>LR991027.1:5208258-5677260 GCA_905163495.3 Cosmia trapezina | reverse complement strand
TAGATGTAAGCAATTTTATGGTATGGTTTGATAATATTGTTGCTTGTAAAAATAAACAAGAAGAGGAATCTTGTGAACGCCCCAACAAATTATATTATCCGCCTCTAATATCTACTCTAAAACGTTTATTGGGAAAATTGCCCATGTGGTCAAACGTTATGGCTCCATTATACAATTCAAAAAACAAAAATCCATCGTCTAGTGCATCAGAGGATTATTTTAAAACAATAAAACATTTATTACTCAAAACTAAAGTAAGAAAATACAGGATTGACGAATTTCTAAACATACATATTAATCATTTAAATGGAGAGCTTAATATCGCTGCTAGTGAACTACAAAATAATGAGGCACCGCCCCTTCAAGAGCGAAAGATTAAAATCAAAAAGAATCGTCAAAAAAGAACACACCAAAAACGGTTATTTCCTCAAGATTCTATTTTCAGTGATATGCCAAGTTTTGTAGAAAATTGGAAAGGACAAGCTGAAGAGCCAGTTACCGTACCGATTTATAAAATGTTAAAATTTATAAAAAATGGAAATATTGTAACTGGTTCCACTTTAACAAATACATGTGGTTTTGATGCTGTTACATATTTAATAGCTTATGGTTATATTGCATTTAATAACTTTAAATTAGAAATAGATCAGACTGAAAATAATAATAATATGTTATGTAATTATATACAATTTATAGGTAACAAAAACATATCTGAAGCCGCAGTATACGAACTAAGAAATACCATATGTAAAAAGTACTACAAACTATCCTCGAAAAATACAATAGATATAAATTGTGAATGCAATGTCGCAAATTTGTTTGAACAAATGATTTTAGAATTATTTTATAGCGCTCTATTTACAAAAATATGTACCGAAGAAAAATGTGCATTTCAACTTCAAAGAACAGTACCATTTTTACCCATTAATATGAACGTAATTAAAACATTTGGAATATCAGCCCTAGAAGACTCAATTTGTATAGACGTTATTTCGAAGGATTGTGAACACGATTGCCCGGGCACTGTTTTGTCCAGCTATAATGTAAAGAATATTATATCTTTTGATTTAAATGGAACAGATCAAATAATATTGAACGATATACCTTTATCTATCAAAGTTAGAACTAATATTTATGTGATTGTAGGTGCTATTGAATATGTAGTATTGGGGGAAAATCTAGGACATTATAAATGCCATTTATTTAATCAAGATCTGTGGATGTGTTATGACGATTTACAGTCTAGTGTTAAAAAAAGTAATTTGGATTTAATATTTTGACATTCCTTGACGTACATTTTAGCTTGATTAAATAACATAATCAAGTGATTAGTACGTTTTTATCGATTCTAATAAGCAATATATTTAAATTTGAATTAGTCAAAATACTTATAGTACAAATGCCAGATATAGGCTAGCAATGATTATTATATTAGCATACGTTTAATTATACAAGTTAACATTGTGATTTTTAGCTGTGATTTTAATATTATGTTAAATTATATATACTACATAGCTATATTTCCATTAGCTGCCACTGAAAGAACTATGGTTCTCTCTTTATTTAAGAATTGTTGTAATAATTATATTAGCATAATTTTAATTGAAAGTTTTCAAAACTTTAAATTCAAAGTTGATGTAAAAATCATTATGAAAATCTGTGATTTTTTACCAAGGTATAATAAGTATTTAACCAAAAATTATCTTCTAATATTCTGAATGAATGAATGTTCGATGTTAAGGTAATATTGATATTACTATAATTTTTTGATAACTGTGTTATTATCAATGTGTAACCTTTTTTTACATTATTTATAATTAACAATTGTTATAGTACCTAATTAATATAAGTACAAATGTTGTCTAACTAATTTCAAAAATGATTATTAAAAAAATATGACAATTACCAATTTTGTTTCACTCAACAAACCAAATGTCCTGAAATTAGTTAATAAATGATAGTCACTCTTCGGAAAGTTTCTCAGATTTTGATAATCTAGTCAAACAGAAGGCTTAAAGGTATACGACTAAAACAAAACGAATGTAACTTTCATTTCATAGCTGTATCAGGTTTTACTGTACAAATTAGCATAAGATTTTAGGGAATATTACCGCTTTTAGGTGGCCGGGCTGAAATATAATTTCAAGTGATTATTCTTTCTAAATATGTATTATAATTTAAAATGAAAGCTTTACATGTCTTCTATATCTCTATATCTCATTATGTACTGGTATTATTTTTTGGTAGGTGTTGCAGTTTTACTGTTTTATAGTAACGAAATAATTTCAGCCCGGCCACCTGCAACCGCTAATATTTCGTATGCTATTGCATTTTAGGATTCGATTTTGTGTTACATATGCATAAATTATAGGGTATATTTCATCTGTAGCACAATATTGCCAGTATTTTTTGTAGATTAGTGGGAAACAAGGTGGCCGGGCTGAAAACGTCAGGCTGGCCCGGCCACTAAGAAGTGCACGTAATTTCTTTTAAAAAGAGTTACATTGAAAATGAAGGTGTTACATATATTAGTATACCCGGGTACATTGGATTGATAACAATCTCATTATTAAATTCCATGGGGCCGGGCCAGCCTGACGTACATAAATATTTTATTAATCTGCTTATATTGACAGGCCATGTACAGGGTGTCCGGTGGCAGAATTAGGATTTCAATTTCGAATTGTTTTATTGCCGCTGAGCGGAGGGATGGGTGGGGGGTCGCGTTCGATTCGTAATTCGTGAGGATTACTTAATCACGATGTCGCAGTGGACGGGTGAAGAACGTGCGTTTGCAGTCGAAGCGTTTTTAAAGCTTATGATTCCTGTGCTGTTGCTCGTCGAAGATCTTGTTTCCGACGTTTACGTGATGCGATAAGTGAAGATTTGATTCGAATGTGGGTGAGAAGGTTCAGGACAACAAGTTCAGCAGCAAACAATCCGCGGCCGGGACCCAGCCGCACGTCGAGGACTGATGGACAACATCGGACTTGTCGCGAACAGTTTGCGCGATAATCCTCGCCAGTCCGTGCTGCTCTAGGGCTCCAAAAAAGAAAGTGCACGAAATATTGAAAAAGGAACTTAAACTTCATAGTCTCAAAATTCAAATTGTGCAAGCGCTATAGCACAATGATTACAATTTGCGCAAAAGTTTCTGCGAGACAATGTTGCAGCGATTTCGTACTGTGAACACAATCTTTTGGAGTGATGAAGCCCATTTTCACCTAAATGGATGTGTAAATAAGCTGAATTGCCGTTATTGGTCACCTAAAGGACAGAATCCACGTTTAAAACATCAACAGCCACTTCGCAGACCCAAAGTGACGGTTTATTGTGCATTGTCAAGCAGTGGAATAATCGGACCATATTTTTTTGAAAATTATCGAGGGCAAGCCATTACTGTGAACGGTGTTTCTTATCGGCGCATGATTAACGATTATTTTCTTCTAATAATGAAAGAACATCTTGCCTAGAGTTCACACACATGGTTCCAGCAACATTGCGGCACGCCTCACACTGCTAGAGAGACCATGGCGCTTCTTCGTGGTTTCTTCCCTAACAAATTGATAAGCCGTTTCAGTGACATCCACTGACCACCCAGGTCGCCGGATCTCACCCCAAAGGATTTTTTTCTATGGGGGTACCTCAAAAGTAAAGTCTAAGAAACAAACCCAGCGACAATCTCCGCACTAAAAGAAAATATCGTTCGCGAGGTTAATGGCATCCCGACGTTACTTCTGCAGCGAGTGGCGCAGAATACTGAGGTCAGATTCCAAGAGTGTGTCCGACGTGACAGTCAACATTTAGACGGAATCATTTTTAAGAAATAAAATCCGCACTTCTCTTCTTTCTAATAGTTATTAAAACAAATTTATATATTTTGTAGTTTTTTTCTTATTTAAATTTGAAATCCTAATTCTGCCACCGGACACCCTGTATTTAATTATGATCTATTTTTATAAGACTAGATTTTCTCTTCTTTACAAATTATGTACCTAACATACTGAAATGTTTAATTGTTTATGCTATAAGAAGATGCTTTGTACGACTTCCACTGTGTATATGTCATATAAGTTTTCTTTTTGATATTGTGCTGTCAGTATAACTGGACACTACTGTAATTAAAAATACCCAAAAGAGTAATACTTGGACAGTGATGTATTCAACCTCTAACTGTGTGGTTGACTATGCTATTCAGTGTTACAGAGGCTAACAGTTTGTTATTATTATGTTACTCGCAGACAACTGATGCTGACTTCGTATGCCAGGCTTGTTGGGAATTAGCAAGTCATGCAACTAACCAAGTTGCACCTGAAAGACAAGTTGGACATCGAAATGTTTGCGTTGGATGTGGTTGTTCGATTCTAAGAAGCAGAAGTCGTTTAGTACTGAGAGAAAACAGTACTGATGAAGAACAACAACTTGCTGCAATCATTTCACAGTGGATACAGCACCGTCAAGTAAATATATTTTTTTGTCTTTATAAAAATATTTTTTTTATTATTTCTGTTGTAATAAATATTGATTGTATTATTTATTGTTTTAGCTTATTCCTACTGATGAAGCATGTGGGCCATGTTGGCTACGAGCTCAAAGAGTATTGCGTCGCAATACTAATACCCAAAACGCCCAATTTAACAGTGGTGCTTCAGAGGATATGGCTATATCCCCGAACCAAAGCCCTCAACATGAGGATTTTATAAGAGTTATAAAGCTGTGGACATATCCTAGAAATGTAAGTTACAGGCTATTATAATTATAATTTTTTGACTGTTTCAGTCAAGTTAAAGTTGAGAATTCAATGAGAAATAAATTGTAAATACTTTTTTTTAGATTGTGGACACCGATTATGTGTGCCACACCTGTTGGGAGCTTGCGAACCACCAGGTTTTATCTGAAATTCCAGAAGAAAATCCAGTGCAACAATCTGGAAATCAGGAAATACCACAGCAGCGATACATTACACTGCCAAACATTAGACGAGCTGCTGACACTAGAAGGCACTGCTTGTTTGCTGACTGCAGGAATCCTGAGCGATATCATATTCCGGACGTAATACGTAGACGGGTGCTGAGTGACTGCAACTTTTATATACCCAGAGCTGCAAGGATATGCGGTTAACACATGGGTAGAAACACATTTGGTGAACTGTACAATTACGTTTTCATGGCCTTTACACAATAGAAGTGTGCAGAGAGGACCATGTCAATTTAAGCAGGTTAGGGGGAATAAGTTCTTATTTGATTCGAGCAAAAGTAAAGTCCCGGCATGTGTCAAGAAAATCTTATTATGTTTTTATATCAATAGATCGGCAACAAGTGGGTTGTATTGTTGGTTTGCGCACTGTGGGATGTTGCTCTCACGTAATGAGCATTGTATGGTACCTGTCGGTCGATTCTGTAAAAATCTCACCGTGAAAACTTAGGTGAAGTGAGCTGTCAATAGTGTCAATTCCTAGCAAAAACAAACTCACTTCACCTAAGTTTTCACGGTGAGATTTTTACAGAATCGACCGGCTGAGCTACGCGCGTCACCAGGATAATATAACTCCACCTGCACAATTCCTTGACCAAGTTTTACTCAGGCTAGATAGTACATAATTGTTAAATAATAAATAGGTAACTATTAAAGCTTGTTTATTTTTTATAAAATAACATAAAGTCACCCGGGGCTATTGTAGCCAGGGGGCAAACGTAAATGGTTGAATAATCCTAGACAGCATGGAAACGTAACAATAACTACCTAGTTATCTCAATCCGTTACATTTGCCCCCTGGCTACAATAGCCCCGGGTGGCGTATATAGCAATGCTACTTCAGTACGTCCCCTCAGGGGGAGACGATAGAGTCATTTCCAGGCGTTAAACACGTAAATGCTAGTAAATGCTAATTCCGCGTAAATGCTACTGAATACTAGCATTTACGTGTGTTTAACGCCTGGAAATGACTCTATCGTCTATCCTGAGGGAACGTACTGAATTAGCATTTCTATATACGGCCCCGGGTGACCTTACCTACTAACCTAACCTTACCTACCTACCTTATTGCTGGACCTGGCTTATATTGCTAGGGATACATAACATGTATGAATGCGGTGCTTTAGAAGCCTAGGTACCTATATTATGTAATATGTACTTATATAGAGTTGGCATGCAATTACGTACCTATGGGCATGGTTCGCCTGATGATTCAGCAATATTCAGTGCTTTTGGTGCAGGTAACAACCTCCTTACACGTACATCCTATACGTTTCGCCTCAAAGGAAAAGCGTTATTATTATACTTAAAACGTAGATATGTGCATTGTATTCTAAAATGAATTAATCTGCTCAATAAATCAATCATTTCACAACACACGTACCATAACATAACCTAACCTAAATGGTAAATCTTTAAAACGATTTTCTATCAAAATCCCATTACAAAAAAATATGCTATGATTACACTTTATGTTATTAGACCTTAGATCCATCTCTTTCAGGTGGTTTCACCAATTTTCGCGAAGTATATAGGCGACACTCAAAGTACATGGCGTTTTGCCAATCTTCTTTAGTGTAAATGTTTATTCTTTAGTGTAAATGACCAACAGTAGCAGCCCTAACCGCCTGGCCACGGGACATTCGCTGCAGCGAAAATTTCGAACGGCGAAGCGTCTTGCGACTAAAACAAAAGTATAGAAAGGTACCAGCCATGCCACGCGTAGCGGCGACTGGCGGCGCGACCGGCGAAATTTGCCGAGCGAATCGCACGAGCGACTGGCGGCGCGGCGGGCGGCAGGAACAAATGTATGGATCAGTACGGCGCATGCCACGGTGTCGCGCGGTAGACGTGGCGAATAGTGCAGGAACCAAAATAGTTTAATTGTATTCGCCGCGAATTTTTCTGCAGCATTTAAAATCCTATCTGCATTCACCGTTTTCTCTAGTTCTGGTTGTTTATTCATAAGAATATAATCAAAGATTTCGACTCTCACTCGGGTATAATTGAAAAAAAAAACTGGTTATAGTCTTTATTTGCCGTACTTCTTGTGGAATTCTCCATCTATAACTATACCCCTTCTTATTCAAATCATGTACTTCACAATCTCTTCCAAATATTATGTCTTGAACCAAAAAACGACTACTTTCCAAGCAATATCGAGATAATTTTGATAAAGACATTTCGCTCTCGGTGTATCTGGTCGCGGCAGCGAACGCTATTGCCCGTGGCCTGCAAACTGTACCGCATAGATTGTCGCCCCGCCAGACGCACCGACGTTCGCGTCGCCCGTTCCCGTGGCCAGGCCGTAATGTTAAAATATTGTTACGTAATAGTTATAAGATTTAAAACATATATAATTAGGTAATTACTTATCTAAGTTTTCAGTATAATTGTAACGTTGTACGTTTTTGTTTCAAGTATACCAATTTGCAAACTGTATAATGTAATAGTTTACGCTTGCAACTGACGTATTTTCTAGCTGTCCTTAATTACTGTCGCGAACTTCGCGCACGAACTCGTTGGTTGGTGTGTGCCTTCCCACTCCATAACGTGTGGCTAACGTCCGCGCGCTTCTAGAGGTCGCGGTCGGTGGAAGAATCTCGATCGGCGCACGGGTGCATTCACTTGGCACTACGGAGCAGCAGAGTGACCGTGACTGGACAGAATTTTATTTTACCACACCATCTACACTATTGATTTCAAAGAGTGAAATTATAAATAGATAAAATAAATACATATACACATCTTGTGTCTAAATTCTGTGTAACCCCAAATCGGGGTTCTTCCGTACCGGAAAAGAACTTGTTACAAACGCTTCGAGGGCTGTGGCTGGACAACCCTACGAGCGATCCTAGCTGCCGTTGGAGGACCGACCTACCTACCTGGCTGCCATCTATCATCTACCTATCTACGGGAACATCCAGGATAGTGGTTTTCTCTAGGCGGTCTAGAACTTTACACGCGCTCGATATTGAGAACTCACGCTAGCTTCTGCTGGAGTCTAATTTTATATAATTACATTTTTTTGTGAAATAAATTATTGTAACATACCTAATTCTTCTGTTTTAATTTTCCTGCCCTAGCAGGGACGTTACAGTGGCGCCCATACTAGTGGTAGATATCGAGCCGTGTTTAGTTCTCTTCTGCTAGGCATTTCTTTTAGTTTTCTTGGTGTTGGCTGTCTATATCAGTAGTGTTAGTATTTATAACATAATTACAAGCTGCCAAGTGTGATATTTTTCTAGTTTTTCGCATATAAAAATATATATTTTTAATTTCAGAACTAACCAAAAAAAAAAAAAAAAAAAAAAAAACCTCATATACTACTATATCACGATTTGGTAACTTAAGTATCTGATTTTGTTCTATTACTGTGTTTATTTTATTTTGTGAATTTTGCAACACACACCTGTCGGATAAATCTAAAAAATTAAATTATTCATTTTATTAATTGGAAAATTTAGCGAAGATGTCGTATCCCATAAAATATTTATCCTTACAAAAGGCGGAACTGGAATATGAAGTAGCAGTTCGTGGTGGCGTAAGTGCTGATTCAGTCAACGAGCTGCGAAAGCAAATCGTTAAATTATCTTATACCCTTCCTTCTGAGGATATTTTAGAATCACATTTAGATCCTATTGATGATTTGAAAGCGGTCAAAGAGTCCCTGTTGAAGTCTCATAATAACATAATTATTCTTAAATCAAAATTTGAAAGAAACTTATTCACACGCACTGAAAACTTACTGCACCACGTATATCATCGACTAAACCGAATTAATTATTCAGCCAGTGATGTAGCGGAGGTCTATAAAATTTGCGTGGCCAATTTCAATACCCAATACAAGGATATAACATTACTTAGGCCGCAATCTGCTTTGTCTACTCAGCCACAGGTGTCTGCTCAAACAGAACCAGATCGTGTAACGAACCCAGTTAATGTCGCTGTCAGTTGTGAGCGTAGGCTGTTTACAGAAATAAGCAAACTGAAATACTCTGGAAAAACTTGCGTAAGAGCATTTATACAGAGGGTGGAGGAATTTATTTTAAGCAGAGCAATACCTCGCGAACAAATGGTCTCTTTTGCCTTCGAGATATTTACTGACGATGCTCTTCATTGGTTCAGATGTGTTAAAGATCAGGTTAATACCTGGGATGACATTGTTTCTCTGCTTAAGCAAGATTTTAGTCAAAGTGACTTCGACTACAAATTTTTATCAGAAATAAGAGCACGCACTCAGGGTGAACTAGAAAATATAACTATTTACATTTCTATTATGCGTGGCATGTTTTCACGTTTGGATAAAGAGTTAGCAGAAGAGGATCAATTAGAGATATTGTTGCACAACATTCGACCTTGCTATGCAAGTACTCTTGCGTCGTCAGCGGATATAACCGATATAGGTAGTCTACAAAAACTATGTAGGAACTACGAAAACATACAAACTAAACTAAAACAGTTTCGTGAACCGCCACAAGACAGTGCTGAAACCTTAGCACCAGAATTTTCGTATAAAAACCAGCCTAGCAGTAGTAGTAATTCTAATAACAATAAACATAAAAATAATGGCGATACTAAATCAAATTTACACATCAATGAAATAGCACATGAAAACCAGGATAAAAAGAAAAATGTGTACTGTCCTAGATGTAGATCAAAATCACATTCACTGCGTTCATGTAAAAAACCACACTTTCTTATCTGCTTTAAATGTGGAAGGAAGGATGTGAAGTTTCCGGATTGTCCAAATTGTCACTCAAACGCAACAAAAAACTAGGCGGCGAGGGTTGCGGAAACAGTAACAGTACCAATTTTGATAGGAATGATTGGAATAATTGGCTAGAAACTGTTTCAAAATTTTGTTCTTGCTACACTGTTTCTTCAATCCGTAATAATAGTATAGATTACACACGGCCTTACGTTCCAGTTACTGTCAACAGTAAACCTATAATTGGGTTACTTGACACAGGTTCTGCCGTTACTATAATGGGAAATGACCTCCACAAAAGTTTTATTTCATCCAATTACCAATGGAACTCAAGTCAACCAATGACATTTGTTGCAGCGGGTGGGCAGAGACTTTTGTCTTTAGGAATTATTTCATTACCATTCACCTTAGAAAATCAAACACATCATTTAAATGTCCACATAATTCCTGAAGTAAAAAATTCTTTAATCTTAGGCATGGACTTTTGGCGAAAGTTTGGTCTGTTTCCTACTCACTTAAACGCTGTTCTATTTTTCTATTTTTGAATCCATCAGACGCTCAGTTAGCTGAACTGAAGTCGGATGGCTCGGAACATCTTCAGTCGTATGATCATTTATCACAAGATCAGAGAATTACAGCAGATAATATCATATCGCAGTTCCGAGACATATCATACGAAGTACGAGGTCTTGGTCGTACTTCTCTAATAACGCATACCATTGACACTGGAGAAGCAGCCCCCATTCGTCAAAGGTATTATAGAATGTCTCCAGAGAAGCAACGCATACTAGTGGAGCAACTAGATGAGATGCTGAAGGAAGATGTTGTTGAGCCAGCTGAGAGCCCATGGTCATCACCCGTACTACTCACACCTAAAAAAACTGGTGAGCTTAGGTTTTGCTTAGACAGCAGAAAATTAAACGCCGTCACGAAAAAAGATGCGTATAATTTGCCTTATATCTCTGAGATCCTTGATAATTTACGAGACGCAAAATATTTAACTAGTCTAGATCTATCTAAAAGTTTTTGGCAAATTATGATCAGTGAGCAGGATAGATGCAAGACCGCGTTCTACATACCAACCCGTGGTACTTACCAATTCAAATCTATGCCATTTGGTCTTACTAATGCACCGGCCACACAACAACGTTTGGTTGACATTTTGTTCTATGGACCAGAATTTGAACATCGTGTTTTTGTTTTTGTCGACGATATCATCATTGTTCCTTCTAATTTTGAGCAGCATATTTCTCTACTACTACTTGTTTTAAATAAATTAAAAATGGCAAACTTAACTATAAATTTTAAAAAAAGTCAATTTTTCCGAGACAAACTAAAATATTTGGGTTATGTAGTCGATGCTAACGGCTTACATGCTGACCCAGAAAAGGTAGATGCTATAAAAAATTATCCAATTCCCGCTAATAGAAAAGAAGTTCGTCGATTCTTGGGCGCAGCTTCTTGGTATCGCAGGTTTATTCCAAATTTTAGTTCTTTGGCTACACCATTGAACAAACTAACCTCACAAAGCAAAAAAGCACCATCGTTTTTGTGGTCTGAAGAAGTTGACACAGCTTTTAATAAATTAAAAGAATGCTTAGTGTCTGCTTCGGTACTCTCGTGTCCCGATTATTCAAAACCATTTGAAATTCACACCGATGCGAGTGACTACGGAATTGGTGGTGTGTTGACTCAAAACATTAATGGGGAGGAGAGAGTCATAGCCTATATGAGCAAGTCATTGTCCAATCAAGAACGCAACTATAGTGCTACTGAGCGTGAAGCTCTTGCTGTTCTAGTAGCGGTTGAGCACTGGCGTTGTTATGTAGAAAATGGCCAAAAATTTATTGTCTACACGGACCATTCTGCTCTTAAATGGTTTTTAAAATTAAACAACCCTACAGGTCGGTTAGCTCGCTGGGGTGTACGACTGTCAGCGTATAATTTTGAGATTAGACACCGCCGAGGTACGGAAAATGTAGTTCCAGATTTCCTATCACGCTCTGTACCTATTACCGCTGTTGAAAGTCAACCAATTAATACGCAAACTACAGATGAGTGGTACCTTAACATCTACAATGGTTGCCAGTCATCTCCTACTTCGTTTCCTAACTATCTAGTGAAAAACGGGAAACTTTATAGATATATGAAAACTATGTGTCCATTGCGTAGAGAATTCGAATGGAAGGAGGTAATACCTGCGGAACACCGTAGTGCTGTATTGGAAAAACATCATTCCGAACCTACTGCAGGGCACTTAGGTGTCTTTAAGACATATAAGCGTCTTGCTTTATGTTACTACTGGCCAGGCATGCACGCGGATGTACAGAAATTTATTTCAGCTTGCGAGGCGTGCATAGCTCATAAGCATCAAAACCATGCCCCTTTAGGCAAAATGGGCGACCCTAAAGTTTGTTCTAGGCCATTCCAAACGATAAGTGTTGATTTAGTCGGACCTTTACCTCCTTCAAGAAAACAAAATTCCTACATATTCGTGATTACGTGCTGTTTTAGTAAATACTGCCTTTTGTTTCCTATTAAGCGAGCAACCGCGGAAATCGTTACTAGAATCCTCGAAGAAAATGTAATACTCGTACATGGGATACCCTCTACTATTATACTTGATAACGGAAAACAATTTGCTAGCTCAACTCTCAAACGCATGATTACCAAATATAAAATTCCCAATTTGCATTTTACACCTAAATACTCGCCTCACATCAACACAGTTGAACGATATAACAAAACCATCATGACAGCAATTTCAACATTTATTGCTGATGATCAACGTGTCTGGGATCTACTGGTACCAAAGATTCAGTTTGCTGTAAATAGTTCGGTAAACGAAACAACGGGCTATACTCCGTCATTTCTTGTATACGGACGTGAATTGGTTACTTGTGGTTCACAGTTTGTCAACTCAGTCAACGAAGAAGATCTTGTTTTTGTACCTCGTGATTCATATGCAGAAAACCTAGGCTATTTATCTTCAATTTTTAACAAGGTACAAGCAGCGCTTCTCCAGGCTCATGCTAGAAACTGCCAGTCCTACAATTTACGTAGGAAACCTGCAGAGTTTGATATTGGTGATGTTGTATGGAAGCGAACTTTCTATCAGAGCGACAAAGATAAATATTATAATAAGAAGTTGGCTCCTAAATTTGTAAAATGCCAAGTTATCGGAAAAAAATCACCATTAGTATACGAATTGGCGGATACGTCTGGAAAATCAATCGGGCATTGGCATATTAAAGATATAAAGTTAACTAATTACAAAGCCTAAATGCAAAAACTAAATACCAACCTTAACGTACGTATTGCTAAAACCCATCCACCAACATATATAACCAACTTGTACTCTTTTAGTAAGTATGTCTTTTATTCTATAACCAATTATATGCTATTGGTCTAAACCAATGGTACCTACAGTATGATGGTATGACCATTAATTACTGACCATGATCACTATGTGCCCTAAAGCCATAGTGATTAACCGATCTCGGTCTACCCCTTGATCTCAGCTTAATAATTATGGCCCTACACCACAGTTATTCTAAGGAGCGGTTGATTACTCCCTAAATAAGCCATAATCACACTTCATAACATACTATATACACATTAGCTTGGTTATATATATGACTGCTCTGTACTATTTAAACAATTTTAATAACTACGTCTGATTTCCGTGAGTGTAATGTGTTAACTATAAACAATACACTCAGTATGATTGCATGTGACAATACTAGAACTACAGTGTTGCTACTAATTATGTGATGAGGGAATATGTGTGATGAATGAAAGGGGATAGGAACTATTGCGTAGCGAAAATCAGATGTCATCAGTGGCAGTGTCAGCGGATTTTCCTGAGGAAAAATCCTATGCTAAAAAGGGGGGTACTGTAACGTTGTACGTTTTTGTTTCAAGTATACCAATTTGCAAACTGTATAATGTAATAGTTTACGCTTGCAACTGACGTATTTTCTAGCTGTCCTTAATTACTGTCGCGAACTTCGCGCACGAACTATTTGGTTGGTGTGTGCCTTCCCACTCCATAACGTGTGGCTAACGTCCGCGCGCTTCTAGAGGTCGCGGTCGGTGGAAGAATCTCGATCGGCGCACGGGTGCATTCACTTGGCACTACGGAGCAGCAGAGTGACCGTGACTGGACAGAATTTTATTTTACCACACCATCTACACTATTGATTTCAAAGAGTGAAATTATAAATAGATAAAATAAATACATATACACATCTTGTGTCTAAATTCTGTGTAACCCCAAATCGGGGTTCTTCCGTACCGGAAAAGAACTTGTTACAAACGCTTCGAGGGCTGTGGCTGGACAACCCTACGAGCGATCCTAGCTGCCGTTGGAGGACCGACCTACCTACCTGGCTGCCATCTATCATCTACCTATCTACGGGAACATCCAGGATAGTGGTTTTCTCTAGGCGGTCTAGAACTTTACACGCGCTCGATATTGAGAACTCACGCTAGCTTCTGCTGGAGTCTAATTTTATATAATTACATTTTTTTGTGAAATAAATTATTGTAACATACCTAATTCTTCTGTTTTAATTTTCCTGCCCTAGCAGGGACGTTACATAATAAATAAAAATGTCTATAGAATAGTTTTATTTCATATCGAAATCCATAGCCACTAGCGGTATTTTACATGTGTGTTCAGTCCTAGTGTTCCATTATTGGAACGGTTACAAAACTCAAAATCCAAATTCCGTAATTTTTTTTTTAGTTATGTAGGTACCATTATACATCTACAAACATACTCTGATCCAAATTTTATAAAAATTTTACTCGTTTTATTACGGTTGGGATGATACGAGTTAATGAGCTGTCGAAGAAAAAGAAGTCATCGACATTATGGAGTATGTATTCTATGCTACGTTGTACTATAAAAACCAGGCATAACATTGACATAAAACATACTCGAAGTTGCAAGCCTACCGTAAAAGGCCAAAGGATTGTTCCAATAAAATTTTAATTAATTTAACCGTACTTTTTCTTCATTATAAGTCTATTTTCGCATAAATCTTTCTTTTTCTCGTAGTCATGGTATAAAGTATAGTATGCAACTCTTGAAAAAAAACGGCTTTATATCGAGGACCATGAATCACTCGCGTCGCGTTTTCAAGTGTGGCCAAATTTGCCTGTCTAAACAGTTTAATAAAATCTATTCTAAGTGGAAATGCATCTGGTGCTGTTTTTGGGAGTTCTGGCGCTAGGAATATATAGCTGACCATTTTCAAGTTTTTTATCAAACTTTGTATTAGTGAGCAATCCACCGTCTGAAATTCTTCCATTAGTTCCAAAATCACGACAGAAGAAATTGATAATTTCCATCTACGATTGCCAATAAAACCATACTATGATGGTTTTCACATCCAGGTCACATCCAGGCGGGATAAAAATGGCGATATGTTTACAGTCAATAGCCCCAAGGCAGTTTGGGAAATTCCATCTTTTTTCAAACACTGTCGCTACTTCCTTCCATTCGTGTTCCGATCTTGGAAACTGTAAATAAACAAAAATATTATTTTCAGGAACTGATGGAACTGATAGATGAAACAGAGCCACCGCCTGCCGCAGATACAGGTTCAGAGACTCTGCCAGCTACAGAGGCAACATCAGGTGCACAGCCAGCCACAGCCCCAACATCAGGGACACTACCGGCCACAGACTCAACACCAGCATTAAATGCATCGTCGAGCGTTGTGCCAGCTTCGAATTCCAAAGCCAAACGCCCAGGAAAAAGGAATACAGATACATCTAATGACAACCTAACTGCAGCATTGCTCAGAGACCTTACAAAACAACAACTCATTTTAGCCGAAAAACTGATTAATTAAACATTATTTGAGGCAGATATGGAAAACTTGACTACGTCCTATCGAGCAATGGATTCAGCAAATGTCCGTTTTGATTACAACACCCCTAGTCCCAGCATTATACATACGACCAGCCCCAGACATATTACATACACTCCCAGTCCTGTGCATTACCAACATATTGATACAATTTCCAATTCTCAAGACAGCCAGCCGATGCTTACGAACACACATATTTCTATACCTGAGTCAGCGGCCACTTACCTATCTAATTTTGACATCAATACAAATTAATTAAAATTTAATACGATAACAAAATAGTTTTAATTTTTTACCTTGAAATAATCCTTACGTACAATGTTCTATTGTGTATTGCATCACATGTTTCTGGTATAATATAACTCAATGCTTGAAGTGAAATAATGCTAGAGAACTTCATACCTTGAGGCAAGCGGTCTTGAAACCTCTGGTCTATTTAGGCGTTGAATAACTCTTCGTAAATGTTAACCCTATTATTGCTTGTCGTTATACGCAAGTATCACATGAGTGTTTTAATACCTAATTATGTACAGTTGCATACAAGACTTTATCTACATCCATGTTATCAATCGTCTATAAAAGTTTCTGAAACAGTTTTTCAGTAACATGGCGGCCGGCGTCATAGTAAACGACGTGAATTCGAAATAAGTTCTTTTTTTAAATTACGGCGCTGTTGTAGTGAAACGCGCGTGCATTACAATGTTCTTTTTTTGAAAACGAGTTGCATTATGAAATTCAGTACAACATTAAAGCACCCGTTTGGATGCTATTATGGTTACCATGGTTACTATTACACTGGCTGTTTTAATGTTGGCAATAAGCTAACTGTTTCAGAAACTTATATAGATGATTTATAGCATGGGTGTAGATAAAAGTATTAATGCTTTATTGAAAAAGACAATAATAACAACAGACTTTAAAAAATATATATACTAACATAATAAATCATTACCGGTACAGCACTATTACTACTAATGCATTCACACAACCCCCTCCACGGAAACGCGACTTATATAAATAGTAGGGGTCCCGCAGCCCGTTTACCCCATCCTATTGGCGCAGGGGTCCCTCAGATTCAAATTCCTTTAAAAAAAATTGTAGGCTTTGCATCGGACACAACTAATAGCATGGTAGGCGAACACCACTCTGTGTTTAGTCACTTGAAACAAAAAGTACCGCACATTGCATGCATCAAGTGTAGCTGCCATATGATTCATCCTGTGGCATCCAAAGCGTGCCTTAAGCTGCCAAGATCTATAGAAGATTTTTTAAGGCTTATTGGAGCTCATTTTAGCCGAAGCACTAAGAGGCAAAACAAATTAAAAGAGTTCCAGGATTTTTTTAAAGTCGACATTCATAAGATATTAAGCCCGACAACAACAAGGTGGCTATCATGAGAGGCATGCACAGATTAAATAGTATGAGGCATGTGTCAATAGAACCTTGGAACAATATCAGGTACTCGGTGAGTACTTCAAATTGGAAGTATTCGAGGATCCAAGCAAAATAACTGAAGATATACTTACAAGTTTAAATAATACATTAATTACAAAAAATTATCTCGAATTTATGTCTTACGTGCTAAATCTGTTCAATGACTTTAATAGACTATTTCAATCTGAGAAACCATTGCTACATAAATTAAAACCAGAATTACACAATTTAATTAAAACAATAGCCAGTAATTATATGGATTTCAATCATTGTAAGACTACTGATGCCTACAAAATAGAGTATGCCCATCCAAGATTCTATTTGCCACTTGAGAAGATATATTTAGGTGTGGCAGCACAGGCATCAATTGATGAATTTTCGAGAGAAATACCTCCAACACAAATTGCAGATTTCCGAAAAACATGTTTATCTTTTTATATCGAAGCTTTAGCACAAATAAGAAAACGCTTTAGTTTTGAAGATCCTCTTTTTGATTTATTAGAAAATGTTCTACATCCAATCAAAAAATCAAATTTGACAGCGCGGACGTCAAGTGCATATAAAATGCGCTCGTTGTGAAAATATTGAAGAAAAAAATATATTCTTCTTCTTCTTGCACTTTTGAGACATTCTGCCCAAGATTTGGCGTGCTGAATGAATGAATTATTAATATTAATGAGTCCGCTACCACCCAATAATGCAATATTTTTGTAACTTTTTTTAAAGGCTCTCCAAGATGACAACTGATAATATAAATAACTTTTATTATTTTTTCTAGAGATGGGCGTGCTCTCCCCAACCAGACCTTCGTCTCATGTCCGTATAGTTCAGCCAGAGCCTGCTGCTACGTCTCCAGTGCAAACTTCTCCTCGCCATGCAAGGACCAGGGCTAGACGATCACATCGTCGACGACTGAGGCCAGCACACACGGAGCAGGCAACACAAAACTTTCTCCAAGCGGACTCGTTTTGAAGAAATTTTAAAGAACAACAACACAGGGACTATATGGACATGAGGAGAGAGCAGAATAGGATCAGAGAGTTGGAGGTGCATGCTCAGATGGAGTGGCAAGTTGTAGGCCACAGGGCATTAAACCTGTTAGAAAAAATTGTGGATAAATTTTGTACTGACTAATTTTTTCTCAATTTTGTACAGACAATTTTTTTTAATAACATAGCTTTTGCCAACGGCTTCGCCCGCGTGGATGTCGGAAATTATACCACGGGAATGTACTACTGGGATAAAAAAGTAACCTATGTCCTAATCCAGGTCTACCCAACAAACTCACTTTCGCATTTATAATAAGTACCTAGGGTTAAATTTTATATAAAGGGGTTGTGTTCGAGCTGTATGGTCTTAAGCCTTACATTAACACTGAAACTTTCAACAAGTAGGTATGTTGCTACACATTCCAAAATTTTCAGAAACAGCTGCAAGATGCAAATAGCATAATTATGTGAAGCTAGCGTTTACTGGGTGGTACGTCTTTCATTGACATGAATGTGCCCTGGCGGCTGAGAGTATGTCATGCTCACTCTTATGTCTCGCTGGTGATGGCGTGTGTGTTGCATCATTTAGCTGCCACGGCAACGCCGCGATCACACCCCAGGGCGCCGTTGCCGACCAAGCGCTGCCTGTTATTGCAGCGCCAGTTGACGACGACCTTTCTGCGGACGAGCAGGAGGACGAGGACTTGGCGGCGGCTCAAGAGCCAGCCCCGGCCCAACCACCCTTGCGACCCAGGAATCGCCCAACGGTGAACATGTTAGGATGGAGACCAGCAAGGACGCTCGTTAAGAACCAGCTCTCTGAGCTGAGGAACTTATTTGAAGAGGTCCCAGCCGATGTGGCCCACGTGCGCCGCACCATCCCAAGATATGCATACAATCCCGAGCTTTTTGAGTTAGCTCTTCGCCGCATACGTGAGATCCGGAACTACAAAACGGTTCCACTTCCAACGAATAGAGGAGGACCAATAGCCCAACAGCTGATTTGGGATCCGGAGCCGGAACAACTAGGCTACTTGGATTGACAGTCAGCGAGTCAAGGCGCGATCACCTCACACACGAAGATCCACGCGCGAATTGCCACCATCTCGAAAGTGCTATGTTATCGCTCAATCAGACGCAACGTAGTACAAGAAGACGGAGAACTCGCTCCCTGGGCAATGTGCATAACTCCAGCTTCCTCATAGGTGATAGAATAATTCTACCTATGCCAATATTTAAAGCATAATAGCTGCCATCGAAGGACCCAGTCTTAATTTAGCTGCCGCAAAAACTTCGTCAATATGAGTCGTTTAGTGTGTGTTAGCTAGAGTGACGTCACCCCAGCTTCCTCATTCAGAACAGCCAAACCAGTCAGGTTAGAGTTTTGGAGTAAAGTCAGAAAATTAAAGCATAATTGCTGCCATCGGCAGCAAAATTTTCAAATCTCTGGTCATAATACTCTATGAGTTATTAAACTTTTAAACATGTGTAAGCTGAAGTGACGTCACCCCAGCTGCTCAGTCATATCTTCCGAACGAAAGAAGAAATGATTATGTATTATAGCTCAAAAATTAAAGCATAATAGCTGCCGAAGGCAGCAAAATTTTCAAATCTCTGGTCAAAATACTCTCTGAGTTATTAAACTTATAAACATGTGTTAGCTGACGTGACGCCACCCCAGCTGCTCAGACATATCTTCCAAACGAAAGAACATAGGATAATGTTTTACAGCTCAAAAGCCAGGCCATAATAGCTGCCGTAGGCAGCAAAATTTTCAAATCTCTAGGTCTCGTAGTTTCTACGTAATAACCAAAAATAGTTTCCGCGCCAAAAAATTCAAATTATTGCCTCGGAGCAGGTAAGGAGCGGCGTTGCCGTTCCGTGCGCTACGTTATCAGTTTGTTGTAGTTTAAACTAGATTATAGACTGGGAGCCGACTACTCACTTTAATAATGTACTATGTACGGACGCCGGTACAATTTAAGATTTTTCCGTCACGACCCTTGTCTAATATTAAAACATGTAACATGTATAAAATGAATTACTTATAGGAAATAATAATAATGACATGGACCTGTCATTTTAATGGTTTTTGAGTTCAAGATGGCGGATCCAAACTAACAGTTTCAAATTTTTCGTCATGGACACCCCTTATTCGTCATGTGTGTCATTTTCATAGTTCTTGAGGTCGCTGAAAACGATGATGAGGTCAATATAAAAATCCAAAATGGCGGCAGCGAAAATTTTAAAATTTTTCGACATGGGTGTCATTTTCATGATTTTTGAGGTCACTGAAAACGATAGTGGGGTCAAAATGAAAATCCAAGATGGCGGCTGCGAAAATTTTAAAATTTTTCGTCATGGGTGTCATTTTTATGGTTCTTGAGGTCGCTGAAAACGATAGTGGGGTCAAAATAAAAATCTAAGATGGCGGCTGCAAAAATTTTGACATTTTTGGCCATGGGTGTCATTTTCATGGTATTTGAGGTCAATGAAAACGATAGTGGGTTCAAAATGAAAATCCAAGATGGCGGCTGTGAAAATTTTAAAATTATTCGTCATGTGTGTCATTTTCATGATTTTTGAGGTCGCTGAAAACGAGAATGAGGTCAAAATGAAAATCCAAGATGGCGGCTGCGAAAATTTTAAAATTTTTCGTCATGGGTGTCATTTTCATGGTGTTTGAGGTCGCTGAAGACGAATCGTTGGGTCAAAATGAAAATCTAAGATGGCGGCTGCAAAAATTTTGAAATATTTGGACATGGGTGTCATTTTCATGGTATTTGAGGTCGGTGAAAACGATAGTGGGGTCAAAATGAAAATCCACGATGGCGCCTGTGAAAATTTTCAAATACCATGAAAATGACACCCATGACGAAAAATTTGAAAATTTTTGCATCCGCCATATTGGATTTTTATTTTGACCTCATTATCGTTTTCAGCGACCTCAAGAACCATGAAAATGACACCCATGACGAAAAATTTGAAAATTTTCGCATCTGCCATGTTGGATTTTCATTTTGACCTCATTATCGTTCCCAGCGACCTCAAAAACCATGAAAATGACACCCATGACGAAAAATTTGAAAAATTTCGCATCCGCCATCTTGGATTTTCATTTTGATCTCATTATCGTTCCCACCGACGTCAAAAACCATGAAAATGACACCCATGACGAAAAATTTGAAAATTTTCGCATCCGCCATCTTGGATTTTCATTTTGACCTCATTATCGTTTTCAGCGACCTCAAGAACCATGAAAATGACACCCATGACGAAAAATTTGAAAATTTTCGCATCCGCCGTCTTAGATTTTCATTTTGACCCAACTATCGTCTTCAGCGACCACAAACACCATGAAAATGACACCCATGACGAAAAATTTGAAAACCTCTTAAGGGGTCATTGTACTCATCATTATGAACAACTTTTAGTATGGGACCAAACCTGAAATCGCGAAAAAAAATCAGCTGTTCAGTACATTTTGACGAATTATGTGAATAGAAATGTACTGAACAGCCGATTTTTTTTTCGCGATTTCAGTTTTGGTCCCATAGTAAAAGTTGTTCATAATGATGAGTACAATGACCCCTTAAGAGGTTTTGCGCATTTAACGTTACACGTTGTATAGGTATATAGATTATTAGTTCCACTATAGTTCAGTCGGCTCTCAGTCTAAGATCTTCAATATTCAAAATTAAAATTGTTTTGAGCGCAAGCTATAATGACTTCTAATACAATTCCTGCTAAGTACAAACTTGATTGCAATAATGTAGCGCACGGAACGGCAACGCCGCTCCTTACCTGCTCCGAGGCAATAATTTGAATTTTTTGGCGCGGAAACTATTTTTGGTTATTACGTAGAAACTACGAGACCTAGAGATTTGAAAATTTTGCTGCCTACGGCAGCTATTATGACCTAGCTTTTGAGTTGTAAAACATTATCCTATGTTCTTTCGTTCGGAAGATATGACTGAGCAGCTGGGGTGGCGTCACGTCAGCTAACACATGTTTATAAGTTTAATAACTCAGAGAGTATTTTGACCAGAGATTTGAAAATTTTGCTGCCTTCGGCAGCTATTATGCTTTGATTTTTGAGCTATAATACATAATCATATCTTCTTTCGTTCGGAAGATATGACTGAGCAGCTGGGGTGACGTCACTTCAGCTTACACATGTTTAAAAGTTTAATAACTCATAGAGTATTATGACCAGAGATTTGAAAATTTTGCTGCCGATGGCAGCAATTATGCTTTAATTTTCTGACTTTACTCCAAAACTCTAACCTCACTGGTTTGGCTGTTCTGAATGAGGAAGCTGGGGTGACGTCACTCTAGCTAACACACACTAAACGACTCATATTGACGAAGTTATTGCGGCAGCTAAATTAAGACTGGGTACTTCGATGGCAGCTATTATGCTTTAAATATTGGCATAGGTAGAATTATTCTATCACCTATGAGGAAGCTGGAGTTATGCACATCCCTGGGCATGCTATGGATTCAACAACTACCGTGACGTGCCAGAGAATTGGCGCGAGAGTCAGCAAAGAAGCCTCATCGTCACGCAGAAGGCCCATAGCAGAGCAATCTGTCGCAGATCGCAAAGGTTCACACGAAAGAGGGTGAATGACCTGAGCCTGTAGTTCTTAAACGACGCAGGGGTCGTCCTCGTAAAGTCCGCTAGTGGATTAGGATTGTTTTTGTTTGACCGGTCATGGGGACATAGCCCGATCAAAAGGGGGAGGATGCGGTTCTTACTTTGTTTAACCAGGCATGGGGTCATAACCTGGTCAAAAGGGGGAGGATATAACGCGAACCTTTTTCTAACCGCTCCCGCCACAATCCGCTCGTCCAATAAGGTCGAGTCGAAGCTTCTAGAAGGTTCTAGAAGCTTCGAAATAAATGACGCGCAGCCTTGTCATTGACTTTTCAGAGAGACGTATGTCAACAGTCAACTAGGCTGCGCAGATATTTTACATACTTCTATGAGATTTTACAAAATTAGGTCTTCGCCCCCGACTATTTATGTTAAAAAAATTAATTAAGTGATAGGGAGATAGCAGTTTATCTTGTCCCTGAATGGTGCAGCTATATTGTACATACAAGAATTGCGTTTTATCCTTAGAATTGACTACAGGTATAGTATTTTATTTCTTCGAGAGATTGTGGTAGACTATTTTAAAGCATAATTCAAATATTATATCTTGAATTTATTAAATTATGGGAATTTAATTATAGAAAAATTGTGAGCATCCTACACGTCAAGTTTGTTACCGTATATTTTCCATGAGTTACTAAAATTTTGGTAGAATTTCATTTTTCTAATAGCAACACAAGAAGCTTGAAATCATCCACCATTTTTAACCGACTTCCAAAAGGAGGAGGTTCTCAATTCGTCGGAACATTTTTTTTTATTTTTATGTATGTTCCCCGATTACTCGAAAATGGCTAGACCGATTTGGATTTTTATTTTTTTGTTCGAAAGGGTATACGTCCCAAGTGGTCCCAAAGTACCATTCGGTGAGCTGGAACTGATGATGAAGACCACAGAGGGCCATCGGAAATACTCAATTATATCTAAGTATATAACAGGTTGCGATTCGATTACTTTAATATGGTTTATGATCGTCAAAATAATGGTAATGGTGACTTCACCATGAGCTCCATTTCTCCTGGTTCTTACTAGGAGAACTCCTCAAAAATTAACGGCCCTGCATCGGGAAAAGCAACATTTTGTAAAACGTGATGAGCAGCTGACATTGGGTTATTGTAACTTAGATAAATTACAAACTGAACCACTAAAAAGTGAAAAATAAAAACTTTTTTACAAAAACAAAAACCGACTTCCAAAAAAAAACACTACAAAGTGAAAAATAACTTTAATTTCGGAAGTCGGTGGCAAAAAAATAAAATACAGATCCAAAGACACCGACTTCCGAAATTAAAGTTATTTTTCACTTTGTAGTGTTTTTTTTGGAAGTCGGTTTTTGTTTTTGTAAAAAAGTTTTGTATCGTCAGTTTTGCCCTAAACGCTGTGTGAAGTGCGCGTGTCCAATAACACTCATCGCTAGGTAGAAAACTTTCTGTCAAGGTAAGTTACCAAAATGTTGTGTAATTTAATATCTTATCAAAATTATTGTGGTAGTTATTGAAAGCTTTAATATCTAGCTCCATAAATTAATAGTCAATGACGAATCACTTAAATTGGACCTATTTAAATTTAATATAAATCGCGCAAAGGTAAGGTAACGTTACGTCAGTTTTGTGTGGTAACATAGAGACCTGACAAACAAAGTAACAAAACTGACTGTTAAGAAGATTACACATGCTATTTTACCGACTTGGTCTAAAATCTAAATCGATTTTATTGCACGCAAGTGTATAATATCATAACCTCCATGATATTATACACTTGCGTGCAATAAAATCGATCCACCCCATTCTCTTCGATATGAAACGAGAAAATTTAACAAGTTTAATTAACAATAACCTAATATATTGTGTACTAAAACCTTCCTGACTGTATGTAGATTACGTAAGTGAAAAAAATATCAAAACTGATTCATTACTTTTTGAGAAAAACGCGAATTTAAAAACATACAGATCGAATGAAAAACCTCCTTTTTTTCAAGTTGGTTAAAAATTCCAAGTCAAATGGTCAATAAACGAACAGTAATAAACAAAATTAAGCTTATGTCAACTTCACTGACAAAAAAGTCACGCAGTTTTTTCAAACAAAAGTGATTGATGAGAACATCAGAAGAATCGAGTCGATCTTGTCAAGAATATTGCTTTTATCAAAGTATATGTGTATGTGTAAATAAACTTTATCTTACCTACCTTCACACAGTATAAAATAATTAAAATAAATACATTAAGGCGAAAGCTCCAGGGTAGCCCGCGAAATTCAAAATTTCTTACGTTTTTTGCAATTTATAGGTCAGTGTGCGCTTGTATGTTGATTAAAATATGATTCGCGGCCGTAGCTAATATGGCTTTACAGAATTATAATCATTAGAATCAGCAATACAACTCCATAAGCTAGCATTTACCTCAAACCTCATGATTTCATGAAATCGCTAGATTTGAGGTAAATGCTAACTTATGGAGTTGTATTGCTGATTCTTATGATTATAATTCTGTAAAGCCATATTAGCTACGGCCGCGAATCATATTTTAACCAACATACAAGCTCATACTGACCTACAAATTGCAAAAAACGTAAGAAATTTTGAATTTCGCGGGCTACCGTGGCGGATCAACCTTAATATCTTTGAGCTATCGTCTCTCAAATAGAGAGCATGGGGTGGGCCAATTTTTTTGCACGCAAGTGTATTATAGACTTGACCGTTAGTAGAAGCTTATAAGTATTGAGATAGGCGATGTCATTTCCCGCTTTAGAAGACCTCTCTTTCTACCCTGTAGTCTGTCTCTTTCGCACACACCTCCCCTCCTACCAGGCGCGCGAGGTAACTGGTGATCCGAGCCTGTTCATCATTGGCGTGATATTTCCCGCGCAGTTCACTTGTGCTAAAATAATTTACTCTCTATATTAAATTCAGTGATTCCAAGGAAGAACTCACGTAAGTGCACAAGTGATTTTATATCTATACAACGATATTATCGTTCGTTTTTTAAAATGTTATAACACGTTCTGGCGCGGTATACGGCTATAAAACAATAAAACTTCTATTTGTGCCTCGTTTACCGCGCATGAACCTGTTTAAACACCTTTCGATCATGATAATTTTCTACCCTCAGTATTTCTTTGTGATATGAATTTCTTTTAGAGATCGTGTCTTAGGTTTTGTTTTATCCTTTTAAGGTAGCGTAAACCCTATTTACCCAGGAAGGAACGCTAAATATGGGTTCTGATAACCAAGACATACCAGTTGCAACCGCTGGTGGATCGGGTACCAAACCGCAGAAATGTAAATCGCGTTTACGTGAACGGCAATCATCCCTATCGAGCAGTAGTAGTAGTAGCAGCTCGACATCATCATCTAGCTCCTCAAATGTAGATTCAAAGAAAATGATTTCTAAGCGCCGTCGACGGCGGCACCAGTCTAAAAAACGAAGGCGTGACCGTCACCTTATTGAAAAATTATCAAAAGATGTAGACAAGTTACAAAAAACCGTTGAGAGTTATGAATACCCTCCTATTTATAATTGTAATAGTGATAATGCTTCCATTGTAAGCCGAGATGTAGATAACGAGCTATACAACGAATATTGTGCCTCGCAGGCGTCACCAATTCCGAGTGTCAGAGAATCCGGTAGTTGTACCGGATTTATCTTTTGACATTGAAACTAAGTTAAAAGATCCCGCCGTTCCAAAAACTCCTGCAAATTTCATTAATATGTTAGACGAAGTTCAGCGTTTTGGAAAAAATACGTGGACGGATATTAGGTACGCAGAAACACAAAAAATTTATAACCATTCACCGGGGTTTACGGAAATGGAGGTAAACGAGGAATTAAAGGCGTTTGATAATATACGCCACCTGGCTTATTCCGATAAATCCTACGCAGCTATCACATTCGGTATTTTGAAGCAAAAAGAGGTTTTAATAAGTAGTTTGCGTAACTTAATTGCTTGGTCACAAACGCCTGATGCTATTATCTCTGATTTAAAAAATAAAATCGATGAAGTTTTCCTAAAAGGAGAATTCCAGAAAGTTTCTCAAGACCTCTTACAAATGGCTTGCGGCCACAGAGCAGAGACTATTGAAATGAGAAGGGACGGTATCCTGAAGTACATTAGAGACCCTTTGGTAAAAACGGCTTGTAAACAAAATCCCTCCGTCAAATACGCACATTTTCAATTCTGAAACTCTCACATCGGCCCTTGAAAAAGCAGGCGGTATTAGAAAGGCGTTCTGGCCGATGAACAGGCCTAGCAGCGGGAATGCTTCGCGAGCAAAACCCAATAATTCTGCTACACGTTTCCCCTCGCAGGGGCACGTACGTAATAATGTGCCATCGCATGGTCACGGTCACTCAAACTATTTCTCTGATGTACCAAGCAATATACATTGCCCTCACACTCAGCCCTCGCAGGGTAATTATCAAAGCTACCATTACAACATGAAAACACAAAACAATGCTGGCCCAGAGCAACGCACTGGTAACCCTAATAATAGGATTTCTAATAATAATAATTTTCGATCTCGCGGATCGCGACACTCTCAAAGAGGTCAGAAACGCCGCTCGTCGCCATCGGGCTACAGAGGTAACAAAAGGCAGAGACAATGACTCGCAGCCCTTCCTAGCCGGTCAGTTAGCACATTTTGTCAACCAGTGGGAGCGAATGGGAGCCCCACCCTTTATTTTACGGATATTAACAGGGTATCGCATACCTTTTCGGAAAAAACCTCCCTTGATAACACCAGACCTAAAAGGCGATCGCCATCGCACTTTGGAGTCAGAGGAGATGTCTTTACTCATTCTTCAAATGAAACAACAAGGCGTGTTGAAGGAAGCACCTCTCACTCCGAGCTTTGTGTCCTCCCTGTTCTTGGTATCAAAAAGCGATGGATCATACCGACCTGTTCTCAACCTACGGTTACTCAACCACTATGTGCTAACAGAACGGTTTTGATTAATAAACATGTTCCGCGTCCCGGACTTTCTCCAAACTCAGGATTGGATGTGCAAGGTCGACCTTTCGCAAGCATACTTCAATCTCCCGATAGCAGAGCCACACAGGCGATTTTACGTCTCCTTTACAAGGACGAAGTACTAGAAATGATATGCCTTCCGTTCGGGCTAAGTACAGCCCCGAAAGTTTTCGCTTGTCTCACAAATCGGATTGCACAAATTCTTCGAGAAAAAGGTCTGAGAATAATAGTCTATTTAGACGATTTTTTGATAACTCATCAAGATCCAAAGATATTAGTCCAGCAGATGGACCTGCTATTGGAGACGCTAGAAATTCTCGGATTCCAAGTGAATTACGGGAAGTCTGTCCTGGTTCCGCAAAAGTCTGTAACATATCTGGGAATTGTTTGGCATACTTGGACAAACCACAAACGACTACCAGCGGAAAAGTCATCTGCCGTAATCAAAAAAGTCACACATGCTCTAAAAACAGGCAAAATGTCCCTAAAAGAACTACAAAGCCTACTGAATTTTGCAAGCTTTGCGGTCCCCCGAGGCAGGTTAAACCACCGGTCTACTCTGAAGTTCTTAAACTTCCTACCCGAGTACTCAACTCCAATCAGATACGTGCTACCTCGCTCGGTGTTAGACGAGATGCAATGGTGGCAACAACATAGCCTTCTTTCATCCCCTCTTCATATTCCACCTCCGACACATTACTTAACTACGGACGCTTCGGACTTAGCATGGGGAGGACAGCTCGACAACCAGACCATGTCAGGTGTTTGGAACACAGAGGAACGATTTCTACACTGCAATGTAAAGGAGTTGTTAGCCATTCTGAGAGTCCTAGAGTTACAAGCAACGAACATAGCGGGAGGATCAGTTCTCATTCAATCGGACAACCGATCTGCGGTAGCCTATCTTCGCAACGAGGGCGGGACCAAGTCCCAGTTACTTATGAATGTAACATACAAAATTCTACGGATCCTGGACCATCATCGGATTCAATTCAAAAGAACAATGTCAGGTTTCGGCCTACACAACTTTTAAAGCTAAATTCACACGGACACAAAGTTTTTACCTACAACAATTTAAATATAAAATTCCAACTTATAAAACAATATTTATTTCTTTTCGAGAACTGTTCGAAAAGGAAATCATTTTAATAAGTAATCATTTTACTAATCATGTTCTTGAATACAGGTTTTTGTTTAAAAAAAAAAAAAGTGTCAGGTAGTTGTCTGTTCTGCCACTGTAATCGATTATTCTAAATAATGAAAGCGATTTACTCTTTATTTTGTATTTAACATCTTACAATTGTATTTTATTATTATTATTTTTACCTAAACAATACGTTATCGTGTTTATTATAAATACATAATAGTATTTTTTAAATAATATAAAAACGAAATTCAAGAAATCGATTGTTGGCTGATCTGTGTTCGATAAATTAATCGCCTTGTAATGGCAACCCTGTTAGGTTACGTCTTCTGCAGATCTGTCATGTTGATGACAAGATGTCAAACGTCTTGTGTTGTTGTCGGTGTTTTTCTATGAGTACGATTGTTTCCTTCTCAAATTCCTCTGCGGTTGCGATAAAGACTTATTGTTATATATCCATACCACACATTTTGTAACAATGTCCCACCAAGTACGTTGTATTAATTGTGGTATAAATGTGTTCCGGATGCAACGGCATTTAGTACAATCTGACGATGTCCGTTCATTGTTACGACAATGGACTTCACTTTCTGAGGTAAAGTACGATTCTTATTAATATAATGTCAACTGTTCTAATTAAGCTAAATGTTAATTTGCAACACAATTGTATTTTGTTTGTTTTAGATTCCAAATGACAGTGTTGTTTGTCATTACTGTTGGTTATTAATTGAACAAACAAGTAATCCAACGAGTAGCAATGCGCCAACTGAATCAATTGTGCATCGAAATCTTTGTATTGGTTGCGGTCATTCATTGCATCGTGTAAGGTCTCACGCCTTAAATAACAGTTCAGAAAGAGAAGTTGCTATCAGACGCGTGATAGAGCAACAGATTGCACCACTACAGGTAAGCAAGATCCTTCCATGATTTTATGTATTGCTGGTTGATGAATGAACTATTGTGTTTTTTCTGATTGCAATAAGTTTTTTTTTTGTTTTGTTACAGCTGAGATCAACAGATGAGATCTGTCACCCATGTTGGCAAAGAAGTTACCGTTCTGTTCAACAGAATTTAACCACACCATCATCATCAAGTATTCATGAACCATCAATAGCCTCTGATGTATCAACACCATTGCATGTGGAGAGTGAATCAAGTCAGTCAATTGTAGAAGAATTTCAGCCATCTGTAACTCCAACACCAGGGCCATCATTGACGTTGCCAGTCCCACAGGTGCCTATGAATGCCATTGAGTTATTGGAATTTGGACGGGCATCAGACACTCAGGCTCATTGCTTTTTCCCTGATTGCCGTCAACTTGAGAGATTAAGTGTTCCAGTATCAATTAGAAGACGTTTATTTTCAGAGTATAATTATTATGTGCCAGAAAACTGTCGAATTTGTTCTCACCATTTGAGGAGCAACGACTGGCCTGAATTGATGGAATCTGAAAATGTTATCCACACATTTACGGCACAACACATTTATGATTTTACAGAATTATTAAAACATCAGACCTCTATTGACTTTGAAGATGTCCAAAATATGGATGACTACCTGGTGCATTATTGGTTTGGTATGAGTAAGGAAGACTTCAGAAATATATTACTAGAAACTCCACGGCTAGCGAATATGCACAGAAGTTCAACTGCCCTCGCTGCATTTTTAATGAAATTAAGAAATGGTGACTCTGGAGATCGTATAAGTTCTTTGTTTCAAGTTCCTAGAACTACATTAGAGGGTTTAATGGCAAGAGCAAGAGAACTTTTGCATCAAGATTTAGTTCCAAGGCATTTAGGTATAGGTCACATTACACGAGAAGAGATAGCACAAAGAAATCTTTTAATACCAAATGGCCTTTTTGGTGGCACTGAAAATGAGGGTGGTAGGAGACCAATAATAATAGTTGATGGAACCTACATATATTGTAATAAAAGTGCCAACTATGCCTATCAAAAGAAAACTTACTCTTTGCATAAATATAGGAATTTAGTAAAGCCGTTCTTGTTTGTATGTTGTGACGGTTACATAATTGAGATTTTAGGCCCCTATCCAGCCGTAACATCTGATGCTGATATTGTAAATAACGAGTTTCGAAACCCAGAGAGTCCATTGCGTCAATATTTTCAAGAGGGCGATGTGTTTATTCTAGACAGAGGATTCAGAGATGCAGTCCCATTGTTGCAAAACTGTAACTACTCTGTGCATATGCCATCATCATTACAGGATCATGAAAATCAGCTGTCAACATTAGAGGCAAACAAAACTCGGGCTGTTACTATTTGTAGATGGGTGGTTGAAGTTATGAATGGGATTTTTAAGCAGCGGTTTAAAATATTCCGACATGAGTTCAACAATAGAGCTTCACCACATGTCATGATTGACTTTTCCATAGCTGCTGCCCTAATCAATAGATTTCGACCACCCCTCACAGACAGGTTTGATGCTGCCCAGATATTACAAATTATACAACAGAAAATGTTCCAAACTAATACATTAAGTGAGTTTATTATACATAATAATTATAACAGAAGATCGGCACAGTTCTCAAATATAAATGTTGATAACAGCAATGTCACTGAGTTTCCTCAGCTTGAGTATCACGATTTGATTTTAATAGCTTGTGGTACTTACCAAATCCGTCAGGCCCGATCATATTACGGTGAGCATATCCGCTTTAATGGCCGATATAAGATCCAAGTATGTAGGGAGGCATCAATTAACAATTTAAGAGAACAATTGTCTCTCTCTCAAAGCTCTTGGCTTTTAAGAGCCAAAATTCAAAGTCGCCATATCAGTAGCAAAGCATATTTTGTGTATGTTCTAATTGATAACAGCTTAAATGGGAGAGAGGCAATAAGTCAATATTATTGTAATTGTAAGATAGGTAAACGAACTGTGGGATGCTGTTCCCACACTATGACCATTTTATGGTATTTAGGTTGGGCTCGGCACCAAAACAGTATTGAGCCCCCTGCACAATTCCTTGATGATTTGTTAATTGAATTTGATGATAGTGATAATGATTGATAATTGTGAAAAGAATAAAACTCTTCAATTAGGTACTGATTTTTTGTTTAATTTACTCTGTGTAAAAATACATAACCTCCAATTTAAAATGTCTGAATAACTTCTTTTTTAGAAGTTCAGTGTAAAAGTGGAAATCAAAGAAAAGTTTTTGACATTAAACTACACAAGAAAACGTAAGAATTTTCACTGTCCATGACAAATTAATATTGAGCCAAAGTTACTATGGACATCTGACATTGTTCTTTATTACATTCCGGGGAAGTTCAACAATCACGCGGATTGTTTATCCAGACATCGACGGACCCTAGAGTGGCACCTAACATCGAGTTGTACAGAAATGATTTTTGCCAAAATGGGAATACCCGTGATCGACCTGGGCCCCAAGTCTGCTATTTTTTACATTCCTACACGATCCCATTGTCACAGCATTGTCATTTTGCTAAAAGTTCGTAATCTGCTAAATTCATAATTTCATACAATGGAGTGTCAGTGGTTGACCATTGGACAGTGGTTGACATTATGACGCCATTATATTAGTAGATTACCAAACCTGTCAAAATCAACAATTATGAAATCAATGATAGACTATTCTGACACTATTGTAATAGCAGACTTGAGGCCCTGGGCCTCAAGTCTGCTATTACAATAGTGTCAGAATGGTCTATCATTGATTTCATAATTGTGGATTTTGACAAGTTTGGTAATCTACTAATCTAATGGCGTCATAATGGCGTCATTATGACTTTCCAATGGTCAACCACTGACACTTTATTGTAAGAAATTATGAATTTAGCAGATTACGAACTTTTAGCAAAATGACAATGAAGTGACAATGGGATCGTGTTGGAATGACGAATTTCTAAAAAATAGCAGACTTGGGGCCCTGTTTGCGTCCAAGACAGCACGAATAATAGCGAATTATGCAACCCTAGACTTGGACGACCACGAAGCGATGATTCACGATGCTTTCAGCACAACTTGGAATTTTCCTCTGGCATGGATATTCCCACCACCTTTTCTTATTCCCAAAGTATTGATGCATCTCAATCAAGCCACAGGTCTGTACCTCATTGTAGTTCCACGTTGGGAGAAGGTATTCTGGCGGGCGGACCTGAAATCGCGAGCAATCGCAGACCCCTTCACCTTAACGAATCTGAAACGATTTCTAGTCGACACGTCGACAAGGTTACCACCCCCGAATATCGAGAACATGGTTCTGGAGGTCTGGAAATGTGGGGGTGGGAAGACAAAATAAAAACATGGGATTCTAGTCAGGTTTCCTTACTTAAATCTGCGTGGCGTTCTTCTACGTGGAAAACCTACAAAGCGCCATGGAAACGTTGGCTGTCATGGACAAAACAGCATAACATAAATCCAATGCATCCTGAAGCATCCCATTTGGCACGATTTTTAGCCGACCTACATATTAAATTTAACTTCTCATATAACACAATCGTCCTTCACAAATCAGTAGTTTCCACTCTCTGTAACACAGAACTGTCTGGTGAATTAGGTGAAAATGTTCTTGTAAAACATATTTTAAAAGCAATATCTTTAAAAAATCCAATTGCTCCAAAACCACCTATCTGGGACATTAACATACTGACCAATTTTATGAGTATTTACTCGGTAGATAGTACAGACACTTCTCAAACTATTCGACATACTGTAGCATTGTTGTGCCTTTGTTCGGGTCGCAGGATCCACGACTTGACCCTTTTGGGTGTTGACAGAGATCAATGCATTATCAAGAACGACTTAATTACTTTTTGGCCTCAGTTCGGGTCCAAAACAGACTGTAAAGATTATAGACAATCGGGGTGGAGTCTCATGGCTAACACTGAAAATCAAAACTTAAATCCTGTATTTTGGGTCAATCAAACTATATCTACTCTAAATGAAAGACGTAGGATCTCTGGTACGTCAAATTTATTTATAACCTTGCGAGGCCCACCATCACCCGCCTCCAGGACGGTCATTGCAGGTTGGTTCAAATCGCTTTTGAAGGCAGCAGGTATATCTGCAACGCCGGGAAGTGTACGGTCGGCTGTGGCCTCTAGAAGTTGGATTGACAATTTCTCCCTGGAGGATATTTTAGAAAAAGGGAATTGGAAATCCGTAAAAACCTTTCAAAAATTATATTGTCGACAGGTAATGGTTTCCTCAAGTAATAGTAATCCTAACACGGATATTTCTACACTTTTTGTTCCGGTCCGTTGAGTTTGGACACTAGATAATTTCTTTATTGCAATATTATACATTATTCAATTACATTCAACTGATTACAAAAATGATTAATTTATCGTTTAAGTAATTAAAATTGTTAATTAGTCATAAAATTGTCTAAAGTTACTCATGTGAAAATTTAATTACCTAATTATAAAAAAGTCTCTTTCTTCACACACTATGCCTTTTATTTAATTTAATATTACGTGTTGTACCTACTTACGACTTTCACAGTAGTTTATTGATATCTACGTATTACACGGTAAATTGGCTGTAATATTAACCATATTATTACAGCCAATTTACCACGATGACAAAGAAAATATTTCGATTCTGTCAACTTCAAAAATTAATACTGGACTATTGAAGGATAATTCTGACAAACTGCCCTTAAAAATATTAGAAACAGATAATCAGGACACAGTTCAACTTCGTGATTTCATCGAGATATACAGTACAGAAGATGACTGCATCAGTATTGGTGACTGTTCCCAAAATAAAGAAGAATCCGATTTGCCGAATATTGAATTGCTACCCCTGATCTTATTACCTGATAAAGTATCTGGTGTAAAAAAATATCTCCACTAAAGCTGTTGCAGAGTGCCACGAATGTTCGTGTTCGATCCTTGGCAAAATTATAAGATGCTTGGCGTGTAAAAATGTATACTGTGACGATTGTGTCCAGGGTCCTACTTACTTTGACTACATATGTGATGCATGCTTTGCAGATGAAGGTACCTAACTCGAATATTTTTTATACACAACTGTGTATGTAATTTTTTTAACGTCAATTTTATATATTTTATTATTTTTCTTTTGTTTTCAAATTAAGTGCTGATCCAGTTATAATTGCATTAGCAACTAGAAGATTACACAATATGGGAATCATGATTGATATTGATAAATTTTTGACTCTTAACGATTTTATATTATTTTATGATAACAGACTTCAATGGCCATGGAAAGAGACCCATTTTATTTTATCAAAATATTGCAATGGATGCAAGGAAACAGTTGACATGGCAAATTCAAGATTAATACACTTCTTTCTAACTATGACCAGACACGACATAATTTTTTTATTAAAATCACCATATTTTTGGTGTACTTATTGTTATTTTAGTGTCTATGATCATTATCCTACTGATGAATGTCAGTATTGTGTTAATTGATTTTTGTTTTTTTACTAAACTATTAAGGTGGAAACAAATTATTGGACGCGTCCATAAGCTCTCATTTATTAGTAACTGTGGTGGCAAAAGGTAAAAATGTTTTATGGGAAACGCTTATTACTCTGATTTTTAAATTATGTAAGCTACCAATATAAGGAAATAATTGTATCGTTCCTATACTTAAAAAGTCTGAAGGTATTTTTAAGAAACTTAAATGTTAAGACTTAACGCAGTTTCCACTTTTATTATTTAATATATATTTAATTTAGTTTCATATATACATATTTAATAATATGCTCAATCTTAAATTAGAACTAACGGTCGTTATTATTAGTATTGTTTGATGATACCAAATATTAGAATGTACATAAAGGTAAATGTTAAATAATATAAGCAAATACTTATAAGGTTATAAATAATATTTTGCAAGGGCCGACGTTAGCGTGATAACTATTCGTTATTATACCGACGTTAGCGTGATGATAACTATTCGTTATTATTATTATTAATAACGTAAAAATACCTATACTTACCATTTATCGTGTAAAATGTATATAACTTAGCTTAATCAGCCGTTTCATTAAAAACCTAGCCTTTCCATTGAAATGCGCTGTTTAATCAGCGACATAAGTGACACGGTCTAGTCATTAAACGATATTGAACAAAAGATTTCACATAGACCGTTGAAAAATCGGCGCACTTAAATGAAAAGACCAGACCACCAATTAAACGGCCGAGTAAGCTAGTTGGCTGCAACATATACATCATTGCTTATAAAAACAAGATAATTTGATGTTTTTAACCGACTTCAAAAAAAAAAAAGATTCTCAGTTCAGATTATTTTTTATGTTTGTTACCATAACTCAGTCAATTTGAACTGATTTCTAAATTTTTGATTTCAACTGAAAGGATATGGTCCCATAGAAATTTCATCCAAATCAATTCAGTACCTTTGGTTTTAAATCGAAATAGCTGGAAAAAATTGACATCCAAGTAAACGAAATTGCGTATTTTGCTTTCCTGCGAATATAAGTTTTTTGGATGAGTTTAAATTGTGCTTGATTAAAAAAATAAATAAAAAGAAAACTCAACAAAGTGTCCCATTAGTATAAGATAACTAACCTAGTGTAAATGCTTTCTAACAATTTTGTTACCGTCAGTTTTGTTACTGTCCCCCTAATTTTCAAAGCAAAATCTTTTTTTATTGATAATTTAAAGCATTAATTCCTTAAATTTCGATGTTAATTAAATGACAAATTTTAATAAAAGGATAAGTTTATTATCATATTGTATGCTTTCGTATTTCAACTCGATGATAGAATATGTAATGTTTGAATATCATCACTGGTAACAAAATTGTAACTATGAAGCATTTTTCTTTGTTATATTAGAACATATCGCAAGTTAGGCTATATAACTGGCACCCAATGACACCAACCATGCACAAAATTTTAATGCATGGTGCGGAGATAATTTCTCATGCTTTATTACCAATCGGGCAACTTTCCGAGGAAGCAGCAGAAGCCCGAAACAAACATTTTCGGTCCTATCGGCTAGGATTTGCACGCAAATTTTCAGGGGAAGATTGCAATAAAGACGTAATTAACAGATTACTTTTAAGCACGGACCTTTCCTGCATACGCAAATTGCCAAGAAAAAAAACTCAACCATTTTGTAGGGAAACTATTGAACTGCTACGCCCTGTGGAATTTGGAGTAACTGGAGATGAAAGCGGAGATATTCTGGACGAGGAAAATTCGGAAAATGATGAATATAGTGATAGTGATTAAAGAAGATTTTGTATTAAGTATGCTTTTATTAAAATGTATAAGTCTGTATCTATTATTTTGTGTTTTATTTAATACCAATCGATTTTGATGAGGAGCTCGTGGCTAAGTAATAAGTGCCGCACGGGTCGATCCGTCAGGTTAAGCTACGCTTGCCGGGGTTGGTCAGTGGATGGGTGACCATCTTTACATACCGAGATTCCTCCGTGCCTCGGAAAGCACGTTAAGCTGTTGGTCCCGGCTGTTATTCGTGGATCTTTGACAGTCGTTACGGGTCGTCAGAAGCCCGAAAGTCTGACAACCAGTCTTACCAAGGGGTATCGTATTACCCAGGAACTGGGTTGTGGAGGTCAGATAGGCAGTCGCTCCATGTAAAATACTGGTATTCAGCTGCATCCGGTTAGACTGGAAGCCGACCCCAACATAGTTGGGAAAAGGCTAGGCAGATTGATTGACCAATCGATTTTGATAACAATTTAGCTGAGAAAAAATAAAAAAATATTTTTGGCCATATTTTAGTATCAAGTACCCGTATGTGCGTCGCACAGTATGATAAATGCCTCGAAAATCGGACATCGCTTTTTTATTCTTCTAATCGAAAGTATACACTGTTTTGAATGCGAGAGTAGAACTCCCATAATCGAATTCAACTTAGAACCAGAGCTATAATTTATTTAATATTTTATTCTGGTTATCCATAGAAATCAAAATAATTGTTATATCTTATTATGTATGTAACATTTTTGTGTTTTAATTATAGTATGCGATAAAGTCAAATATCTGCTATTTTTTTGAAACAAAAAAATATTTTTTAGATGTAATTTAAAGCAACTTACGTATTTTTTTCTGTAATTTTGAAATTATTTTTTTGCGCAGGTAGGCATTTTATTTTCACACACATTATTGTTTAGTGTTACTTCAACCTGCCTGTAAAATATCAGATGTATAACACGAAGGAATTCGGATTTTCGGGTTCAGTATTTTTTTTGTTAGGGTTATCACACTTATCACTAATCAAAAATCTACAACGTGTAATGCTAAATGCGCAAAACCTCTTAAGGGGTCATTGTACTCATCATTATGAACAACTTTTACTATGGGACCAAACCTGAAATCGCGAAAAAAAAATCAGCTGTTCAGTACATTTATGTTCGCAAATTTCGTCAAAATGTACTGAACAGCTGATTTTTTTTTCGCGATTTCAGGTTTGGCCCCATAGTAAAAGTTGTTCATAATGATGAGTACAATGACCCCTTAAGAGGTTTTGCGCATTTAGCATTACACGTTGTATACGCAATTTTTTTAAAGTCTTAAATTGAAGTAGGTATTACTTATTAATTATAAACAGTAGGTATAGAGGTACCTATAGGTAATTGAATGGGATAAAAACATTTTTGTCAAAAAATATTTTGTGAAATTCAAAATTCCTCGTAGGTGTGTTTATACAGACAGTCGTAATTTATTCCTATTTACTAACAAAAACACATATTTAAGACCAGTATGTAAGCTTCTGTGAAACAGTACAAAATCTTAGCAGACTTATCTTATTGGATTCGTTTTCCAACAGTAACAGGTAGATTAGGTTCAGTCACATATGTAGTGACTGTTTGTTTATTGTATTGTAATATAAAACTGTTTAGTGTAATAATATTTTTCATACATTTATATTTTTCTGATGAAGGGGTAAATGAGGCTCCAGGGACCCGTCAAAGACGCATGGTTGCACTTTGCCTCAGCATGACCTGACTCACCCTGCTGAGGGACGTCTGTCCGGGCGAAAGAAGACGAAAGATGCCTTTTTGCTACAACTTATATTCCTCTGCGAATTAAAACACAGAATGGCTAGGTTCTGTGGTTCAATACAGCTTCAATCTTACCGGTACTACCGACCAATCCATATACAGTATCGTAAAGAAACCAAAGATCTGATACTCTCAGAAAAAAATGTGTTGAAGACCAGATTGAGGAAATACTCAAGTGCTTTGCAGAAACGTCTAAAGGCCATAAAGTAGTAGCAAAAAGCCAACTTTATCTCACAATCATTGATGGCAAAGTACCTATTATTATAACCGATACTTCATCACAACTAAGGTGCCCGTTCTGCAAGGCCACTTCAAAGGAATTAATAAGTTAGATTTAGTTTATTCCCGACCAACAAATGAATTGCTCATGAAACATGATTAAGCCCCTTAAACGCGTGGATTCGTGTACTAGAATTTTTGCTACATCTTGCCTACAAAAATCCAGTCAAAAGTGCGAGTGTGTCTCAGAACTCTCCGGAAGCTTTAATAGTAAAGAATAAAATCAATCTGCCTAGCCTTTTCCCAACTATGTTGGTGTCGGCTTCCAGTCTAACCGGATGCAACTCAATACCAGTATTTTACATGGAGCGACTGCCTGTCTGACCTCCACAACCCAGTAACTGGGTAATACGATACCCCTTGGTAAGACTGGTTGTCAGACTTTTGGGCTTCTGAAGAGTCGTAACGACTGTCAAAGATCCACGAATGACAGCCGGGACCAACGGCTTAAGGCGAAAGCGCCAGGGTAGCCCGCGAAATTCAAAATTTCTTACGCTTTTTGCAATTTGTAGGTCAGTGTGAGCTTGTATGTTGATTAAAATATGATTCGCGGCCGTAGCTAATATGGCTTTACAGAATTATAATCATAAGAATCAGCAATACAGCTCCATAAGTTAGCATTTACCTCAAACCTCATGATTTCATGAGCTGCTGCTCAAATGCTAACTTATGGAGTTGTATTGCTGATTCTAATGATTATAATTCTGTAAAACCATATTAGCTACGGCCGCGAATCATATTTCAATCAACATACAAGCTTACACTGACCTACAAATTGCAAAAAACGTAAGAAATTTTGAATTTCGCGGGCTACCCTGGCGCATCAACCTTAACGTGCTTTCCGAGGCACGGAGGAGTCTCAGTATGTAAAGATGGTCACCCATCCACTGACCAACCCCGGCAAGGGTAGCTTAACCTGATGGATCGACCCGTGCTGCTGTAATTACTTAGCCACGAGCTCCTCTCCTTTTAATAGTAAAGAATACTAAAAACATAATTCAGCAAGAATTATGGACTAAATTAGGAGACACTTTTGGTGGATGTGGTTTGGCCTAATTCTGGCACCACAAATGACGGAAATACTGCTAGGACAGCTCTGTCTGACAAAAACCGCGATGTGTTTGCTGAAATATTAGGGCTTCCACAGTGGTTATTAGACGATCTACATACTGTATTAGTAGTTTTATCCTGTGGATTGCCAATAGATGCCGACAAATTCGGTAATTTCTCCAAATCTGTTGCGAGTAAATATGTTATGAATGGTACCTAATGACAGTAACATTACACAAAATATTGGTCCATGGCAAGGAAATAATCACGCATTCAGCATTACCTGTAGGTATCCTATCAGAGCAAGCCGTTGAATCACGCAACAAATTAAGGAGACACGACCGCCAACATCACAGTAGAAAATCTGACCGCTAGAGTCTTCAGACCCATACATCTCCGATATCAGGCTTCAACAGAGATTAAAGAAGTTAAAACGCCAACCTCTGTCAATCACAGTTTTGAATTTGATAAAACCCATTAATATCCATAGTAATGTAGAAGAACCCCAAGCAGAGGAATCTAGTTCCAGCCAAGTCGTAAGCCTCGTAGAGTTTGAACATATTAACTCACAAACTCTTGTGACAGAAAACGAGGACTTTCTTCTTTAAAGTGATTGCGCTGTGCAGCCCGCGAAATTTCTTTTTTTTTGGGTTTTTGCAATTTGCAGGTCCGTGTCAGGTTGTATCTTGATCAAAGTATGATACGTGGCAATAAAACATATGTATTGACATAATTTTAACCATAAAAGATACAACCTGACACGGACCTGCAAATTGCAAAAAACCCAATAAAAATTGAATTTCGCGGGCTACCACTGCGCATAATTCTTACCGGGAAGTACCCCATAGGTTTTTATTTACTTGCGAGTATCGCATAAATGCACGTATTTTTTTATTGCGTTGACTTAGAAGCTTGATTTTTCTATAACTCTAAAGGACCACCTTATTTGATATTAATTTCAACTTGATACGTTGAGGTATCAAGTTGTTGCTGAAAAAAAAGGGTCTTGCTTGACAGACTGACAACCTTGAAAATATGGTTTTATGTGATGGAATAATAAATTATCAATTTTTGAAGTTTTTCCTTTACTTATGCTGTGAGACCTTGCTTCCTACCAAAGGACATCATCCACATTTCATACAGTTTTAGTCCAAAAGTAAAAGTGCCGGCCAAATAAAAAAAGTGTTTTATTCTGATAGAACTCGTCCGCCTTAGAATTTCTTTATATGACACCAAAGCTGTAGCATCACTATACTTGGTATTATTTGAGTTCTAAAAATCCGTCTTTCATACATTTCGAGTAAACTACTAACTGTAACAAATGAAGTTATCTTGCCAGAACATGATGTTATAAATATTTTTTTGAACACGATATACTTATTGTCGTATACACTGCATACCCAAAAATACCAGGAGTACCTACAACCAATAGAAAAGTAATGTTGAAACTAGACGTGGGTTATTACTTTTTGGAATTAAAACAATGGCCGGGCCTACAAAAGATAAGCAGGTAGATACAAGAAAAATAGCCTTTACCCTACCGCCATACAATGCTGTGTTACCCCTCCCCCAACCCCCAACCCTTGCACCGCTCGTTTCGCCGCCCGCGCCTGTTTATTTCCTTAGTACCGAGAGCAACGTTGCCGTCAACTGCCGTGCGTGTACGTTTGTGTGATTTTTCAGCTAGCTCCCGCTCGCTTTACGTTCTTTTGTTGTTTTTGTTATCACCTTCGTTATAGGTTGCGGGTAGACTAGTTTATTATATTTTATACTATAAGTTTATAATAAGTATTGTATTCAATAATCGGGGTGACATATTCTTTATAGAAAAAACCCCGTAAATAAATATAGATTAAAAAAAAAAAAAAAAAGTTTTAATATTTTCTGTTACGTTTTGGACTTTGTTATTGACTGTTACGTGTCCGTGTGGGTAATAAACACGACTCATGGAAGACTGTATCTTGTGTCGTGAACCGACAGAGAATCGGCGAAGATATGAATAGACTTCCCGAGAAAGGGATCATCTTGATATCACCCAAATAGTGATTGAAGAATTGATAGATAGACAGGTAAGATCACAGTCATTTTACATACGATTATATGTAATGTTTTTGGATTAAGCATTTGAAAATACGTTCATTTGATAATGTAAACGATTTTTTTCTTTTCAGTTGGAACGTACTGAGTTAATTTGCCGACCGTGTTGGCAAAGAACAGAAAGAAGGTACCGGCGACGTATTCGAGATGTTGAAGAGCAAGTTGGCCAAGAAGATAATCAACCCGTAAATACAAATCCAATACCTACTTCGTTGGATTTGCCGGGTCTACTTCGCGCACCAAATACGTCAAATAGTTGTTTATTCCAACATTGTGTAAATGAATCTCGCCGTCGTATTCCCGAAAACATCACTCTTCGCATGCTGTGCCGATATAGTTATTTTGTACCCGAAAGTGCACGTGTATGCAGTGAACATTTGAAGAAAAATCTGTGGCATTTACTGCCATTGCAAGACAATGCCTTAGAAAGGAACGTGTTGTCTTATCTCAAAGTTTAATTACTTGTAATATTGAGTTAAATAAATGTAGGGAAAAATATGACACAGATATCCAGCTCCTCTATAATGATATACAACACAAGGAACACTTGCTGAAGGATATTTTTGAAAAATATGAGAATTCACAACAACAACTTAGTGACCGCTTATTTGAGGCTGGGGAACTACTGGATTTGGTGAAGTGTAATGCTGAGAGATATGAGTCTTTAACTAATACCCTCTCTTTTAGCTGTGTCTGCTCCCAGGAGCCCCAGACTCAACTTGTTACACCCGCACCCCAACTTGTTACACCCGCACCCTTAGTGGCTCAGCCAGTAGGTAGCTGTATGGATAAAGATATCAATATTATGAATAGTTTGACAACTTATGTATTTTCTGACAAATTTGGTCAAGGTTTTGGTAGTATATTTAATCAGTGTTTGCAACACTATGTAATTAATAATTGTTTACCCGGTGCCAGTATTAGCCATTTAATTAAAAATATTAAATTGACAAAAATAAACCCCAGTTCCACTGTTATACTATTATATGGGGATAGTTTATCTGTAAGAAAAAAGGACATAATTGAATGTGTCCATTTGATGTTACATCTCAATGAGACTAAGAACTGTAAATTTATTTTCTGTGCATTGCCTTATTCAACATATTTGTCTGATGAGCAAAATAGTCACATTTATAATTTAAATATGTTAATTTATAATAGAACTTGTCATCATAGTGACGCTATTTTATATTTTGATTGTAATCAATTTATTACTGATTACAAACTGACTAATTATGAAATGTATTTGCCACCTAGTTGTAGGAGACATATTGCTAATCTTTTAGCATACAATATACATAGTGACACCGGTACTTGTAGTGTACCATCGAATACTGTTAGTAGTAGTACTAATATCATTTTTGATACGCCTTGTAGTTTAAACTATTAGGTGTGACAATGGGTAGGCCGCATAACTTGAATGTTGTACATCAAAACATGCAGGGTCTGTCCGGCAAAGAGTTAGAGTAAGTTTATTTATGGAGAACTATGATGTTCAGGTGTTATGTTTGACTGAACACTGGTTGAAAGAACATGAAGTAGTCTTTATGAATGATGATTATTTTACTGTACAAAGTGCATTTGTGAGAAAAAGTGCTATTCGCGGTGGGTCTTTAGTTATTGTTTCAAACAAGTTGAAATGTAAACAACGCTTAGATATAGTTAATCTTTCTATTGAGCGCATTGTTGAGTTGTCTTGTGTTGAACTCGAGCGATACATTATAATTTGCGTTTATCGACCCCCCTCTGGGGATTTTATTCGTTTCGAATTGGTTATGGAATATACACTCAATAGGTTAAAATCAAGTAATAAAAGCATAATTTTATGTGGAGATTTTAATATTAATATTTTAGATGTTACTCCATTAAGTATTAGACTTCTCAATCTGTTTAGGTCTTATAATTTAATTAACTTGTTTTTCGAACCTACTAGGATCACGGCAACTTCGTCAACATGTCTTGATAATATATTTAGTGATTGTGAGGTCAAAAATAAATTAGTGCTAAGTGACCTAACATCTGACCACTGTGGTTTATTAGCTAGCTTCCCTAAGCCATTACATAAAAAGCTGCATAAAAGAGAATGCAGGCCTTATACAGCTAGTCGTTGCAACAAGTTTAAAAATAATATAGCTCGTAGAATTACACCATCTCTAGCAGAACACGAGAATCCTAATGAAATCTATGGAGCCCTTTTTGATGTTGTGCAAAAAGAATACCAATCTACTTTCAAGACCAAAACCATTAACATTAATGGAACCTCCGTTGGCTTTAATCAATGGGCTACTCCAGGTATTTATAAAAGTAGAGCGAGACTATACGAGTTATACGGTTTGAAAAAATACAGGTTTGATACTTCTTTCCTAGAGTATGTCAAAAAATATTCAAAATTATTTTAAAACATTTGTGTTTTTGCTAAATCTAAATTTTTAAGCGATACAATTAAGAAATCCAATAATAAAGCAAAAACAACCATGTACGTCAGGCTGGCCCGGCCCCATGGAATTTAATAATGAGATTGTTATCAATCCAATGTACCCGGGTATACTAATATATGTAACACCTTCATTTTCAATGTAACTCTTTTTAAAAGAAATTACGTGCACTTCTTAGTGGCCGGGCCAGCCTGACGTTTTCAGCCCGGCCACCTTGTTTCCCACTAATCTACAAAAAATACTGGCAATATTGTGCTACAGATGAAATGTACCCTATAATTTATGCATATGTAACACAAAATCGAATCCTAAAATGCAATAGCATACGAAATATTAGCGGTTGCAGGTGGCCGGGCTGAAATTATTTCGTTAATATAAAACAGTAAAACTGCAACACCTACCAAAAACTAATACCAGTACATAATGAGGTATAGAGATATAGAATACATGTAACGCTTTCATTTTAAATTATAATACATATTTAGAAAGAATAATCACTTGAAATTATATTTCAGCCCGGCCACCTAAAAGCGGTAATATTCCCTAAAATCTTATGCCAATTTGTACAGTAAAACCTGATACAGCTATGAAATGAAAGTTACATTCGTTTCGTTTTAGTCGTATACCTTTAAGCCTTCTGTTTGACTAGATTATCAAAATCTGAGAAACTTGCCGAAGAGTGACTATCATTTATTAACTAATTTCAGGACATTTGGTTTGTTGAGTGAAACAAAATGCGTTACTATGATATTTTTATTAATAAACTAAGTAGTATAAATCACACATAATAATTGTTGGATACATAATACCTAAACCTATATATATTTTCTCCGTTTTTGGCTTCACAACATAACCATACAAAGATAATAGTTCACAGACGCTACCACCGATTTTTAGACGGCGCCTGTGTCGCGTCCCAACCTAAGTCGTAAGATATTTTCCCCGAGTAGACAGAATAGATGCGCAAGAGCCGTGTAGTTATCAACACTTCTGACATAATATTTTACGTTTTAATATTACTGTGAGTGTAAAATTTGATCAGTTGTTGCAGTGTAGTTGTTTGTGATGTGATGTTTTTAAGGTAAGTCATAGTTTTGATAAATTAAAATATATCGACAAACAATGTTAATGGGTAGCTAAGTAATTATTTAAAAAAATATACAGGTAAAGTAAAGTAAATCTAAACACTCATTTACTTAATAATAAAACTCCATACAATGCCATCAACTAAATATATTTTATCCTTTCGTTTATAGTCAATAGGTAATAATTTTGGTGATTTACTAACAGTAAGTGTTTAGTTTTTGTGAATCTTATTGTTGTGTACCTACCCTATGTATTTACTTATTATTATTGTGTACTTATTTATTTCGTGAAATCAATAATTAATCAGTTTCTTATTAATTACTGTAAGATTTATATATTGGATTTTAGTGAATTATTCATTGTAATCAGGCAACCGTCGACGGTGTTCGTCTGTACCCGCGCTTCTTGTAACTCCCCCTTGTACGGCCTGCCACAGCGATCCACGTCCCTCGCTCACCGCATTCTTTTCCTCGTCCCGCGACACGCGCCCCTCTTCCCATCTCTATTCTATCTTATATATTTCTAATGTCCCAAAAGTTATAAGTTTTGTGAAAGTAAATTTGATTCTTATGAACATTCTTTGCTTTCTTTCTTTCTTTCTTTCCTTAGGTGCTAAAATATTTTTTAATAGATTTATGTATATACTTGATAATGCATGCAAATGTTACTGCATACACTTATCTTTTTAGGGAATTTGTATTTAAATAAATATTAATGTAGTTATTTAGCCTACATGAATACCTATTACGAAACCATAGTTAAAATGAATATATTTTATTTCAGTTGAGCGTGCCTACACCATGGGAAAACGTAGTGCGTTAGATATTGTGGCTCAAAAACAAATATTTGAGAAACATAAACGCTTGATCACCACGACAAGATATAGTTCTATTATATACAATACCATAGCAAAAGATATAAACTATGTGATGTCACCAAAAGCACTATATCTCAGCTTTAGAAGAAACTTTTTAAACAACCAGAACTCACCTCGGGCAAAAGATGAGTGCTTCATTAAAAGAAATGAAGATAATACCAATAGTATTATAATTTCGTCAACATCATCATCAGGGTCTTCTCCAGTTATTCAACAAGCAAGCTTACTTCATCAAATTAGTTTTAAATTTCCAATTGATGTTCATGAATGGAAGAAAATTGAACCCTTAAGTTATACGTATAAACGACACGATAAAAATAAACCTAGTGCAAGATATCAGACGTACAGAGCTATTCCCAAATTTAAGTGGTCCGGTCTTTTAAGAAAAAAACTCTGGGAGTTTTATAAGTTACCTTGTACTGTAGCATTTAAAAGACATGTTATTCAAGGCGCTAACATTACATTCTACGGACGTTGCACTCAGTGTCAAGCAACAGTGAAAATTCAAAATAAAGATAAGACTGATCATATTATTGATTTTTTATGTGAAATTGATCAACTTCAACCAAATTTTAAGCATAATCCTTTAAAAAAAATACGACTCACTCCGTACTCAAGACGAACATTATCTAAGAAATTAAAATTTGATTCAGCAACAATAGTTAGAAAACAAATAGCGAGTCATGATATGATATTTCAAGATAAGGAACCACCTGTATTGCCATCAGTCGGAGCATTACGCCAAATACGTCATGAAACAAGGAAGCAGAAATGGTACCATACCAATCAAATATTATCTGTTGTCATTATGGCAAATACTTCAACATACTCTTCCGTAATTCAGGAAATTTTAATGAAACCAACTTTTCATATTTACTACTGGTTAGAAGAACAAATAAAATATTACAAACAATATGTTCAAGAGTATGGTCGACCAACCATATCATTAGATGCCACAGGCTCTATAATTAAACCAATTGTGTTACCTAATGGGACTAAATTTACTAAAAGATTATTCTTATATGTTATATTAATAACTGCTGATAGCTTTTTAAAATCTATTCCAATTTCACAAATGCTTAGTGATTCTCACACTAAAAATAGCATTGCGGATTGGTTGGGTAAATGGGCCAGTAATGGAATTATCCCTCCTGCAGAAATAATCACGGACGATTCCTCAGCTTTGATTGCTGCTACAATCCAATGCTTTACTTCATATAAATCTACAAAAGATTACTTAGAAGCTTCTTACAGTGCATTGGAGGGACATACAAATAGTTTGCCTGTAGTATATATGCGAATAGATACAAGTCACTTTGTCAAAACTATTCATAATCTTTCGTGCTTCAATAATACAACAGAAAATGTAAAATTTTTCTTTGTTCGTTGTATTCTTTACATTAAAACAGCAGAGTGTATCGTAGTCATAAGAGAGATAATTGAAAATATGTTAACTGTTATTTTAACTAAATTTTATTCAAAAATTTGCTTTGATGCCCACTGTAATTTGAAAAGAAGAATTCAAGGTATTACAATTGATAAAAAAGATTCTAACAACGCACACAATTACGTAGATGAAGAAAGATTCCTAAATGAGGAGAATGTTTTAGATGTAAGCAATTTTATGGTATGGTTTGATAATATTGTTGCTTGTAAAAATAAACAAGAAGAGGAATCTTGTGAACGCCCCAACAAATTATATTATCCGCCTCTAATATCTACTCTAAAACGTTTATTGGGAAAATTGCCCATGTGGTCAAACGTTATGGCTCCATTATACAATTCAAAAAACAAAAATCCATCGTCTAGTGCATCAGAGGATTATTTTAAAACAATAAAACATTTATTACTCAAAACTAAAGTAAGAAAATACAGGATTGACGAATTTCTAAACATACATATTAATCATTTAAATGGAGAGCTTAATATCGCTGCTAGTGAACTACAAAATAATGAGGCACCGCCCCTTCAAGAGCGAAAGATTAAAATCAAAAAGAATCGTCAAAAAAGAACACACCAAAAACGGTTATTTCCTCAAGATTCTATTTTCAGTGATATGCCAAGTTTTGTAGAAAATTGGAAAGGACAAGCTGAAGAGCCAGTTACCGTACCGATTTATAAAATGTTAAAATTTATAAAAAATGGAAATATTGTAACTGGTTCCACTTTAACAAATACATGTGGTTTTGATGCTGTTACATATTTAATAGCTTATGGTTATATTGCATTTAATAACTTTAAATTAGAAATAGATCAGACTGAAAATAATAATAATATGTTATGTAATTATATACAATTTATAGGTAACAAAAACATATCTGAAGCCGCAGTATACGAACTAAGAAATACCATATGTAAAAAGTACTACAAACTATCCTCGAAAAATACAATAGATATAAATTGTGAATGCAATGTCGCAAATTTGTTTGAACAAATGATTTTAGAATTATTTTATAGCGCTCTATTTACAAAAATATGTACCGAAGAAAAATGTGCATTTCAACTTCAAAGAACAGTACCATTTTTACCCATTAATATGAACGTAATTAAAACATTTGGAATATCAGCCCTAGAAGACTCAATTTGTATAGACGTTATTTCGAAGGATTGTGAACACGATTGCCCGGGCACTGTTTTGTCCAGCTATAATGTAAAGAATATTATATCTTTTGATTTAAATGGAACAGATCAAATAATATTGAACGATATACCTTTATCTATCAAAGTTAGAACTAATATTTATGTGATTGTAGGTGCTATTGAATATGTAGTATTGGGGGAAAATCTAGGACATTATAAATGCCATTTATTTAATCAAGATCTGTGGATGTGTTATGACGATTTACAGTCTAGTGTTAAAAAAAGTAATTTGGATTTAATATTTTTACATTCCTTGACGTACATTTTAGCTTGATTAAATAACATAATCAAGTGATTAGTACGTTTTTATCGATTCTAATAAGCAATATATTTAAATTTGAATTAGTCAAAATACTTATAGTACAAATGCCAGATATAGGCTAGCAATGATTATTATATTAGCATACGTTTAATTATACAAGTTAACATTGTGATTTTTAGCTGTGATTTTAATATTATGTTAAATTATATATACTACATAGCTATATTTCCATTAGCTGCCACTGAAAGAACTATGGTTCTCTCTTTATTTAAGAATTGTTGTAATAATTATATTAGCATAATTTTAATTGAAAGTTTTCAAAACTTTAAATTCAAAGTTGATGTAAAAATCATTATGAAAATCTGTGATTTTTTACCAAGGTATAATAAGTATTTAACCAAAAATTATCTTCTAATATTCTGAATGAATGAATGTTCGATGTTAAGGTAATATTGATATTACTATAATTTTTTGATAACTGTGTTATTATCAATGTGTAACCTTTTTTTACATTATTTATAATTAACAATTGTTATAGTACCTAATTAATATAAGTACAAATGTTGTCTAACTAATTTCAAAAATGATTATTAAAAAAATATGACAATTACCAATTTTGTTTCACTCAACAAACCAAATGTCCTGAAATTAGTTAATAAATGATAGTCACTCTTCGGAAAGTTTCTCAGATTTTGATAATCTAGTCAAACAGAAGGCTTAAAGGTATACGACTAAAACGAAACGAATGTAACTTTCATTTCATAGCTGTATCAGGTTTTACTGTACAAATTAGCATAAGATTTTAGGGAATATTACCGCTTTTAGGTGGCCGGGCTGAAATATAATTTCAAGTGATTATTCTTTCTAAATATGTATTATAATTTAAAATGAAAGCGTTACATGTATTCTATATCTCTATATCTCATTATGTACTGGTATTATTTTTTGGTAGGTGTTGCAGTTTTACTGTTTTATAGTAACGAAATAATTTCAGCCCGGCCACCTGCAACCGCTAATATTTCGTATGCTATTGCATTTTAGGATTCGATTTTGTGTTACATATGCATAAATTATAGGGTATATTTCATCTGTAGCACAATATTGCCAGTATTTTTTGTAGATTAGTGGGAAACAAGGTGGCCGGGCTGAAAACGTCAGGCTGGCCCGGCCACTAAGAAGTGCACGTAATTTCTTTTAAAAAGAGTTACATTGAAAATGAAGGTGTTACATATATTAGTATACCCGGGTACATTGGATTGATAACAATCTCATTATTAAATTCCATGGGGCCGGGCCAGCCTGACGTACATAAACAACCTGGAAAATTATTAACAATGAAACGGGTAAGTCGGTGAAACAAGAAAAACAACTTGAGATTATGGTTGACAATAAGTTAATTAGTAAAGCAGCTGACGTAGCTGAGGCATTTAATGAGTTTTTCGCCAACATACCTATTACTACGACTCGCTCCTTAAATTCGTCCCCATCTAAAGCTGAAAACCTTTTGCATAGTAGTGTGCCCAAATGTAGTCGCTTATTTAGCTTCGAACATGTAACACCTCGTGATGTAGTTAATGTTTTTAACACACTTAAGTCTAAAAACACTGGTGATTACTGGGGCATCTCCATTAAACTATTAAGTAATATAATATACATCGTAGCCCCCTATCTAGCTGTTACTTTTAATAAATGTGTTGATTTAGGAACTTCCTGACCTCATGAAAAGTAGCAAAGTCATACCATTATTTAAATCCGGTAATAAAAATGACGTTGGAAATTTCAGGCCTATTTCTATCTTACCTGCATTTAGCAAAATATTTGAAAAGTTAATACTCAAGCAGTTGCTAAAACATTTTAATTTAAACAGACTCCTTCACGATGAACAATATGGCTTCACTAAAGGTCGTTCGACTACGGATGCGGGTGTTGCTCTGCTGAAACACATATTTAACGCTTGGGAGAACTCGCAAAATGCTATTGGAGTTTTTTGTGATCTCTCCAAAGCCTTTGATTGCGTGCACCATGACACGCTCTTGCGTAAATTACGTCATTATGGTGTCCAAAACGAAGCTCTCAAAGTAATAAATTCTTATTTACATAATAGGTTCCAATGTGTAGATGTTAATGGTGTGAAATCTTCCGGGCTACCAGTTCAGTTAGGTGTACCTCAAGGCTCAATACTGGGTCCATTCTTATTCCTAGTGTATATTAATGACTTACCATTCTATTTAAAGGGTATCTGTGATGTTGTACTGTTTGCAGATGACACCTCTCTTATTTTTAAAGTAGACAGAAACAGACATGATTTTGATGATGTAAACAGTGCACTCTCAATGGTTACGGATTGGTTTACGACAAATAACTTAGTTCTCAATGCCAAGAAAACTAAATGTATAAAGTTTGCCTTACCGAATGTTAGAAATCTGGGACCCAACATCGTCTTAGATGAAGAGGTACTTAAGACTGTAGAATCAGCAGTTTTTCTGGGTATAACAGTAGATGCTAAACTTCAGTGGGGCCCACATATATCAAGCCTAGCGGGAAGGCTCAGTTCAGCCGCCTACGCCGTCAGGAAAGTAAGACAATACACTGACGTTGATACAGCTCGGTTAGTCTATTTTAGTTATTTCCATAGCGTTATGTCCTACGGTATTCTGCTATGGGGCAAAGCGGCTGATATTCAAATTATTTTTGTTCTTCAAAAACGAGCTGTTCGAGCAATTTACCAGCTAGGAGCTAGAGTTTCTCTGAGAGAATTTTTTAAGGATATTGGTATTCTCACGGTGGCATCACAGTTCATCTTCGCCAACATCTTATACATTAGGCAAAATATACATTTGTACAGTAAAAACAGTGATATTCACAATATTAACACCAGAAATAAGGACAAATTACGTGCTCCATTTCATCGGCTTCATAAGGTTCATAACTCATTTGTTGGTCTTGGTATAGCTTTTTATAACAAGCTACCTTCTTCTTTGCTAGATTTGCCTTTTAATGCGTTTAAAATTAAAGTTAAATCCAATCTTTGTTCAAAGGCATACTATTCTATCAACGATTACTTAAACGATAAGAATAGTTGGTCGCTGTGATTAACTCAAGACAATGTTTATGTTATGTTCTTTCTCCAGGATCAGCTTACATAATGACAGGTTACATGAGTTAAGTACTAAAATTGTTTATTTTATTTGACAAAAATATAATTTAATGTATTGTGTTGCGTAAATTATTTTGCATAGGTACTATTGTATAGAATCTAGTTCTTCTAACTGAACAGACAGCTGTGCTGCTGGGGAGTTTGTTCCGCTACTTCTTCTTCCCAGCTAAAGCACTAGGAAGTGGTGAAGGGCGGGCGTTTTGTGGGGACTGTCTTACTGTAATTTTGACGTTCAAAAAGTGCTGATTCTCAGCCTAATTTGAATAAAGGACTTTTGATTTTTTTTTATTTTTTTAATGCATCTACGGAATTTACAGCTGCACAGATAAGTAGTATTGTTTCAATACTACAAAGACATATTACTCAAGATACTTGATTGATTATTGATTTTGAACAATACGAAAATATGACACCAGACGAGTTTTATACCTGGATAGGTTTAAGTCATAACCAGTTTGCGGAATTACTGGAGGACTTACCAAGGTTGAGATCAGTAAACAAAAGAAAATCAATATTGGCGGCAGTATTAGTTAAGTTAAGAACAGGAGACTCAAATGCAAGGCTTGCTAATATATTCAAATGTGGCGAAACAACATTCCACAGATGGTTACAAATAGGACGGAATGCTTTTTTTGAACATTTCGTGCACTTAAATCTTGGGTTTGATCACATGACTCGTGAAGACGTAGTACAACGGAACCTGACACTGCCCAACAATCTGTTCGGGAACCCCTCGAGTCCAGAAGCAGAACGAAAAGCAATAACTATTGTTGATGGTACATATGTGTACTTGCAAAAAAGTGGCAATTATTTTTTTCAACGTGAGTCTTATAGCCATCACAAGTACAGAAATCTCCTCAAACCGTTCCTCTTGGTTTCTTGCTATGGACATAAACTCCTTTGCAAAAAAAACGGGCACCTTACAGTCATTGGCTTTTCTATGGATAATGTTAATATTTTTAGTATGTTATTAGCATAAATGACTAGAAATTTCTTATTATCATTGAGAATATAGGTTTTAACCCTTAAATCCTGGAATCGGTGCTTTAGTCAATGTAAACAGAGAGTCGTGTTAAAATTGAAAATTTTTAGGGTATAATTAAATTAACACTACGAGTATCTTTATGGTATTTTAATAAAAAAAGACATTAAAAAATAAAAATTAATAACGAGTATGACCTCCCCTTGCAGCGATTACGGCATGTAATCGTCTTGGCATGCTTTCCACCAGGCTTTTCATGGTGTCCTGTGGAATGTGTTCCCACTCAGCCGAAATCACACGTTTAAGCTCCCTGATGCTTTGTGGAAGGGGTTGGACAGATCGTACTCGCCTTTTTAGAAGGTCCCAGACGTGCTCAATGGGGTTAAGGTCGGGGCTCCGCGCTAGCCAATCCAGACGACGAATACCGACCTCTTGCATATAAGCATCTACGTCGCCAAGACGGTGGTCCCGAGCATTATCGTCCATGTGAATGGCATATTCACCAATTACAGTCAGTGCGGGCTGTGCATGTTGACAAATTATTCCTGTTATGTACCTTTGCGCATTTAGTGAGCCATTTTCAATGAACTCTATCTCGGTACGATAGCTGGAAGTTACACCCGCCCAAAACATAACGGACGTTCCACCATAAGGGGTGATTTCTTTGAAACACACGTCGGCATAGCGTTCCCCTGGTCTTCGTAACACTCGCCGACGTCGGTCCTCACCATTTAGACAAATTCGAGCCTCATCGGAGAAGAGTACGCTACTCCAGTTACCTAGTGTCCAAGATAGACAATTTCTAGTGAACCTTAGTCGAGCAATCCGGTGCTCACGGAGTAACTTGGGGGCCCGTGCTGGTCGTCGATTGCGTATATCAACCGCTAAAAGCCTCCTCCTCACTGTCCATAGGCTAACTTGTGCTCCTCGTACTTCTTCAAGGTTTCTTTTGAGGTCTATGTAACTGCATTTGCGGTTCCTCAGCGCCTGAGTCACTAAAAACCGGTCGTCTCGTGGTTGTGTGCAACGTTTTCTACCAGAACCTTGCCTTCTTTGAACGGAACCTGTCTCTTGGTATCGAGTCTAGGTTCTTTGGACGGTGGAACGACTCACGTTTAACCGCTGTGAGCCGTAACATTGGCTACACCCCACTTCCAGCAGCGCTATAATTTTACTAGCTCTTATTGCTTTTTCTGCCATTACAATCGACACAAAGATATTCTGTTTTAAGTCACAATAAAGCAGGATTATGTGACAAACATAAATTATTCTAATAAAAATAAGTAGAAGTTAGTTTTAGTTGTCTAATAACCTTTTAACCGCAAACCCGCGAGTAGTAAGAAAAAGTCATAAACTGAGAAAGGGCCTTTTATTTTTAAAAACAACCGTTCCGAATTTGAAGTTAACTTTTTTTTCATACCCAGACTCTTTATTAAGTGCCAGTAACATAGTTTGGCTATTAAAACCTCTTTAGAACTAAATAATTACCAATAATGTAGAAAAATCCAAACCGCCCGTTTTTTTTGCAAAGGAGTGTATTATCGACGTAATTGGACCATACGCTGCTGTTACATCTGACGCGGATATCATGAATGGCTTAGTAAATAATACGGACAGTGCATTCTACTGGTTTTATAGGAGTGGCGATGTTTTTATTTTAGACCGTGGATTTCGCGACTCAGTAGAAAATCTCGAGTCTTGCGGTTATGTAACACATATGCCAGAAACTAAGTATCCAAATGAGACCCAATTAACGACGGATCAGGCAAATAAATCAAGATTAATTACGATCTGCCGTTGGGTAGTAGAAGTGATCAACGGCAGATTCAAGAGAGATTTTCGACTACTACGGAACGTGTACAATAATAGAGCGCTGAGAAGCATGTTCGATTATTTTAAGATTGCAGCAGCAATATTAAATCGTTTTCATGTTTTAATTGAGGACAATCCACATATTACAAGCATGTTGGAGATTATCCATGAAAGGATAAATATGCAAACAGATTGGCAGCACTCGTAGAACGGCACAGCTACAACCGCAGACGTGCTCAATTCAGGGCGATGACAGCGGATATCGAAGAGTTCTCTGAATTCCCAAGGATGGCCGAGCACGAGCTGTTTTTATTCGCGCTTGGGGTTTACCAATTAAAACAAGCGAAGAGCTATTATGGCGAACATATCCTCGAAAACGGATCTTTTACAATTGAGCTTAGCAATGATTTGCCAGGCGAGCACCTGACGGAGTTGCAGGAGCAGGGAAATGATTTGTGGATGATTCGTGGGCGATTGCAATCCTATACGTATATTGTAGTGGACAAAACGTTATCGGGAAGACAAGCCATCGCTCACTACTACTGTACGTGCGTCATAGGAAAAAGAACTATTGGGTGCTGTTCTCATAAAATGTGTATTATATGGTATATGAGCTATGCTCGATATTTACAAAATATAGCTCCACCAACTTTGGGATTAGAGAATATCATTGTTATGCCAGATGATTTTGATACAATTGTTTAATAATAATATCGATTATGTTATATTAAAATATGTTTATTGAAATAATTCAAAGCTATTATTGTAATACATTACATTAAACATATAAAAATCTAATCTTATTTTATTACAACCCCCCAAACAAACTACGGACTAAGGTCCATAACAAAATGAAATGTTCTGTTATGGACCCTAGTCCGTAGTTTGTTAGTGTGGTAATTCATTTAAGCGAAAATATTATGGTACCTCATCGTTTTCGTTAATTCATTTGATTGAAAAATGTATGAAAAATCAGGTTTTTTTAACATGAATACCACCAAGTATATTGGTGCTACAGCTTTGGTGTCGTATTTAATATTAATTTCAACTTGATACCTCAACGCGTTCCTGAGAAAAAGGGTCTTGACAGACAACCTTGAAAATATTTTTTTATGTGACAGAATTACAAATTAACAATTTTCGGACTTTTCCCTTTACTTGTGTTGTAAGACCTTGCTCCTTGCCAAATTTCATGATTCTATGACTTAGTTAGCAAGGACAACGGGAAGTACCCTATAGGTTTTGATTTACTTGCGAGTATCAAAAAATGTCGCATAAATGGCCGTATTTTTTTATTGCGTTGACTTAGAAGCTTGATCTTTTTAAAACTCCAAGGTAGCATAGACGTACGTGTTTGATATTAATTTCAACTTGATACCTTCACGCGTTCCTGAGAAAAAGGGTCTTGACAGACAGACAGATAGACAGACGGACAGACAGACAGACAGACGGACAAACAAGTGATCCTATAAGGGTTTCGTTTTTTCCTTTTGAGGTACGGAACCCTAAAAACTATTACGACTGACTTGTAAAAGTGTTCGTACAAACCTATTTACAGAAATAAATATCATTTATCATAAATTTTATCTCTTTATAACCAGTACCTATAGACATCGATAAGTACTGCACCCAAGCGCAGGGACCCGCATTAAAATAGAAAATTAATTGTCTCCATAGAAATTATTAGTTAAAATTTTTGTGATCTAAGAGTGATAAGATAACCCTATTATCATAGAAAATTTTGAAAACCATAGAATCATCATATCTTCGATTTCTTGATAGATTTGCATCTGTATTTTTTTATGGTTAATAGTACAGTTCTGAAGAATATTTTAAGATAAATATAAGGTTCTACTAGCAAAAGATGTCCGAGGAAAAAAATAAAAAGGAAAAAAAATAAAATCATGCATAATTGTTTTTGTATTATAGGAAAATCTTTTCTGTTTCGCCTATAGAATACCTTGTATATATTGTCAATAAACTTTAAAAACAAATGTTCAAATATGTTTATAACATCGTTGATTTTTGAGTTTTTATGAAAATCCAGAAAAATCTAATAAAAATTATAACTCTGTTTTAAAGTTATATTTAAGATCCGGGAGTTCTACTCTCGCATTCAAAACAGAGCATACTATCGATTAGAAGAATAAAAAAGCGATGTCCGATTTTCGAGTCATCATACTGTGCGTCGCGCAACGGTTGTTGTCGGGATGTTGTATATATGCTAGTCGCGTGGTAAACTCTAATTGCGCGATGCAGGATCGCGTTACGTCACGTCATTGTGAGGCGTAGTTCGTATGTGGCGATGTAGATGCCGCCACATGGAGCACCACTTAAGTGTGATTGTTATAAATTAGTCTGTAAGTTTTTTTTCAATAAATAAACGAATTTGATGGAATATTGTATTTTTTTTCTCAAATACCGATTTTGGGTACAAATGTACCGATTGTAGCTGGCAACTCTACCGATCTCGCTCTATGACGTTCGAAACCACTGTCGCGGACTTTTTAAGAGGAATAATTCCGTCATACATGATTGTTCCATAACTTTAACCGTTTACGCAGCGCACGCAACAGAAGCTTTCAAAAGTAATAAATTTTCCCCGTTTTTGCAACATTTGCCATTGATGATCCGCTCCTATTCGTCGTAGCGTGATGGTATATAGCCTATAGCCTTCCTCGATAAATGGGCTATCCAACACTAAAATATTTTTTCCATTCAAATCAGTAGTTCCCGAGATTAGCGCGTTCAACCAAACAAACAAACTCTTTAGCTTTATAATATTATATAGTAATACATATAGTATAGACTATAGATACCCGAGGAACTATTTCAATACTACGTATTTGTAAGCAGCCAAACCAAGCATAGCAAAACATCCCCCCTAGACACAAAAAACCATCTAATTATCACGCCCGCGCTCATACTAATAGCGACCTTTTAATACGACTTTTTCTGTTCTTCGGAACGACTTCAGTCAAAAAAAATATCATCCTTGGTACATGTAAGCACCCGGGGGCACTCATTTATGCAGTGGCGTGCACTTCATACATGCAAATAAGCTCTGCATACCCTGTAGTCCCATATACATGCCCTCTAAATGATAAATAACTATTTAAATTTAAAAAAAACATGGTAATTATTAAATTAATCTAATCAAATCCGTCATTTAAATTCCCGTGTTTATAATGCGATTCCGCGCCATCTATTACTTTTTTATGGAACTAACTCGTTGGAGCGGCGAACACGCGCCACCGATTCACCGCGCAAGCAGCGCTCCCGTGTGAGCAAAAGCACTACTACGTCTTGCTTATTTGTCATACAACGCATTTCGTCAATTCTCGTGTAGTACACAGCAAAAGTGTGACTGTGTGCGTGAAAATGTGTGCGCGTGTTGGAGTTTTAGAAGCAGAGCTTACATTGCAAACCGTCCAAATTACGAAGCCGTAAAAGCACCGCTTATTTGTTGATTGTAGAGGATCAACTTTTTTAGTCGGATTAACCGATTTATTTGTTCGTATTAGTTCGTAATTGCTATGTTTTTCGCCATATTTATTGTTTCGATTGATGTAATATCATTGTTCGGTTGTATTTCTGGGCGGAAGTGAATTATTTAGTAAGTTTATTGTAAAAAACGAAAAATTGTACCCGTGAGAACTGTGCTGGCTAAGTGTGTTCAAATAAATTAAAATCTGCCGCTTTTTCGACGTTATCTTTTGAGGAAGAAGTTAAATTGATTGCAAAGGGGTCCGTGTGTATCCGGGGTTTGGTTCAACACAAAAAAAAAGGTAATTGCTACTTACTCGTTAATTACAAAAAAAGTATTATGATAATTGTTACTGGCTAACAGCTAAAGGTTGTGTACACACAAACATATTGTATTGCACCTTGCATTTTATTTACAAATCAACATAAAAAATATATATTTGGATCTACATAATATAACGGATGTTCAGATTTAAATAATTTAGATATTTGTGGTGGTCGCAAACAAACGCCATGCGAAGCCAATGGCGCCGTGTGGTAAGAGTCGGGTATGTGCAATGCATTTCAACTAAGAATAGGAAAGTCAGTGACCTCTAACTGTCAACTGAAGCTAGAAATGTAAGGCTTGCAAAGTTTTGTAGTGTTATCCTTATCCATTTTAGTTCTGTTTTTTGAATTTGTTCTTGTTAAAATATGTCACTGACTTTGCAAATGTGTAAACAAGATGCTATTTTGCTAAATCTTCACAATATGGCGCAAGGTCATTCCTATTCTTAGTTGAAACGCATTGTAGGTAGGTAACTAGGTACTGGGTAGGGTATCTAGTTGGTGGGACTCCGTCTGAAAGAAGCTGAAACTGGTACTTAAGTTTTTTATTTTATTTTAACCGTGCAGTTATCCTTATCCATTTTAGTTCTGTTTTTTGAATTTGTTTTTGTTAAAATATGTCACTGACTTTGCAAATGTGTAAACAAGATGCTATTTTGCTAAATCTTCACAATATGGCGCAAGGTCATTCCTATTCTTAGTTGAAACGCATTGTAGGTAGGTAACTAGGTACTGGGTAGGGTATCTAGTTGGTGGGACTCCGTCCGAAAGAAGCTGAAACTGGTACTTAAGTTTTTTATTTTATTTTAACCGTGCATACCCTGTCTGAAATCTCTGTGCACGCCACTGCATTTATGAGTCAATATATTTTCGGAGTGAGATCTGAATGCGCCAGTTCGATTTCGTTAACAAATACGGCTCTCGCATGCATGTTTTGTTAGATACGCTAACGCTAAATTTTTCGAGGTGAAATGAAAGTTTTTAGTAAGTATGTAAAACATCTATTTTTTTAAAGCTTCGGCTATTAATTTCAAGCTGTCTCCAAGAGAACTCAAAGCCTGAGCAACAGTACGATCCCTCTCCTTGTCTCGCTCCAGTAGATTTTCTATTATCGTCGCATATCTACGATCCATTTGTAATCGGTTTTCTTCCACTCTCAAAAAGCGCTCCGCTAGACTGACGAACTGGGACCGCCGCTGAGAAGACGGTGACATCGCAGCCATCTGCGTCATACGTCGTGTGCGACGTGTATCTATAATAATAATAATTATTATCAAAAGAAGGATTTTAGATTTTTATCTACATTAAAATTGTGTTTTGCGTTTTGTCTGCCCATCCAAAGGTTTTCTTGCAGTAATCGCTGAAGGCGATTTCTACAGCGGTCTAATTTATGACCGCTTATCTGTAAAATTCAGTTCTTATTTTCCGAGTTCAATATAGATTATTTAGTACCTATTGTATTGTAAAAGATAACAAAATATGTCATATCTATTGTATTGTAAAAGATAACAAAATAAGTCATATCTATTAATAAACAAATCAATTATAAGTTTCAGATTGATTGCGTACTTGTGCTGCGGAGTAGGCGTGGTGTGTTGAGAGCGGGCGAAGATTCGCGTGAGGCCGTATGATTACAAGCCTGTGGGTTTAAGTTCAAAAACGAGCTCGTAGTCGCAGCCAAAGGTGATGGTGCGTCTGCTTGTTCGATCTGAAATAATTGCTTATGTGGTTATACTTATATTTGTACGGAGACAATATCATTTTTCTGAACAATATTACCAGTGATATGGTCAGCATACTAGCTGCCTGCCCTTTCATGTTTTCGAATGCGCCAGTTTCCTGAAAAATATTTTAATTAAAATCCATTTTTTATTGTTCGATGTTTAAGTATAATGCACTCACTGGTATTTCATTTGCCTCTTGCATATCTTCAGTGGGGCTATTCAGTGACATATCGGTTGGCGGACTTGGTGGTACAGTCTGAAAATAAAAACGATTCATCGTGAGTCGATAAATTCACGACTCGTACTTTTACAAATAAAGATAGAAACAATTACGTACTTGCAGTCCGTTATATCCTAAATGCATACCATCGGTGTCAAAACCGTCACCACCCATCACACCCAGAATTCGTTCCTCAGTATCGGTGAGTTGTATCATCTCCTCCGTTTCGTGACCGTTTTTGGCTCGTTCCGCGAAACGCTGAGCTGCTTTCTTTTTTACAGCACTCTTCTTGTCAGCCCAATACTGCAATATACCATAGACGGTATTTGATTAGTTATAATTTTATGGCAAGATTAACTTCGGCAAGATGTTGACTATTTTTACTACTTATAGAGAAAACCTAACCTTTCTCCATTGTCTCCAGGATTTAATACTCCCTCCTAAACTGTTTAAGTAGAAGGATTGTTTCTCCCACAGTTTCCTAGTTCGATCTCGGGCACTGGCCACTGTAGGAACACCCGTTGCAAGGCGGGGATTTTCTTCTAAAAAGTGCATCAGTGCCTCAATTTGAGCTTGAGATGGGTATGACGAACGTTGTTGATGGCTGTGACAAAAATTTGTAGTTAAACCATTTTAATGATATGCAAACTTCATAAGTTATTACGAAAAATAACTTTGGTACTTACTTCATATTCCTTCAGATTTTTTTTACCGGCCCAATGCAGCAATGGCTACAATATAGTAGGTAAGTACCTACGTTTATTTCAGAACTGACAAGTTTATATACCTACTTATGTAAAGCATTAACTTTTTTATAAAATCACTACTAACGTAACGTGAACCAAACCAAGTCGTATACTGCCACCTTTTTTGCAATTTCTGTTAGTTTACTTGCCTTTAACCAGCCTATGAATTCTCTAAAAACTTTGTTATTGTAAATAAAGCAAAGGTGTAATGTCGCTATGATTTTGACAGGTTTTGCTTTAGTTGCAAAGCTTAATTTGAAAACCAACATTATCTGGCCGTTGTCGACTATTGTGTCGACAACGGCTCAGTTCCCATAAAAAACCGGCCAAGTGTGTGTCGGACCACGCACAATGAAGGGTTCCGTAGTTGAAAGAAATTTATCCCAAAAACAAACCTAACTTTGGATCCCAAAAATTTTTTTTTATGTCAAAAGATTACAAATTCACAATTTTTGGACTTTTTCCTTTAATTGTGCTGGGAGACCTTGCTTCTTGCCTTTCATTATTCTAGGTCAACGGGAAGTACCCTGGTTTTGATATACTTGCGACAGTTGCGAGTATCAAAATGTGTCGCAAAATGGCCGTATTTTTTTATTGCATTGACTTAGACGCTTGATTTTTTTAGAACTCTAAGGGACAATAGACTTACGTATTTAATATTAATTTCAACTTGATATCTCCACGCGTCCTTGAGAAAAAGGGTCTTGACAGACTGACAGACTTGAACATTTTTTTTTTTGTGAGAGAATTACAAATTAACAATTTTCGGACTTTTTCCTTTATTTGTGTTGTATGACCTTGCGTTTTAACAAATTTCATGATTCTAAAACAACGGGAAGTACCCTATAGGTTTTGATTTACTTGCGAGTATCAAAATATGTCGCATAAATGGCCGTATGTTTTTAATGCGTTGACTTAGAAGCTTGAGTTTTTTAGAACTTCAAGAGACCACAGACCTACGTATTTGATATTAATTTCAACTTGATACCTCCACGCGTTCCTGAGAAAAACGGTCTTGACAGACTGACAGACAGACAGACGGACAACCAAGTGATCCTATAAGGGTTCCGTTCTTTCCTGAGGTACGGAACCCTAAAAACGAATAAAAAAGATGTCACAACTCTCCTATTTGAATATTTTGTCAGCTATTAAGTTTTGGTGTGTTTTTGCATGGGTTGTTGTTTATCGTTTCAGAATGTCTCTTTTATAATACAAGGTGTTAGGCAGACGGTTGAACATACGAAAATGGCGGATCCGTGGGGCCGTCTGCTATGTGTTTAGGCCCAATAACAAGACCCAGGCCACACGCATTTTTTTTAATTACTTTTTTTAATTTTATTTGATATTCGTCGTTGCTCAAAGAACATCGGCCAAATTTCTATAGAAGCTGGACCTGAGTTTTATTTTCAGTGTACAGAAGCAAATTATAGTGAGACTTGATTGTTTTATGTAGTAAACACCATCCCTTTCGAAAATAATATCTAAATAGCCAAGATATTTCAATAATGCAAAAAATACTTTTGAGGTTTCGGTGTCCGGAAATCAAAAGCACAGAATAATCGTCACAAGCGGTACCTAGTTATCAGTCTGTAAAACAATGCCAAGGTCAAACAACAGGAGGAAATCCAAACAGTACAGTACGTATCACAATATTCACACTAACAACAACAACACAACAATGCGAGATCGCCGGGTGCAAAGACTACACACTACAGTATATTAGTGTCAAATTGACACCCGTTGTAATTGACAGTATTGACCATGCCAATCCATGGCGCGCGTCGATGACATATTATGACGTTACGTTGTACACAATTGAACAAAATGCTGATACTTACTATGAACCCACATAATTATTTTTATGACAAGAATCCAATACATAATAAAAACAGCACTAGTTGGTGTGATACACAAGTATATGGAATTGAATTACATCTAATAACTATTCAGAAAAACGTGAATAATTATAATTTTTGAGTACTAAATCATTTCTTAGGCAAAATGAATCGTCAAAGGTGCGTTCTGAACATGTTATTCTAAATAATTTGCAAATTATGCTATTAAAAAAAAATGTGTTTGTGCTTTTTTTTCTGGCGACTTAAATATCTATTTTTTATGTTTTTTAAGACCTTAAAAAATACTAGATTTTTTCATATATATGGCATATCTGTACACCACCGCCTTGTGGTCAGGTACGATTTGGCCGTCCTTCTTTCAAACGTCAATAATTTCATTTAAATATATTTTTTTTTGTTATTCCGTGCATTTGCTCTCGGAAAGCACCATTTGGTGAAGTGGAACTGATGATGAAGACCACAGATGTCCACCGGAACTACTCAATAATGTAACATATGCCACTATTCCAGTAATGGAACGTGCTTAGGTGATATTATGGTAACGCGGAAACGCCGCGGGTTGTAAAGAACACTCGACAGGGACGGTCGCACTTGTAAGACAACATAATCTGTATTTATATAAAAATGAATCCCTATTTCCCTTGGTCATCGCTTCACGCGTGAACGTGAACGGATGGAACAATTTCGCTAATTCTTTTTTTGTTGTGTTTATTATTGTCAGGAGAAGGTTCTTATAAGAAAAAATTAAGAAAATTTCGCAGAAAATTGGAAAATTTCAGAAAACTTAACGACTATTTTAACTTCGCGCGTTTACATTAAAATATGCATAGTCAAGACATGACAACGTCTGTCGGGTCAGCTAGTGTAAAATAAATATGTTACTCTAACATCTGTTTATTTACTGAACATTACATGGCGCAGCCGACGAAAGAACCGTAGCAGTAAAAAGGAGGTTATGACCACGCTACAGACGCCGCCGCCGCCGGTTGACGAACAAGAGACTATGGCGGGTGTGGAATATATGTAGAATGCCGGAGCCCATGCGGTTAGCCTCACAGGGAGATCTGCTACCTAAATGGGTAAAATTTAAACAACGATTTCAAATATTCCTGACGGCGCGGCGCACTGTGAATCGTTCCATACAAGCTAGACGTCGGAAAGTCATTACTTAATTATCCTTTTTTTTTGTAGTCTTGAATGATTTCCAGATAACCAGGGATCTCAAAAACACTATCGTTAATGACCTACCCCCACCCCTTTATCACTAATGAGGGTAGAAATATTTATAAGGTATGTAACATGGAAAAATAATTATATTTACAATTCTTGCGTCTCTGTGTTCTGATCGATTTTTTACGAGTTATAAGTGTCTGAGTGTGATAGAAAAAATGGAGAGTATTAATGAAGGTATGTATTTTTAATCATTTAATTTACAAATTTATAATCCATTTTGTTTCTGAGGAAAAAAAAAGAATTTCATACGTCAAAAAATTTCCTTATTCTTAACTTTAACAGAGAATCTAAAAGTGAGTGTACCTTTGTAACCCTACAAAAACTAGTTAATTTTAAAGCTACAACTCTCTTAATTTAGAATCAGTTATTGTTTGACGTCGCACGAGTTAGCATCATATTTTTTTTTCATGTTTTAGGTCAAATAGTCTCGATTTCCCTTACTGATCTATTTGAAATTTGGGGTTCTGTAAGCAAGCCGGAGCGAAATGAAAGGATTCTGCAGTTTGTCTACTGCCACAAGACATGAAGACTGCATTGTAAACCGACTGAAGTCGAAAATAAACTTTTTTCGATGAAAATTGAGAAAAAAGTCAGCGGGATCGCGCAAAGAAAGGTGACTAATGCCCGTTTTCACCATCGTTCCCTCAAACACATCCTTACTAAGGATCTCTTAACCTAAGGGACTCCGTAAATCAGTCCCTTACCTAAGTTTGTTTTCACCAGGTTAAGGGATACTTACGTAAGGGCCACTTACCTAGGTGACAGTTTTTTTTTTAAATCAGGGAATCCGAAAATCGTACTTTTCCGATGAAATGACCGATTTTGTATTCCATCGATAAATCATGTAGATTAATGTAAATTAACACGACAAAATATAAAGATAACATAAAATAAACATGATTTCATTTAAAATAAATAAAATATCATTCATTATGCATAATAAATTGCTGATTGTTGATTTTAAAAACAGATAGTGTCAACTTGACAGATGACAGCGCAGGACATTAATTTGTAGGTTATTTGATCGTGTGAATTATACGTACTGTCTACGAATTATAAGTTGTCTTCGTAGGTTGTTTTGTCGTATAATAGGCATTATTTGATTTTTATCCATAAAAATGGCAGAAAAACGCAAAAGGGGGCAAAACTATAACAGTGACGAAAAAGATAGGTTGGTAAAATTGGTCATAGACCACAAAGACACTATTTTAAACAAAAAAACGGATGGAACAACGAATAAAACAAGGTACCTATCTACTTTATAAGTACGGTTTATTGGTACTTATAATAACTAGTTTAATAAAATCATAGGTACCTGTTGTCTGTGTATTCTAAATGGTGTTCCAATTTTTCTAACAAAAATAACACACTGTCCTTGGATAACCTAAATCTCTTGAAGAAGTCCTGATTGTCATATTTGGTGAAAAAATCCGGTCTTTCGCGATAAATATGTGGTCGTCTGAATAACCCTTGATTCATAACTAAATCCACAGTTTCGATAGCTTCTAAACTCTCAATAAAATCTTCCATTTCGCAGTAAATTAATTGTCAATTACAACTTTCAACAATAAATAAACTGTCACTTAGCGCTAAGATGCCGAATATCGGGCCCCTATATTTAAGGGATCCTTTAGGACCAAAAGTGTCCCTAAGTGATGGTGAAAACGAAACTAACACTTAAAACATCTTAAATGCCTCCCTAAATTTAGGGTATGATGGTGAAAACGGGCATAAGCATTACATTATGTTACCTATATGTTTATATACATACATTCACTTACTTGAAACATTTTTTTATTGTGGGACTTAACATTTTTTTATTTACTGAAAACGTATTTTCCTTTACCAGGTTTCTACTCAAATATAAAGACTGGCTTGAAACCGAATATTTCAAGTTTGACTTTTTGGGAGACAACGAAGAGTTCTCCTCGGAAGACGAAGAAATATCAGGCGTTACACCTGGAAGGCCGCAAAAGGCTTTTCACGACTGCAGTGAGGGCGTGAAACGCCAAAAAGTGAAGGATCTCCTGGACGTGCACGAACGTGCAAGTTGTTCCCGTACTGCAGCGGACCTTATTAAGGCAGTTTCTGAGTCTCCAGAGGATGCGAAACATCTGAGGAGAGACCTGGAACTTTTGCAGTCTCAGCGACAGTATTCACGTGAGGAAGCACTTGCTTTATATTTAGATACTAAGTCAACTAGAAATAGTTATAAAATTTTAAGGAAGAGAGCCATGTCTTTAGGTCATCACTTGTATCCTAGCATTTATGGTATTACTAAGGCAAAAAAGGATTGTTTACCTATAGATAGTTCAATTTCTGTTACTGAAACTTCTGCAGAAGTAGATGTTGGGCATCTTTGTAAAAAAACTGCTGAACGTTTATTACAATCACTAGAATCTGTCGTATCATCGCATGTACCAGATCAAAGTACTCTTACTTTGGTCTGTAAATGGGGTGGTGATGGCAGTTCTGGTCATAGTAATTACAAACAGAAGTTTCAAGAACAGAATGCCACAGATGAATATATTTTTGTTGTTTCCTTTGTTCCAATACAATTAAGAATGAATGACAATAGGAAAGTAATTTGGCAAAATTTACATCCATCATCAACTCGGTTGTGTCGTCCTATTAAATTTTTATTTGCAAAAGAAACAGAATAATTAGCTAATACAGAATTTGAAGCTGTTCGTTCGATTACAGATCGAAAAGCTTGAAGAGTTTAAGATTGTAATATCAGAAAAAAACATCACTGTTAAATTTGATTTTTTGCTAACGATGATAGATGGAAAAATTGCTAACTACTTAACTTCGCACAAATCAACTCTCATAATCAGCCTATAATGTTCCCACTGCTGGGACACAGGCCTCCTCTCAGTGAGAGGGAGTGGGCCGTAATCCACCACGCGGGCCCAGTGCGGGTTGGTAGATGGCAAATCAACTCAGTCTTGCTATATTTGTGGTGCCAAACCCAGTGAGATGAACAGTCCTGTTATTAATAAACAGCCTAATCCAGAATTTAGAGAGAGAAAGGACTATGCAAAAAATCGTCCCATATCATCAACAGATGCCAAACATATCTCATTAAATACATCTCGACATTATGATTATTTTTTACTATGGCGACATCACTGTAGGATATGGGGTTATCGTGCAATAAAAAAAAATATGTTATACTTATACAGTTTTATTAAGTATTAAGAATCGAATTAAAAATGTACTATTTAACTAAAAAAAACTCGAGAGAGAACAGCCGTAAGACGTACTTTACCCTCCCTCCTTGCTCCGTTACCCCGACCGCACCCTTTCGACGCCTGCGCCCGCGCACCTCTCTCAGTCGTGGCTAGTACGTTCTGCTGTGTTCGCGTTGTTTATTTGTGCGTTATCGGCTTGTTTGCGACTATTACTAACCTCTGCTTGTTTATTGGACCTTTTGATTGCTACTCGATGACCCCGGCACGTTTAATGGACTGTGATTTATAAATATGGAGACTGGACGCCAATGTGTAATGTGTCCTAGATCTGTTTTAAGACAGAGACGACATATATTACAAGAAACATTGCTTCATAGTAGTCCTGAGTTAGCGGCCTACATTTTGCAAAATGGATTGACACAAGTAAGTCACAGTCATTGTATTTATTTACTGATTTATTATACATATATCGATAACTTTTAGATATTATGTAGAATACGTATAATGAATAAGAATAAGTGTCATGTAGTTAGAATATATAAGCAGATAGAACATTGCTACGATACTATATGATACATTTTAGAATTGCTTGAATAGAAATATAGCACTTAAAGTATAGCTTACGTTAGGAACGACTCAATCGTCCGGCCATAATTCCTATGAGGAATGAGATATTTTTACCTGCATAATTATTTAATCTCACCTTAATATTTTTATAGTCTAGTCCAAAAGTGAGTGTAGATTGTATTCCGAGTTCTAGACAACTGACAAGCACACATATAACACCGATATAATCAATATAACACAGAAAAAATACTTCTGCTTATTACAAAAACACACATATGCTGATATCTTCATTTTTTCCCTTTTCAGGTAGTATTCAATAACGTAATGGCAGTATGCCATAGATGCTGGCAGAGAGCCAATAATAATGACGGTGGACAACTACGTCTTGAGAACGCTCCCATTGTAGAAGGTAATTACATCTGTGCTATTAATCCTCATCAAAATAAATTATTTCATCACTAAGTACAGTCTCGCCGGGACAGCTAGTAATAAATAAATAAATAATTTTAGATGCTGACAATCAAGAACCCCCCAATGTTGCTGAAGCCCGCAATGTTGCTGAAGCCCCCAATGTTGCTGAAGCTCCCAATGTTGCTGAAGCCCCCAATGTTGCTGAAGCCCCCAATGTTGCTGAAGCCCCCAATGATCCTCAGGACAATCCAGAGGATGATGCTCGTTTCTATGTTCGCGATTACGTACGTGCACCGAACACTTCACGGCTCTGTATGTATAGGCAATGTAGACATGAAAATCTACGACGAGTTCCTGCTGTGTCTATCAAGCTACATTTGGTATGTCATTATCGATTATATATTCCACCGAGTTCGCGAATATGTGAAGAACATTTAAATAACTATGATTTTGAAGAGTTACTGGATAATGTAAATGTTACACATTATTTTAATGCTTCATTTTTTAGTAACATGACAAACATGTTAATTGAAGCAATCAACAATAGGACAAGATTCGACTTTGAAACATTATCTTCACTGAATAATAGTGAACTTATGTTTTGGACTGGATTCACTTTAGAGCAGTTCAACGTCATTTTGGAAGAAACGCCATCGCTCGCAGAAAAATGCAGACATCCCCGATCAGTTCTCGGAGCTTATTTAACGAAAATACGAACTGGAGAACCTAACGAGCGACTAGCTAAGCTTTTCGGCGTAACACGTCAAGTGTTTGAATATCGCCTAAAAATAGCGCGACAATGCTTGACAGGTCAATATGTACCAAGACATCTTGGTATAGGTCATATTTCTAGAGATGAGCTTCTAGAGAGAAATCTATTTTTGCCCAAACATATTTTTGGAAATGAAAACAACACCAAGTTAATTATTATCGCAGATGGCACATATGTATATATTGAAAAAAGCACTAATTATTTATTTCAAAGAAAAACTTATAGCCTCCACAAGTTTCGCAATTTATTGAAACCATTTATTTTAGTAAGCAGCGATGGATATATCATAGATGTCATAGGCCCTTTTCCTGCAACAACATCAGATGCAACTATTATGCAGAACATAATGAATGAAGAGGAGCACTTACTACATTGGTTACTACACAGAGAGGACGTCTTTATTTTGGACAGGGGCTTCAGGGACAGTATTAATGATATTGAGTCCCTTGGCTATGAACCTCACATGCCACCTACCAAGGACAGGAACGCGACCCAGCTATCAACAGAAAAGGCAAATGATTCTCGGTTGGTGACTGTGTGTAGATGGATTGTGGAGGCGGTTAACGGCAAATTCAAAAACCGTTTTAAGTTATTAAAACAAACTTATTTTAACCGAGCTTTGCCAAACATGTTTGTCGATTTCCGCATAGCAGCATCATTAATAAATGCTAATTACCGTGTTGCTACAGACCACAGGCTTGCGCCGGAATTCTTTGAAATAATTCAAACTAAGGTTCATCAACCTAACCTTTTGAAAAATTATGTCGAAGGCAAAAATCTTAACAGACAAAGAGTTAACTTTGTGACGATGGAGGCCACCATGCCACATCTTGAGGACTTTCCAGAACTGACTGATGATGATATCATTTTATTCGCCTTGGGGACCTACCATATAAAACTTGCAAAATCCTACTGTGCGGAACATATTCGGAATGGAATTTATTATATTGAATTATTTCGAGAAAACCAGCTAACTGATTTGCCAAGGTATAATATTCGAGAAGATAATGTCTGGTTAATTAGAGGACGAATACAATCTCGACACGTTAGATCGCGCGTTTATTATTGTTACATATTAATAAACCGAAGTGAAACTGGCAGACGTGCTATTGAACAGTGGTATTGCACATGCCTAACAGGGGCGCGTACGGTTGGAAGTTGTGCCCATATAATATCAATTATCGTCTAAAATGTAATTTTTTATTTTAAAATAAAAATACTTTATTTTTGTCAAAAGTCTTTTTAAAAAAAAAACCCCGTCGAATTCCGAACTAAAAATTGGTACTGACTTTTCATGGGACGTAATAATGATATTGAAACTTGTCCCATGTCTGTTGATGGGATGGGACACTGCCTGTAGTAAATGAAAGACGGGTTGACCAAGACTAATTTTTATTGAGTACCCACAACCTCATGATTATTCTATGACAAGCCATTGTCCTCTTACAATCTACCTACATTAGTATACGACATCTCCTTCTTTTTTTTTTTTTTTTTTTAGTTTGCCTAATTAAAATTATACAATATTTCCTAATGTTTACTCCACTAGCGGGCTGTCCACGCTGGATTGGAGGTTTTCTTCCAGTAAACTGGGTATTGGTTGCCATCCTGGCTGCAAATTGCAATTAAAGTTATGAAAATTTGTATAATTTTAATTAGGCAAACTAAAAAAAAAAAAAAAAAAGAAGGAGATGTCGTGTCGTGTGATTGACTACACGGAAGAACAACTCGGAAAGAAAGGAGTATCCGAAGTCTCGTTCATTGTCCAAGGAACAACCTGCAAGATTGAAGCCGCAGGCGTTAGAAGGGAAGAGGCAATAGTATCACAGCGTGACATTTCCGCTGATGAAGTACTCGTTTTTAATGGTGCCGTTGCTCCTAGAGTCTGTTTACCAGCTGAAAACACGACTCACGTCATTCCAGTTCCAACCGCCGGTGTTAAGCTACGGCGTAGCAACTGTCGACTGTGCTGCAACCAGGATCGTGTGTGGGGTCCGTGACAGCAAGCTGCGCGATCGACTACTCAGGGCAGACGATCTCACTCTGGCAAAAGCTGTTAAAGTCTGTCAAGCTAATGAAATGTAAACCGAGGAAACAGAAATCAGAGGAGAGCATATGAACACCAACAAACTGCCTCTTTTGAAAATGATTGGGCTAACGGTCGCGAGTTCGACGATCGCCCCCAAAAACCTCGAAGCCGCACTAATCGTAGTGCAGGTTGGAAGAGTAAGGAAAAAGAGACGAAAGAAGCGAGGACAGATACCGCTACGTCTTATGATTTTCGAGCAAAGGAGGAAACAGCGCCCGTAGACGAGCCGCTTTACGATCTGGGACCACACACAAGTTCTATCCCTGTCCAAGAGACATATTGCCAGAACTTTGAGTTCGGTGGCTATGTAGATCAGATTGAGCGCACTTATGAAGCGCTAAGAGGAGTGGATCCCCGTCTGGACCGCCGGATGCCCTTCTCGATGTTCCAGCATTCGATGGCGACAATACTAAACTGTTACTTAATGGACCTCACACTGGATAATGGCGAGAGAAAACTCGATTCAGCCCGTTGCCAGGATCTTTTGCCGGAGGATTTGTGTATCCCGGACAACTTATACCATTACGTCACGAGTGTCTGCAATACGACCACCGTGGGCGGTGAGGAAGTGAAGTTTAATTTGCCCGAAGCTGCAGTGCCCCAAGCCGCTGATGATGAAATTCCAGCTGGATCATTCGGGCCAATAAATCCTGAAAACCATAATTTATACGAGTGCTACATTTCACCACTCGTCACGTCGAATAGAGTCCTCAACTCCCGACGACACCAAAACGAACCTGAGATACCACCACTACCTGCTGTTTTAGTCCCACCAGGAGCAGTACCCACAACCTCATGATTATTCTATGACAAGCCATTGTCCTCTTACAATCTACCTACATTAGTATACGACACTGCCCATACATTTTTTTGCATGGTCCTTTGTATTTAGAATTATATAATTGGTACATGATGCCTCCTTCTGTGCACAAAAGTCTATGTCATAGTACTGAAATCATAAACAATTGTATTGTCCTTATAGGGCAGCTTTCAGAAGATGCTCAATAGGCTCGCAACAAAGACTGTTGACGTTTTCGTTTAAGTAATACACAGAAAACGTCTAGAGTTAATAGCAATAGAGATTTATTAAATATGTTATTGATATAATCGGATCCTTTAATAGATACGTTCAGGGAAGCACCACTTAAGAATACTAAATCCCTTCCTGCAGAAGTGGTAGATTTCCTAATAGAACCACAACTATCCCCTGACTCAGCCCCTTCCACGTCACTATCATTCCACAGTGTGGAGACTACACAGCTGCTGATAGATAGCACTGAATATCAGGATTCCGATTAAATAAAATAAATCTGTATTGGTATGTAAGTATAAGTAGATAATAAGTAACTACTGTGTTAAAATTGTAAATATACCTGTTTTGTACATTATAGTTTTTTCTTGTTTTTTTATTTTGTTACATTTGTTTAATTAATAATAGGATATTAAGTTTTACTAACTCAAATAAAGATCATTATTATTATTTATTACATATTTTTTGTACCTTCATAATTTTAGTTAACTATGTTTCATTTTTCCAAATAAATATTATTTTTATTTAAAATATTTTTTATTTCTTCTGATTACCCTAATTATAAGGTAATTAGACTTTCGATCACTAATCTCACCTTTATCCTGTAGCATCATTAGCTAATAAACCTAATGGACTATATTCATCAATAAGCATTAAAAATCACTTCTAATGACACATGTTACATAAATATGTAGGAAATAATTAAATATAAATACTTAAAACAAAATTATAATTTCCGACGTCTAGCTTGTATGGAACAATCCACTTTGCGGCAGCTGGATTTGATAGAGTTTACGGGTTGCGATTCAATTAGGTACTTTAATAACGGTTGCTAAGTAATTTATGCTCGTCACAATGCATTATGTTGAAGTGGAGCTGATGGTGACTTCACCATCAGCTCCACTTCATGACATAACACTTCCAAGACATAACACATCCTATCCTACTTAATGTGAAGGGTCTATTTGTTACTTCACAAATCAAAAACTACAGGACCTTTTTGCGTGAAATTTGGCATATGGGTAGAGGGAAACCGGGAGACGGACATTAGGCTACTTTTCATCCCGGGAGAACATGAAATACTTGGCGAAGCCGCGGATGAGCGCTAGTTCACAATAAATAAGAACCTATTTATTTTCCCACCAGGTCACAAAATGTTGCCAATCTCTAAACATCGAAGATGTCACAAAAGACATATCCAAAAGAAAGCGTTACATCATAGTCCATGCTGGAAGCGAAAAGGGGTTTGTGCCAAACTGCCTCCTTATATTCACTGGTAGAAATACTACCACTTAGAAATTAATGCACATAACTTTACCAAGTGGGTTAAAGAAAAGCTTGTACCAAATCTTCACGAGCCTTCAATCATAGTTATGGATAATGCGCCCTACCACTCCGTCGTGCGTGACAAATAAGGCGCCCACCTCTAGTTCCCGCGTAGACGTAATAAAACTCTGGCTGTTAGAGAATAATATTGATTTTGATCCTACACTCAGTGAAAAAAAAAACCCCGCCATATCTATGCCATTGATGAACTTTTAGGAGAATACGGGCGCACAGTGGTAAATGCTTCCGCCCATATCACTGTGATTTGAATCCTATTGAGCTCATTGGGCCTAACCTAAACCAAATAGTAGCAGCACATAATGTTGGGTCACGCGATGTGAAGCAACTTGCTGAAGAGGCCCTCAACAGCATAACACCTGAAACATGGAAAAACTGCTGCCATCACTTCAAGACGCTTGAAAAAGAGTACTACAAGCGAGAACATCACCTGTATCGAGACATATGACGAGTTGATTATTCGCTTAGGCGATGATAGCAGCAGTGGTGACAGCAGCTGTAGTGATGACAGCGCTGCTGATGAAAGTGGCACGTTCAAACGTTTCTTGATGTTGAATATTTGGAATCCGATGATGAGTGAGAGTGATTAATCTTAAGTTTTTTTAACTACATATAATAATTGTATTCTGGTTCAACTAAAAATGCTTGGTAAAACTTAAAACATAGGCAGAGGTACCTACTGTAAATAAAACAGAAACAAAATATGACTGTATAATGTGTCTTATTTATTTACTCACTTTACTTGAACTGCTAGTATCTAAATCATTTTGGTCACACTCTATATTGCTACATGCATGTCAGCAGCGCCTTCATTTAATATCACTTTATAAACAAATAGACCCCCGAGAAAGATGTTTGTTTATACAAAAGTTGTTGATCTTTTTATTACCTCCAACTTTGCCATTTAACTTTTCCATAGGACTTGTAGTTTTGCCGGAAATAGAGATACACCTTTAGAGGCATGAGGAACAGGGTGTAAAGTTCACTCATCCTCCATTGAAAAGGGAGGATCCTCCGACCAGACGGTTGTTGTGTCTGGTGGCCTACTGCCCGACGGTTGATGTCGGGACGTTGTATTTATGCTAATCGCGTGGTAAACTCTAATTGCGCGATGCAGGTTTGCGTGACGTCATGTCATTGATGCGTAGTTCATACGTGGCGATGTAGATGCCGCCACATCACTCCCCTCCGGAGACCGGAGGTCGATAGTGGGCTGAGTCGTGTATCTTGCGATGCTTGCCAGTGTCAGTTATGGTTCCAGTGAGTCGGAACCGGATGCCGCATAGTTCACGGTGAGTCGGAACTGTCTGCGGTGATACCCCAGTGAGTCGGGGTGGCGCTGCGTTATGCTCCAGTGAGTCGGAGTGTACAGCGCTGGGTTGAGGCTGAAGGTGATGACCAGGAATGCGCGTACGCTGCATGCTGGTGGTCAGGATGCCTGTTCAAGCCGTGGATGCTGGCTGACTGTGTGACTTGCCGCTCGAAAGCTTGAGTAAGTGATGCTTGATGACGTCACGCTGAAGGAGTTGCACGAAGGCTGCGCTGACGTTCATGCTCGGGGTCACCAGTTTAGAGGCATGAGGAACAGGGTGTAAAGTTCACTCATCCTCTATTGAAATGGGAGGATCCGCCGACCAGACGGGTGTTGTGTCTGGTGGGCTACTGCCCGACGGTTGATGTCGGGACGTTGTATATATATATATGCTAATCGCGTGGTAAACTCTAATTGCGCGATGCAGGTTTGCGTGACGTCATGTCATTGATGCGTAGTTCATATGTGGCGATGTAGATGCCGCCACACCTATAACGACAGTTAGTCAAATCTTTGGAAAATATTAACAGAGTTAGTCAAATCTTTGGAAAATATTAACAGTGCTGCATACCTCGACACCGCTCAAAAATTACAACTAGACTTGCTAGCCGCTATAAAGAATAGATTTCTAAATATACCGGGTGCGGCGATTGAACTATCCGTCTCTATAGAACTGTTTTAAAATTAACCACTAAATCGAATGCCGCCAAAATTTCAAATGTTGGTCTTTGACATGTTCTCCATCATCATTTGAAGTGATTCTGTTGTGAGAGAAACACATTCTAATTTAGAACAATGGATTTAAAACGAAATTCAGTAATTGCTCTTCATTTGGAGGGAAAATCGAATATCGAAATACGTCGAGCGCTGCCAAATCTTCAATTGAACGAGAAATTTGTGCATCGCACTATTCAACGTTATAATGAAACTGGTAGCGTTAAGAAACGCTACGGTGGCGAACGACGCTGTACTGCAACGGCGCCAGCAGTTGTCGAAAAGGTGCGTCATCGATTAGACAGAAATCCAGCGCGCTCAGCAAACCAGCTCGCGCAGGATCTCAAGGTGAGCGATCGCAGCGTTCGTCGCATATTGAAGGAAAAGCTTAACGTCAAACCATTTAAAAAAAACCTTTCTCAGGAACTCACTGCTTTACAGCGTAGCAAACGGTTGGATCGATCGAAAGAGCTGATTCGCTTGCTCGACTCTGGCGAGCTTCCCAATTTGGTGTTTTCAGATGAGAAAACTTTTTGCGTTGAACAGTTTTTAAACAAACAAAATGACCGTGTTTGCTTGAAGGGACGTGTCAGCGACCATTCAGATGAATTGCAAGTAACTCGACGCCAAGGAGCCGACCAAATCATGGTCTGGGCGGCGGTGTCTGAAAAAAGCCGTTCTCCGCTCGTTTTTCTTCCAATGGGTCGCAACCAAGTCAAAATAAACCAACAAATCTATCGAGACAAAGTCTTGCGACCAGGGCTGATACCGTGGGCACGCAATACATTCGGTTCTGAGCGTTGGACTTTCCAGCAAGACTCGGCACCATCGCACAGAGCAATGGGAACACAAATTTGGTTGAAAGCAAACGTTCCAGTGCTGATCGACCGAGATATGTGGCCGTCGTCCATCCGAATTGATACCCTCCTCCTTTTTTTGAAGTCAGTTAAAAAGACAGCCATAGTTCTTAAAGCTACAGTCGATTTTTTTTTTGTGTACGGGGCCCATACAAGTTTACCCATTGTCCTTGAAGGCAATTTTAAAGCGCGCGCGGTGCTGGCAACGTCGCATTTCTAGAGGTTTTTCGTGATTATTTCATTAAATTTAAATCAAAGGACAATTTCCTCTGACAAATTCTTAGGTCGTTAGTATTTATAAGTATGTGTGCTATTTTTTGAGTTATTTTGGTAATTACTCTAAAATAAAAAATAGTTGACAATATGAGGAAATTGTCCTTTGATTTAAATTTAATTAAATAATCACGAAAAACCTCTAGAAATGCGACGTTGCCAGCCCGATTTGTTTTCTTAATCTTTGATTCAATTTTTTCTGTAGCTTTGGTTTAACTTGAAAAACAAACACTACAGTCCCCGGCACCGCCGGCACGTAACTTGGCAAGAGTCGTTAGATGCGCAGAAGTCATATTTTAGGTCCCTTTGGTACGCGCGCGGGACGCGGGGTGTGAGGCAGCGCCGGGCCGAGCGCGCGATTGGTGCATCAGTAGACCCTTGCCCCTCGCATTGTGTCTACGTCGCGTTCGCTCCCGAATACACTTGCGTGCACGAAATTTGACCCCTTTGTTTTTGTTAAGTTTTGGTTACGAGTTATTGTTATTGTTTTAAATTTCGTTTTTGTTATAAGTTGTTGTTATTTATTTATTTTTGTTACGAATTGTTGTTATTGTTGTTGTTGTTTTAAATCTATTTTGTTAGGGTTATTACAATGCCGAGACCAAACGTTATTTTACGCAGACAGGCCAGAAAAATGGTCAATGATGTCTATTGTTATATAGCGAAAGAAGCTCTTACTGAAAAAGAGACGGTGAAAAGAACTGCAGAAGCCACTAAAACGTCAGAAAGGACAGTTCCGACGTATAATCCAGGAAGGAAGAAATTCCGAATTCCTCACTGTCTTTAGGACACCGGGAAAAAAGCGGAACAAAACAAAGCCAGTCACAGAGATCGACACTTTCGACCAGTCAGTTGTTAGGACCTGTGTTCACAATTTTCATACAACAAATAAAGAGTTGCCTACAGTTGAAAAACTAAGAAAAAAACTAAAAGAAGACATAAATTTTAATGGGTCAGAGCGCAGTCTGCGCAGGATTTTAAATAATTTAGGTTTCCGGTGGAAAAAAGCCGAAAACAATAGGCGAATTTTAATAGAAAAATCTAATATCAGGTGTCTAAGGATAGAATTCCTTAAGACTCTGTTGAAATATAGAGAAGAAGGTAGACCCATTGTTTACACAGATGAGTCGTATGTTGATTCGTCTCATTCAGGTATGTAATCATTATTATACTTTTTCTCGCATATTTGTGTGCTGTGAAATTGTATGGACATAAACTAATGAAAATTATCATTATATCTCTCTAGGTTCTAAAGCATGGTCAGATGGATCTTTGAAGGGGCTTAAAAAACCCATTTCGAAAGGGCAGCGTGTAGTCATAGTGCATGCTGGATCTGAAGCTGGATTTGTCCCTCATGCGCTACTCCTATTCAAAGCTGGAACAAAGTCGGGGGATTATCATGATAACATGAATTTTGCTAATTATACGAAGTGGCTTCGCAACCAGCTGATACCAAACCTGCCGCCGAATTCGGTTTTAATTATCGACAACGCATCGTACCATAATAAGCAGTTCGATCCAGCACCTACATCGAATGCCAAGAAAGCCGACATGCAAAAGTGGTTGTCGGAAAAGGGCATAGCATTCGAAGAAACTATGCTCAAACCCCAACTATACAAATTAATTAAGTTGTATAAAAATCAATACAAAAAATTTAGTATTGACCAAATACTGGCAGAACACAACCATAGTGTTCTGCGATTGCCGCCCTACCACCCGGACCTTAATCCAATAGAAATGGCATGGGCGGCAATCAAAGGCTATGTAGCCAGTAAAAATACAAAATGGAATGTGTCACATGTAATGGACCTAATTAAGGAGAAAGTGGCACTAATGGGCGCCGATGAATGGTCTAAATTATGCGAGAAAGTAAAAAAAATCGAAGCAGACTACATCAAAAGTGACCACATAGTCGACACAGTCACGGAAAATTTTATTATTTACGCCAGTGACGACAGCGACTCCTCCAGCGATGAGAGCGAATTGGACAGTTTTATCGATGATGAAGAGCCACGTCCTTCCACCAGCTCAGGTGGTACTTTCAATTTGATGCCAGGGATAGGATATTTAAGTGATAGTGACGAGACCACTTGACTTTATTTTTAAATAAAAAAATTTTAAATGCATATATTTTATTTCTAACACCTAATAAACATCACGAATTCTGTTTGTTCCTTATAAACAGACATGATTAAAAATAAATTATGGCAATAACCATAGAATAATGACAAGCACTAAAAGGGACCACTTTTTTGTGCCACTAAGTGTACGATGCGCGAACTTACCCCCACTATGACAAATCCTTGCCAAGTTACATGCCGGCTACTGTACTTAAATGATAAATGTGACATGATCAGTCATATTTTACAGAATTATTAGAATATCTCCTGAAAAAAAACTAATATTCGAATAATTAATTCCATCGAATATTTGCAAGCCCTAGTTTATTTATTTATTTAACACTTCAAGCATAAATGTACAGAGGCGGACTTAATGCCATAGGCATTTTCTACCAGTCAACCTTTGGGTGATGCAGAGACAAGCAGTGGCAGGTGCAATTTCGAAAAATTAAGGAATAAATATTTATTTAAATATAAAGATACACATATACCTAGTTGTGTCTAAACTGATGTGTACCGTTACAAAATGAGTTCACGAATGCGCTCTAGCGGAAGTTTTTAATGTTTTTATTTTTTTATTTAAGAATTGTTTCACTATTTTCCTGTACCTTTAACAACCGCTGAAATTCAGGAAATTATTTTTTTTTATGAATTATCAAGACCTTGAAATACTTATCGTTGATCACAATAGGAAACAAGGAGGCATAAAACTTGGATTTAGTAAAGTTATAGGCTTCGCAAATATCAAGTCTTGTTATTGTAAATTTGTATTTATGAAGTTATTTTATTTTAAACTACCTGACCCGACAGCTGTTGTCCTGTCCCAAATTCAATAATTCAAAATTTTCCAATTTTCACGGCAACTTTTCCATTTTTTTTTTCAGCGTTTAAACCTTCCCTGGACTACGACAAACACTTCAAAACCAAAATCAGCTAAATCGGCCCAGCCGTACTCGAGTTTTAGCCAGACAAACGAACAGCAATTGATTTTATATAGATAGATAGATAGACTAGCTGACCCGACAAACGTTGTCCTGTCAAAATTACAATAATTCATACAAAATTCCCATAGAAAAAGCACTTTCAGTTTTCCAATGTTCCTGGCAACTTTTCAAAAATTTTCTGTCATACAAACCTTGTCCTGACAATTACAAACAACAAAAATAAAAAGAATTAGCCAAATAGGTCCAACCGTTTTGAAGTAATGCGCGTAAATACATTCGGCGATTGATTTTTATTTATATAAATTATACATGTCGTTTTGCATCCTCGTCAAATTTCAGGGTGTGATACAGAACATCAAACCGAATAACTTTCGCTATGGGACCAACATCGTAATCACGAAAAAATTTTCAACTTTCCCATACAAAACTTCAATATAGGTACTCGACGCAAATGTATGGGACGGTTGATTATTTTTTCGCGATTACGATATTGGTGCCATGGAAAATGTTGTTCGGTTTGATGGTCACACTCACACCCAATTTGCCGAGGATGCAAAACGACACGTATAATCTATAAATAAAAATCAATCGCCGAATGTATGTACGCGCATTACGTATGTATGTTCGTGCATCCTCGCTGCAAAACGACACGTTGTATTTACCTTTAGATTTTATTAGAATGTAGAAGCAACTTAAATTTCATACATTTTTTTTTTTTTTTAAAGCTGTAAAATTATGTATTGTATTAAAATGTACAGTGGGCTGCACCAATTGGGTACCCCAGTTGTATTAAAATTTTAATACAACTGGGGTACCCAATTGATGCAGCCCACTGTACCTGGGACGAAACATTATTTTCTAACAACTCGCCTACTTGCCTTACATGCCATCGCCTGTATGCATTAAAACAAAAAATTCTATTCTATGCTTGAGCGCGTCAATTTGTTTCTAGATGAGCTAATCCGTGAGTAAGAAATAAGTATTATTTTAAATTATATATTGTATTATTATAAATAATTATACTTATTTCTTACTCACGGATTAGCTCATCTAGAAACAAATTGACGCTCTCTCACTCTTAAAAAACCGGTCAAGTGCGAGTCCAACTAGCACATGAAGAGTTCCATACCACCATACAATATTTAAGACTATAAAAAAAATAGTGAACGGAGAATATTTTTCATCTTGAATTTTTACAATTATTGCAATGATGTCTTTGTTTTCATAATGATAATATGGAGAATTACTAAGTAATTTTTTGCAGTTGCAGAAAATCGCCCATATTTTAACAAAATACCTTATGAATTGGTGTTCTTAGTATTGTTGATTAAATCTATCTATACAACGTGTAACGTTAAATACGCAAAACCTCTTAAGGGGTCATTGTACTCATTATTATGAACAACTTTTAGTATGGGACCAAACCTAACACCGCGAAAAAAAATCAGTTGTTCAATACATTTTGACGAATTATGCGAACAGAAATGTACTGAACAGCTGTTTTTTTTTCGCGATTTCAGTTTTGGTCCCACACTAAAAGTTATTCATAATGATGAGTACAATGACCCCTTAAGAGGTTTTGGGCATTTAACGTTACACGTTATGTAGATAAAAAGAGAAGTCCTGACCGACTGACTGACTCATCAATCATCAACCACCAGCCCAAACCCTTGGACCTAGAAAACTGAAATTTTGCACAGAGGTTCCTTTTATAATGTAGACAAGGAATAAGAAAGACCGGGAGATTCCCGGTTGAACGTTCCCGTGGGATAATTTCCGACATCCACGCGGGCGAAGCCGCGCGGGAATTGCTAGTATTGTATAAGATAAATGGTATACATAAGTTTAAAATTCCTAACTTGTTTATAACTACATCAGTTTAGGTAATTAAATAAAGGTAAACAAAAAAACCATGTTAACCAACTAAACATAATACCTGTCACCTCAGTTGTCATGCTATGAAACAGTTGTACTCTTCAATTTAGCAACTTTATAACTTTTTGTTTAACTTTGCTAAATTGTACAACTGTGTCATAGCATTATGACTGAAGTGATAGATTTAGTCTGTTAACCAGACAAGTGGTTTTTTTTTTGTTTACCTTTATTTAATTACCTAAACCGGTGGAGTTATAGTCGTTGCGACAGAGCTCATACAAAAATGGTCTAAAACTGTGTTTGTAGCACCCTATTTCTTCATTTTTAAAGATAAAAAAAATTAAATTAGGTACTTAAATTTGTATTCTACTCAATGAGTTCTACCCCACATGGCCAGAGTAAGAGTAAAAATTTTTCAAAATCAAAAGTTTATTGTATGGCGGGCCCCTATAATTAAATTTAATTTTTATTAATTCTTGATATAGCGACAATTTAATTTTTATTAATTGTTGATATAGCGACAATAGAAATACACAATCTTTGAAATTTTCAACTGTCTACTTATTACGGTTCATGAGATACAAACTGTTGACAGACAGACGTACGGATGAACGGCCAGCGGAGGCTTAGTGATAGGGTTCCATTTGGCACTATTGGGTTGTGTATGTGATGTTGAAGCGGTGACTATGGCTTATTTATACAACATCTGCAATAACAGACGTATTGCAAGTGCATGGAGTACAAGACATGACGCTCTTAAGGGATGGTAATCCCAGGGCAAAGATGAACACAAGAACTACAAGGAGGAATTTCAATGACCATAAAACTGCTTTAGTATGAAATGCAATGAGTTTTGTTCTGAACAGACTAATAAGTTAGGTTAGGTGTTATGATTTTAAGTCCAAAAATATATGTTAACTTCAAAGAAGATAAATGATTTCACTTTAGAAGTAATTAATGTTGCATGAAAGGTATTTGGTACCGTACATACAACTTTAATTATTGCTTCCCATTCCTTCATTGACCAGCGGTACACCACGGTTGCTCCCCTTGTGGAACGGCAATATAGTTTCAGGAAAGAAACAACACTACACTAATAACATAAAGCTTGTAAGATGACCACCAAAGCCAACATGTGTAAGAGCGAGCGCGCACTGCGGTGCGTTTCCGGTAGTTCTGCCGCACTGGACGGGGCCTAAAGTAACAAAACGCATGACCGCAGTGCGCGCACTTCAAAGACATTCCATACTTCACAGATTATGCGGTAGAAAAAAGCATCGCAATGCGCGCTCGCCCTAAGGCAAAACCTCAATTCCATTACCAGGTTGGTACAACACAAGACAACATTTGAAGAAATCTGAACTTGAACTAGTTTTCAGAGCAACAGCACATTTTAAATTAAAGATATTTTTCAACAAGATTTTTTAAGACTTTCCCTTGACTATGTTTCACAACATTTAAGTAAGAATTTAAACTGTTTCCAATCACTATTTTTGTAACCATCTTGTTATGAGTCATAATAACATGGTACCTACAGGATAAACTCTTCTTCACAAAGACGGATCGGCTTCTAACCAACGATACAACGAAACAACGAGCAAATAAAACTGATTTCGGATACAAGACATTTTTTGCAGGTATCCATCCCCTGATCACCAATACCTTTATTTTTACGACTTTTAACTAACAACGTCTATTTACGAAAGTAGAAGTCTCGCCACAAAAGAAATATAAACGCAAAATCAAAACATAGGGTCAGTGGGTCGTCTTATGGGTAGTTTATTAACAATAGTTTGTCTTGCCTAGCGACTACTTCAGCGGTTAAAAAGCAACGATAACCTAACACAGCAAGTGACAAATCAGAAAGAAGAATCACAGAATATTTAAAACGAACGAAGAGAAGATAACAACAGTTCAATCAATTATACGCCAAATAATAATTAACATGTCCTTATAACCAAGTTCACATTTTAGATACTGTTTCACGAACAAAAAGATTCTTTTGCTTTTGCGTTGCGAAATCAACGCCGCGGCCGGCCATGGGGGACAATTACCACAGATAAACTATAAACAGATTCATTGCCAATTTGCCACAGATTCAGAAATGAATGTGTGACCAGATTTAAATTGAACATTATGCTTGCTGCTTGCCTAAATTCTGCTAAATCCTGCTATTTTTTTGTAAAAAAAAAAATGCCAAAATTCTGCTAATGAATTAGGACATCATTTGTACAAAGTGATGTATTTAAAAAAACCGGCCAAGTGCGTGTCGGACCACACACAATGAAGGGTTCCATAGTTGAATAGAATTTACCCCAAAAACACATTGGATATCAAAAAAAATATGTCATAAAATTACAAATTCACAATTTTCTGACTTTTTCCTTTACTCGTGCTGGGAGACCTTGCTTCTTGCCAAAATTTCATTCTTCTAGGTCAACGGGAAGTACCCTGTAGGTTTTGATTTACTTGCGACAGTTGCGAGTATCAAAATGTGTCGCAAAATGGCCGTATTTTTTTAATGCGTTGACTTAGAAGCTTGAGTTTTTTAGGACTTCAAGAGACCATAGACCTACGTATTTGATATTAATTTCAACTTGATACCTCCACGCGTTCCTGAGAAAAAGGGACTTGATACACTGACAACTGTAAAAATATTTTTTATGTGATAGAATTACAAATTAACAACTTTCGGACTTTTTCCTATATTTGTCTTGTGAGACCTTACTTCTTGTCAAATTTCATGATTCTAGGACGACGGGAAGTACCCTATAGGTTTTGATTTACTTGCGAGTATCAAAAAATGTCGCATAAATGGCCGTTTTTTTTATTGCGTTGGCATAGAAGTTTGATCTTTTTAGAATTTCAAGGGACCATAGACCTACGTATTAGATATTAATTTCAGCTAGATACCTTCACGCGTTCCTGAGAAAAACAGTCTTGCCAGACTGACAGACAGACAGATGGACAAACAAGTTATCCTATAAGGGTTCCGTTTTTTCCTTTTGAGGTACGGAACCCTAAAAACATTTATTAATTAGCAATTAATAACTTCTAATTTTCTGTGATATCCATGTTTTTATACAGAGCTGTCGAGCTTTGAGCTACCTACCTCATATTTTTTGATGGCGTAAAATTTACGCATCCACCCTCTTCTTTTACCGCTTGTTTGATATGTAGAATTGCAGCACCTTTTATTTTTTTGTTCCGTAGGTCAGTTTCTATATTGTTCATTTGAGAAAATAGGCGCTCACAAGCCGTATTGGTCATAGGCAAAATCATCATGGCATTTGCGAAACCGACCCAGTTTGGATCGGATAGCTCCATCTGCTTGATTTTTTAAATGTGGCCTTAAAATCTTTCAATTGTAATAGGTTTAGGTTAGGAAGGTTAGGCACTTGTACCTAAGTAATAACAGCCGCACGGGTCGATCCATCAGGTTAAGCTACGCTTGCCGGGGTTGGTCCGTGGATGGGTGACCATCTTTACATACTGAGATTCCTCCGTGTCTCGGAAAGCACGTTAAACCGTTGGTTCCGGCTGTCATTCGTGGATCTTTAACAGTCGTTACGGGTCGTCAGAAGCCCGAAAGTCTGACAAGTCTTACCAAGAGGTATCGTATTACCCAGTTTCTGGGTTGTGGAGGTCAGGTAGGCAGTCGCTCCATGTAAAATACTGGTATTCAGCTGCATCCGGTTAGACTGGAAGCCGACCCCAACATAGTGGGGAAAACGCTAGGCAGATTGATTGATTGGTTATAGGTTTAGGATCAGAACTTCCCAAATTTTACCCAAGTGAAGCACAGGTATTTGTCAATGTCTAATCCTGCTAATTTTCTGCGGAGTTTTTCTAAGATTCTGCCAAAATCTGCTCTTTTCAGATCTGCGACCCAATCTGCTAAGCCCTAAATTGGGCGTCAAATCCTGCTAAAATCGCAGAATCCTGCTAAATCTGGTCACACATATGTCAAAATGTCAACAATACAAGTTTCGAACTTTCGAAGTGAAAAGCGCGGGAATCATCGAATTTGGCGGGCGTGATTTTTCTTTCGTTTTCTTTTTTAAATTAAAGAACACTTAAGATTGGAGATAACATAGAATTAATAGGCTAATTACTCTAAGGGAGATAAGTTGTGTAAATATATGTAGATATTCATTAGATTAGTTAATTTTATTGTTTGTGTATATTGTACTTCATATTTAGGGTAATTTTTTTGTATTTTATTTTTTTCTGTCCACAATGGACAATGAACCGCCTGATCCGGGGGCACAGTCCCCTCGGTCGGGCATAACATAACCATTTATGAATCCAGTATGGATACCGATTCATCCATAACCAGATCGGAGCGGAAAAGGACTAGAGCTCCACGTAAAGTGTGCAAAAATTGCAATAAAAAAAGGCGAAATAGTCACTCTCACACTACAACAGAAATAAATAAAGAAGCACAGTGTCAGTGTCATTGCGACAATGACTCAGTCACTAGTTCAAAAATAGCATCAGACGTACCGGTACATTCAATTTTAGTTCACCAAGAAACCTCTCCACGTTCTGTGGATGTTCCCCAGACTGCAAACCTCATAAAGTCAGATCTTCCCCAGAAGGCGCCACAGGTTGCTAGGGCTTTGTATGAGGCCACAGACCTGTCGCCATACGTTGTACACGTTCAAAAAATTTTTGATACTCAAAACTCTGCTCAAACATTACACCCAATAACTTTAGCGCATTTTCTTAAAAAACGCATGTTCAACAACATCATTAACGGTTCATTAAAACGCATTGGTCGTAATAGAATATCACTAATTTTCTCTCGTTACGTAGATGCTAACTCCCAAATGCTAAATGACCCAAGTTTGGCCAAAGAAAAATTGAAGGCATTTGTTCCATCAATTAATGTGTGTCGCATTGGAATTGTTAAAGACGGGTACCTACCGAATGGTCTCCGGAGGAAATTTTGGAAATTATATCTGTCCCCGCTGGATGCGGGAAAGTTATCAAAGCAAGGCGTCTCAATTATAAAGTGCACGAACCGACCCCTGTGTGGAAACCATCGCAAACAGTCGTGCTCACCTTTGATGGACAAATTTTACCAAAACGTGTGTTTTGTTGTTACAATTCTATGCCAGTGGAATTGTATACATTCCCAACAATTCAATGTTTTAATTGTTGTCGTTTTGGCCATACAAAGGTACAATGCAGGTCGAACCCTCAGTGCTTCAAGTGTGGGGAGAAGCATTCTGCTGACACTTGCAGTATTGAAGATGAGAGTAGTAGTAAATGCTGTCATTGCGGTGGCATTCATTACGCCATTAATAAAAAATGCCCAGAATTTGAGAGGCAAAAAGCAATTAAGCATTATATGGCCCATAGCTGCGTGTCATATGCGGAAGCGTCACAGCTACATCCACCAATCTCAAAATTGTATGCAGATGTGGTAACATCTGCCCCATCACATACCACTAAAAATTCTTTCTTTTCACAACCTTCGCCCCAATCACGTAACACACCAATTGTCTCCTCACAAAGAAAAACCGTATTTCTTAAACCTCGGGATCCCCCTAAAACAACTAAGGGGTATGACCGGGCAGCTCATCAAGCATTAATCACTAATGATGTTTCTGTGTCAGGGAATGGTGTTGCATTCCAAAATAAAACAACAAATAATAATGAGAGCCAAATTTTTAATTTAATAATTATGCTTATTAATACTTTATCTAAAAATAATAATATTGAACCGTCCAACGTTGCCACTTTAATTGATACTCTGTCTTACTTATTTAACCTTAATCATAATGGATCCAAATCTACCCAAGATTGTCCAGTGGAACAGTCGCAGCATTGTGAATAAAAAATCTGATCTGTCCTACATATTGAACAAATACGATCTCTTTGCAGTCGCTCTCTGTGAGACATGGCTTCAGGGTTTTCTTTTAGAATTCCTGGCTATGCGTGTCTAAGAACAGACAGAAGCGATGGGTATGGCGGTGTCACCATACTTATTAAAAATAACTTGTCTTTTCAATCTTTTCCTCTTCCAAGTCTCAGTGACGAAATGTCTGCTGTCGCTGCTATTGTAAATAAAATCTGTTTAGTATGTATATATTATTCTCGTCCCACTATAGATATTCTTTCTGAAATAAGTAATCTTCTTTCAGTTTTACCTAAACCATTTTTGGCAATGGGAGATTTTAACGCACAACAAATTGTAGACTTTAATAATTTGTGTATTTTAAACACATGTCTCCCAACATGCCGAACAAATCCAGATGAGGGAATAAGTGCCCCTGACCTCTCAATCCGCACACCTGAGTTAGCATCAACATTATCCTGGTCTCCTTTACCGTCTTCTTATGGTAGTGCTCATTACCCTTTAATAATTTCTTTTCCTCATAAAAAACCAGTTGCTAGCAATTCAACACCACGATTAAAGTATAGACTTCAAAATGCAGATTGGGATACATACAAAACTGATGTACAAGAAAGAATTCTTGGTTTATCTAATTCCTTACAACTACACGATCCGCAGTTATTATCTAATCAAATAACAAGAATTTTAATAGAGGTGGCAGATAATACTTTCCCTATTAAGAATGGTGCTACAGGCAAAATTCCTTCACCACCTTGGTGGGATTCTGAGTGTACTCAGGCCATTAAAAAAAGAAAAGAGGCAGAAAAAATTATGGCCATACTATGACTCGTCACAATTTTGAGATATACCTAGAAGCTGCTCGTACAACTCGTAAGCTCCTTAGGAAAAAGAAATTTGAAGGTTGGCAAAGATACTGTGCATCTATCTCGCCAGAAGTTAACGCATCTCTAGTATGGCAAAATATTAGGCGATTCAGGTCAGCATTTAGTGACACAACAGCCTCAAAACTGCCATTAGAATTAGCCAATGAGTTTATGGATCATTTAGCTCCTCCTTCAGTCCCAGAACAGTTCCTATTCCTAATTCTGAATTGAATTCCCTATTCACACTAAGTGAGTTGATGCCTTCAACTCACTTAGTGTGAATAGGGAATTCGGACTCCCTTCAACTTGAAGGGAGTCACCAATCTCAATTTCTTCCTATATTTCACTGTAATTACAGTTCATTAATTATGTCACCAAATATACATTATAACCTTAACATTTACCGAGATGACGTATGTCAAAATCATATCTTCAACTTCATTATGGATAGAGACTGGAAGGGCTGTCAGCTCTTGTTCACAGATGCTTCGAAGCATGGAAGAGACTCATGTGGGGAGTAGGTGTATACCACTCCCAATATAATATCGTCCAAAAAATAAAACTCCCGCCCGAATCATCTGTATTTACGGGAGAATGTTACGGTCTATTCAAAGCTGTCGAATATATACTTTTAGTGGGCTTACGGAATTCACTCATTTTGACTGATGCAAAGAGTGCCTTACAATCTTTGGCCAGATTCCCTTTCTATTCTCATAATTCTTATATTATATTTGAAACACGTGAACTCCTTTATAGGTGTTCTATTAAGGGGTATTCAGTGCATTTTGCGTGGATACCCTCGCATTGTGGCATTTTAGGTAATGAGAGAGCTGACCAGATAGCTAATGATGCCGTATTGTGTGGAGATGTTTTTCCGAACAAAAATAACACCCAAGATCAAGATCTTGCAGCGCTGCCCAAAGTTTATCTACAGGAATCCTGGGGTCAGCTTTGGTCCGGGCAATCAGTGAAAGGGAAATTTTATCGTAATATTCAGCCATCCATTTTTGTTAAACCTTGGTTTAGCAAATACAAACTAAGCAAAAAGATTACAACAATATTCATACGTATTCGATTAGGTCATGTGTGCACTCCTGCTCATCTTGCCAGGCTTGGCATTGTGCAGAACCCTGCTTGTGAATGTGGCGCTGAAGTGGGAGATCTGAACCACCTTATTTTTTCCTGCCCCCTTTATGACCACTCCTCACTTTTCCAAAGTCTTGTTTCGCTCCGAGTCACTTCTATTGCATGTATTCTATTTTATTTTAATGTAGATATCTATAAAACCATAGCTCTTTTCCTTAATGATATATCTATTTAGACATCATTTATAAACCTCTTTTAGTACCATGTAGCTCTTAGTTTAAAACGCATCGAGTCGGCCTTTTTGCTGGGCCACCTGGTGGCGTTAAAACGTTACTTTTCTGTTAAATTATATTCCCCAAATGTTAATTTGTTATAATTTATTATTTTTATTTAATAACAACTAATCTCCTTTCCATTTCCAAATTCCCCGTTATAATATACAATCATTTCACGAGTACTTGATTCTTACGTTTTGTTAACAAATAAAACATTGTCAGTGGCAATAAGCACGAATAGTGCAACGCCAAAAAGAAAGAAAAAAAAAAAAAAAAAAAAAAAAAATAATCTCCGTTCCTTTCTAAGTTCGATGGCTCGATGCATTTATGACGATGCATAGTATAGAAGGGAAATAGTTCCATCCAGTTCCATCATGGAACCATTGCATTGTTGCCGTTAGGACCATCTAGTATAAGGCTACAAAAGAAAAAAAGTTGCCAGTTTTGTAAATAAATTCCTTTCCTTTTTCCTTATTGATGCGCCAGGGTAGGCCGCGAACTCAAAATTTCTTACGTTTTTTGCAATCTGTAGGTCAGTGTGAGCTTGTATGTTGATTAAAATATGATTCGCGGCCGTAGCTAATATGGCTTTACAGAATTATAATCATTAGAATCAGCAATACAACTCCATAAGTTAGCATTTACCTCAAATCTAGCGATTTCATGAAATCATGAGGTTTGAGGTAAATGCTAACTTATGGAGTTGTATTGCTGATTGTAATGATTATAATTACATGAGTTATATGATATATATTACATGAGTTTAGGTCATTACAGGGATCATACTGTGAGAAATAAATAACGCATGGGAAGAAATTGCCGAGCAAATGAATACAAGATGGTTTTATCAGGCTTTGTCAGGTTGTATCTTGAATTCTGGACATTGTGTATCCAAACAAAAGTACCTATACACATTATTCAAGCACTGTGTATCTTTTGGGCACACGTTTTCTGTACATTTATTAAGCAAAAAAACCGGCCAAGTGCGTGTCGGACCACGCACAATGAAGGGTTCCGTAGTTGAAAAGAGTTTATCCCAAAACCAAACTTAACATTACATACTATTATATATTAAAATATATAATAGTATGTAATGTATTACATATATTATAGGTATTAATAAAAAAAATTATGTCATAAAATTACAAATTCACAATTTTCGGACTTTTTCCTTTACTTGTGCTGGGAGACCTTTCTTCTTGCCAAATTTCATTATTCCAGGTCAACGGGAAGTACCCCATAGGTTTTGATTTACTTGCGACAGTTGCGAGTATCACGTGTCGCAAAATGGCCGTATTTTTTATTGCGTTGACTTAGAAGCTTGAGTTTTTAAGGACTTCAAGAGACCATAGACCTAAAGGTATCAAGTTGAAATTAATATCATATATGCAATATTAATTTCAACTTGATACCTTTATGTGTTCCTCAGAAAAAGGTTCTTGACACACTGACAACTTTGAAAATATTTTTTTATATGATAGTTACAAATTAACAATTTTCGGACTTTTTCCTATATTTGTATTATAAGACCTTGCTTCTTGTGAAATTTCATGATTCTAGGACGACGGGAAGTACCCTACAGGTTTTGATTTACTTGCGAGTATCAAAAAATGTTGCATAAATGGCCGTATTTTTTTATTGCGTTGACTTAGAAGTTTGATCTTTTTAGAACTCCAAAGGACCATAGATCTACGTATTTAATATTAATTTCAGCTTGATACCTTCACGCGTTCCTGAGAAAAACGGTCTAGACTGACAGACAGACAGACGGACAAACAAGTGATCCTATAAGGGTTTCGTTTTTTCCTTTTGAGGTACGGAACCCTAAAAATTAAAGACCTGGGTTGTCACATTTTTAGGGTTCCGTACAAACATGGTACAAAGGAACCCTTATGGTGCGAATCAGTCTGTCTGTCCGTCTGTCACAGCAGGATATCTCAAGAACTACTTATGCTATCATCTTGAAATTTGGAACAGTTTTAGATGACGTTTGCCCAACAACTTTTCAAATAAGAACCAAATTTTTACCTGACTGCGCCAGAAGGAGGGTTATGTTTTTCGAGAGTATGTATGTATGTATGTATAATTGTTTGGCACGCTCTGCGGCCTGAACGGCTCGATGGATTTTAGCGTGAGAGGTGTCGTTAGATTCGTATTTACTGTGTAAGTGACACTGGGTATATCAAAATAAAAAAAAAAACAAAATGGCGGATTTTTTGCGCCAAATTCTGTCTAAAAAATTTTTTTTCTCAAAACCTGTCGAGTGGAGTATCAAAATAAAGGGTTTTAAAAGGTGATTACAAAAATATATACAACTTATATGGTTAAAAGCACCTCAAAGTGACAAATCGTAAAAAACACGTACAATAAAAACATCTGCGAAATCTTTCACATTTGTAAACTAAAAAGCTGGAAATAAAAAAAAGTAATTTAAAAAATTAAAAAACCCGACTGCGGTAAAAGACTTAAGTTTAAAAAAAACTGAAAAGCTAAAAGTTGGAAGCAGGCGGGACACACTCCATTTTTATATTTTCAAACTCAAATAGGTCCCACCTGCTTCCAACTTTTATTTAATTTAAAATGGGCTTGTTTTTAGCTTTTCAGTATTTTTTTAAACTTAAGTCTTTTACCGCAGTCGGGTTTTTTTTAATTTTTTTAATTACTTTCTTTTTTTTTTTTGCAACTGGGTCTGAAATGGGGTCATAAAAATTAAAAGTGGGGCTACTAGGACATGTGGGGTAAAGAGCGCTGTTTGCACAATCATCGCGAGATAGTAAAAAAAACCCATTCACGGGGGTTAACTGAAGAGGGCTAAACGCTATTGACATGTAATTAAATCCTCTTGGGGATGAAATAGGACACCAGGCGCCTCCCTTTCGCCTTGATATCTTCTGTAGCATCTACTAGATTAATAAACAGTAGGTCGTAAGTACCTACTATTTTGTGAACACTTTACAATTATTTCCCAAGCAAAAATTCACTTTGAATGTTGCTGACGTATGAACTTTAAGTACCTTTATTTCTCTACTATCTGTTGCCCGCGGTTTCACTCCTAATAAAGATATGATTCCAAACGTAGTTCCAAACCCCGCTGCACGCGACAGTGCTGCCGCAGCCGTGCGTCACTATTTACAAAGCTGTGCTGCCGCGACGATGCTGCCGTGCTCGGAATGTAAAGAAGTAAAATTTGTTTGTAAGTTTGTATATAGGGGGTAATCTCCGAAACTGGCAGTCGGATTATAAAGAATATTTTTACGTTTGATAGCCCAGTTTTTGAGGTACGTTATAGTCTATTTAACATCACGCTACGACCCTTAGGAGCCGAGCAAAATTAAAAAAAAGTTAGAAAGAACGCTGCAACGGGGTGGGACGTGGGGGAACAAGAAATTTCACGCGGACGTCGGAAGTCGCGGGCAGAAGCTCATACAAATCTATACATAATGTATGGGGACCAGTAGTGACGCGGGGTTCGAAATCATGCCTTAAGGTACCCCCTTTATTAGTTGATGTCAATGATATTATACAGGGTGTAAGGGACAGCCCTCCGCAAACTGATAGGGTGAATTCAGTATGTCATACTAAGATGACCGGTACATGAAATTTTTTCAGGAACTTTAAGGGACTCCAATAAACCTGATTTGTTTGTGTTTTTGTGCACAAATCGGAGCGTCTGTTACTGGTTAGGAGGGGTAAGTAATAGGTATGCGGTGAGTTCGATGAACTCTGTAGCTAGACAGAAAGTGAACAGCTGATTTCACGCGTCGTTGGTTAGAGTATTTCAACATCCATTGCTGGTTTTTTTTTGCTGTTTTTTTTTGCAGTTTTTTTTACATAAATGGAGTGCTGCGAACACACAATGCAATTTTACATTGAAATAATGGAAATGTAACTGAAAAAAAATTTGAAAAAATGAAAATTTTCCTGAGAAAATTTCCGGTGGAATATGATTCAGAATGAGGAGCTGAATGCACCCTGTTAGTTTGCGGAGGGCTGTCCCTTACACCCTGTATAATAAAGAGGTAGATATGGCACTAGCGTGCACAAATTGTTGCAGCCAAATGTAGACAATTGTAGTCATTTCATTCAGTCGGCTAATAGCAGCGAGCGAAACAAAGCGTGACCACACCACCACCGTGGCGTCACAGTATAATTAAAATGTCAAGCTATCTCTTTTTGTATCATACGTTCCGTAGTATCTATCGCAGTCGTAGTTGAAGACTACTTACACCTATAATATGTAAGTACATTTGTAATAACAACGCTACAATATCCGAACGCCGCTCAGTATGAACGTAGCATATCTTTCCTTTATAATATCATTGGTTGATGTAGATACATGTAATGTACCTACCCCAGCCGGGTAGTATCGTAAAGTAATGTATCCTATCTGATAATCCAGGTGCTCATATATGGTGCTCAAATGTCATCCAAATCTGTTTAGCGTAATTAATCTATCAATCCTCCAAACTCACCAACATCCAAACTTTCACATATAGTATGTAGGATACGTATTAGTAGGATAAAAACACTCTTGTGTACAAAGTAAGTCCACTAGACAGTGCAAGGCAAGGTCGCCTGTCCTTAGCCTTAGCTCGCGCCATTCTCTAGGTGTAAAGTAATGCTCATAAATTGTTGAAACTGGTTAAATATTATCGCTGTGACATCTTGCGTTTAACGTTTTTAGGGTTCCGTAGCGTAGTCAACAAGGAACCCTTATAGTTTCGATATGTCCGACCGTCTGTCCGTCTGTCCGTCTGCACCTTAGTTCAGAGACCCTTAGTACTAGAAAGCTATAATTTGGCATGGATATACATATTCATCACGCCGATAAACTGGTAAAATAAAATCTTGAAAAAAAAAATTTTTTAGGGTACCTTCTGTACACGAAAAGTGGGGATGTTTTTTTTTGTCGTCTACCCCATGGTGTGGCACGGTGTGGTGTGGTGGGTCTTTCAAAAATATTGCGAGGTTGTGAACACAATTTTCCGATTTAGGGATTCGTTTCGGAAGTATTAAGCTATAAAGTGCAAATTTTTCTTAGAGTCAAGTGTATGGAATTTTCAACAAGGCACACAATCAGAAAAATATAAATTGCTTCCATAAAACACAGCCTATAATAACAAATACGAGTGCGAAATGAATTAAAACGTACTTTACGCATGGAACAATGCATAAAGGTTCATGTTCACATCTCGTCCGAGACCGATAACATTTGACCTCTCCAATAACAAGACCATACTAAAAACATCTGTCGAAATAGAACCTCATTTGGACCAGACAGCCTACCGAGTTTAGTCGGCTTACAACTGTCTGTCGAGCCTGCACTGCCTCCAAAGTGAATGCAAAGTAACGATCATCACCGAAATCACCCGAACTACTTCGGGCCCCAGAGTTTATAAATAGACCCCGCTTGGAAAATGACTCTTCAGTATTATTGTGTGTGCGGTAAGGGAGGACGCTTTCCGCGCGTACGGTTCGCCCGCCAACAAACAATAACAGTGCACATATTGCACATTGATAGGTGAATAACGTATTGTTATTTAAACAGTAAAATGCCTGCGGACATAATGTCGAGCACATGTCGTGGTGAAAATTTCGGCAAAAGTTTCGGTAAAAAAACTGTTGAAAGTGAACTAAAGTCTGGTTTCTTGGTGCTTTTGGGACGCGGCGGGATGCGGCAAGACGTGAGAGTCGTCGTGTACAAGACCTCTTTGGAGCATTTTGCGGTGATCTATCCCAGGAAAAGAGTTACGAAGCCAATTGGCGTGGTGAACTTGAGGAACACAGCTGTCGAACAAGCAGTGTCAAACAGCGGCTTCATTGTGCGACAGAAAGGCTACGACACCACAATATCCGCGAAGTTTGTGTGCTCCGAGCGCGAAGTTGAATCTTGGATGTCTGCGTTCACGTCGAGATCTTCGCCGCACTGCGTGCACACCAGTCTCCCGGTTCTGGAGGAGACTGAGGAAAGCTAAGCAAATATAAGATTATCTAGCCGCCAAATGGTCTGGGTTATCTTCCTAATTTTGATGCGCCACGTCAAAACGAGGTTATGTTTGTTTTGCAATGGGTTGCGAAAGTGAAAGTTGCGTTTTTTGCAAACGCTCGAAAGTGTCTCGGCTGCGGAGCTTAATAAAAAACAAGTGCTACCCACAGTGTTCGCTGTGACTCATCTAGGTTACGCCATGTTATTATGTTATTGTCTGGGTCTTAGACGCCGCGGTATTTTGCTTTGCAAATGAGAAATGCGATTGTGTTGGAACGGCTACGTTGGATGGAAAGAATATTTTACGAGGTTGTTCACCTTGCACGTTTGTTTTAGTCCCGATATACGGTGCATCTGATGAATCAGATCTGCTGTATGAAGACGGAAAATCTTCCAAAATAATTTTACATAGTTTCAGGGTTTTGGCAGACATTGAAGTTAATGTGTTTTCTAAGTTTTTGAATTGGCAGTCGTGTTTGTGACTCGACGAAAATTACGGAAGTTTAACTAATCTTATGCAGATCAGAATCGATCGATTATATGCATTACTTAATTACCTACTTAAGTCGTAGGTATTCAAACAGGGAAAAATACTAAGTAGATGGACTTCAAATCTGTATCAGTTTCCTTTTAAACCGCAATCCAATTTGTTTATGGTTAAGTACCTAATAGGTTCGTTACTTTCTAAACAGTAGCAAATCGGTTCCTGATGCTGTTCCGGTTGCTGATGTAGACGTCGAAGTGATATTGTCGATATTGCTGTACCTAATATGGCTTGTTTATCTAGTACGGTCTATGCAATTTTTACTTTGTACGTCACTACCTATAATCTATGGCAAAACATGTAGATGTAGACCATTATGAAAAAGTTGTCTTACAAACTCCAATTTGTACTGTAATAGGAGAATTTCAAAAAGATATAATTATCTTTTTAACAAACACTGCACCTCAGGCTTTGTCTCCAATCAACTCTGATGCTGGGCTTACAAACGGTCGCAGTGACAGCAGTCATAATAAAGATGGCAATGGGATTTGACTTTACGTTGTCCAAAAACGCCATAGAAAACACACCAACTTAATTACTTTCATAACGTTTCAGTTGCGGACGTTAAGTATGTGGCGGCCACCGCAATCTTAGAAAACCCTAACTTTACGGTTCAATTTCCGGCGCGGTATACGGCTATAGCCGTCATAACAATAAAACTTCTATTGTGTGTCATTCACCGCGCTGTTAAGTCACCTTTCTTTTGATTTGAAGACCAGCTATGAATTTTATGTAGAAACGAAAACCACGTGGGTACTTACGGTCTATACTTAATTATTATGTTCAGTTACCGTGTTTCGGAAGTAGGATTGACAGATACAACATCTAGCTGTGGCCTTAGTGTGAGTTTTAATATAATATTTCGATCGTCAATTTATACTGAAACTATGTATCAGCGCCGCGACGGTTGGTCACAATACTTGTTATGGGAAACACAATTTTAGTTTTCCATAGGTACAGTCAGCAACAAAAGTCGATTAACACTTGTGTTTTCTAAATCTTAATTATTGAGAAAATACTTCATTAAAATCGGAACAGATGTAAATTTCAAAGAAAATTAACTCTTATCTAATAAATGAAATGCTAAAAAGCATGTTATCGTATCATTTTGTGTTAATTTAGATTATGTCAAAAAGTAGCAGTGTTAATCGACTTCTGTTGCCGGCCGTACAAATTCACGTAAGTAAGTTAACGAATAAAAGTATCAAAACTCGCACTCGGCCCACTGAAGCATCTTGAAATGATTTTAAATAAATGAGCTTATGTGTAATTAATATTGGAGGTTGATGAACTGATTTTGTCTATTGTAAATTATATACCTATACAATTAAAATGTAGTTATTGGTAGAATATAGAGCCTGCTATATAAAGGTCCCATTAATAAATAATATTATCGATGATAATGTATTAATGTATCATAAGCGAAAGCGACAATTTGTGACTAAGTAACTATTTTTCATTTACCAGAAAAAAATAAATGGCATATTTAGCAACTGCACACAAAATGACAATATTGAAATCATTGTTGTGTTTATGTTATCACTTTATTAGAGTAAACGACACCAAAGTGTCTTACTACAAAAAATGACACTATTTTTAAGGATGAAATGAAAACGGACCGTGAAACATTTTTAATGTAGTCAGGAAAAACAATTACTTAGGTATGAAAGTGACTATCAGCTTTGTGCCTACTTACTGAAATCGTGATCCTTCTTTGACAATCGTATGAAATGGCTATGCTAGCACGGTAGGGCAACAGCACCCTAATTGCGTAATACAATATCGATCGAAATCTAAATCATGTTGAAGCAAAGTACTACTCCATTGGTTCATATGCTCGAAAAAGTCTACTCAACAACGTAAATTTATAACGCAATGAATGTTGTTGAACTGTCCAAATGAACCATTGATAGTGTGTTACAGAATTAGGGTGCTGTTGTACAATCTGTTATATTATAATGTTACCTATATAATTCATTTCCCTGAATGTATAAAACATTTTGTAGATACCTTTACTAAGTATTTGATTATTTTGTAATTTTTTTATTGAATTTGGTGGTTTAATAGACACGGCAAACCGACCAGTATTGTATTGCCAAATGAAACATTGAGAGCTGTGTATTTAATGACTGATATGAGAATAACCTTGTTGGTTAAGTATGTAAATTAATTAATTAATTGATAATTATTTTGAGAACTTAACTTCCGGTTTGTGGAACGAAATCAACGTCGTGCCAAAATTAAACGTATGTCAAGTGATCCTATTGGCTATTGATAATTCGGTCAACCAATCTCGGTGGTTGACAACCACTTGACAATTTTTAAGGTTCCGTACCCGAGGGTGCCAACCGATTTGACAAGCACTTTAATTTATCGTCATCTCGGGAATGCGGTTAAATACTTATCTAGGAGGAAAAAATTGTCTCTGATAGTATCCGGAACGATAATTTTATTAAATAAAACGATTATCACGATATTGTTCTTTTATTTTTGTTTATCACCGTCAATTTGTTTGGACACTTTTAATTCAAAGCGTACCTACCTCCTTATACATTTTAGGCACAATTAGGTATGAAATTCAACATTACAGCAAGACTCAAATCTTGCTGTAATGTGTAGTCCAACCTCGAGGTTGGACTTTCAATGAACAGATCTAAACATATGTTGTCTTGAGCATGACCAACAGCACGAAACGTACGGTCTAGGTAGACGGATATGTGTTGCAATCAGGGACCGTACAACCCAATGACGTATCATTGTACAACCCCGGTTAAGAGTTAAGGCTTTCGAAAGGGGTAAGCCGTTTATGAGGTTACCTTTATCATGTGTAACTCCTTGAATAGGTTTTAGCTTTGAAACCCAGTAAAAGCGTTATCATTTCAATATGGATAACCCTAATTCAATATGGATAATGGAGGTACGGGGAGAAATGACTGCTGTGATCGATGATCCCCATCCCGTAGTACACAACATCCTACAGTTTGACAGCCTGGTAAACTAAGAGCAACTGAACAACTGTAACTTTGACGTCCGTATCTTTACAGACGGGAGCAAGCTTGCGGGAGGGGTTGGCGCTTCACTCTCCGTATGGAATAGTGAATAATTATAATAATAATAACCCCACCGCAGTATCTCTACGTTGACGTCGTGGTGGGGCTTGCGCGCTCCGAATTTTAGGTCTGTGCCGGTAGAGTTTACTTTGCCGGAACAGGTCTAGGATGAGGAGCCAGACCAAGAGAGATACAGAAACCCGCAGGGCAGCATGTGGCGAGCTGTTGGGCAGTAGCGACCCCACGGACCCTATCTCCCGGGAGAAGTCTTGTTCCTCACCTCTCGCTTGCCTTTATTGGCCGGCTTGAGTGAACACTGACGAGGAACAGAGCTCCCACCTCTTTCTTGCCTTTATTGGCCGGTTTGAGTGGAGATTCGCAAGAGCAAACGTGCTCGGAGGAAGGAAGTATTTCAGTAAGATGCTGGTAGGGATCTTGACCGTACTTCCGGGATTGTCCTGATAGCCGTGGGATGCCTCTCCACTCCTCACAAGCGCCTCAGGACATGTTGCCCCCTTGCCGTTACGACACTATGTGCTAGCGACCGTTTCGGGGGGCCCATTATTGAGTGTGCAAGTCACCCCCTGCCATTTTAACTGTGTATATTATATAACATTGGTAAGGCAGGGGACATAGTTCTCCCATAGTTTAAGGTACCCGATCCACTATAGCCACCCAAACCCATAGCCCAATATGTTTTGATTCCATGTTCTGCAATAGTCCTGCACAAACCGGGGGTTGTCCTTGAGTGCACTTGCATAGTGCATACAGGGATAATCGTCGGCTGGTGCCGCCTCGTCATTTAAAATTGTCTAAGGGGCCTCTGCGAGTTGGCTTCGGCCCCTCGTAAGCCTTCCAAAGGTCCGGGACCCCAGGGTCCCGAGATATGTCAAAGACAAAAAAAAAAAAAAAAAATAATAATAATATAATATTACAGGCAACTGAACTGATAAAAAAGCTGAAGGCATCCTCCTTTGGAATTTTCAGCGACTCAATGGCGGCTCTCCAAACAATAACAAACCCCGATTCGTGCCACCCACTTGCTATAGAAGCTAAGGATAACATAAGATCTGCATCCCGCCAGAACAAGCTGGTAAACTTGTTCTGGATCAAAGCTCACGTGGGACTACTGGGTAATGAGAGAGCCGACCAGTTAGCCAAGGAAGCCGCTGAGAACTCCAAAAGAAAAGCAGACTACGATCAATGTCCGGTCTCATTCATCAAGCGAAGCATACGTTTGGCGACGCTTGATGAATGGAATCGCAGATATGAAACCAGTAACACCGCGTCCATCACTAAGTTGTTCTTCCCTGATGTACGGGCATCTTATGGTGTAATCCGTAGGTTACGGACAAATAGCTTGAACACGCAAATCACATACCTGCTCACACAACTCTTCACGGGACACGGGGGCTTCTCCCAATACCTAAATCGCTTTAAGAAAAAAGACTCACCTGCATGCATCTGCGATCCACTTGTGGAAGAAACAATTCTGCACTTGATAGCTAAGTGTCCGGTGTATGGGCTTGCCAGGTTTAACCTGGAAAATAAAATAGGTATAGAAATATGTAAAGAAAATATAAGTATAATAATGGCAAACAAAGACATTAGTAATATATTCGTAGACTTTTGTGTAAAAGTAATAAAGAAAGTAATAGATAGAAATAAAACGTAGTTTAAGAAAATTAACACAGTAAATATACTGCGCTATATTGTACTGCGTGTTAAAATATGTAACACCAGCCAAAAAAAAAAAAAAAGTTAGTACACTGAACTAAAAGAAAACAAAACAGAAAGGAAAAAAAAAAAGGTTAAATACAAATATGTGATGAAATCAGCCTATTTTATTAGTTAACCTACTTATAAGTATACTTGATTTAAGAGATAATGTAACATGTTCCCCGGAGTCTTACTTGTAATAAAAATATAATGACAATACCAAAGTTACGGACGTTATGTCTGTGTAATGAACTGTAAGGCAGGAGTGTGGTTTTAGCCGGTAAGAGTCCGGCACTGCCCAGACTAATTCGTCTGTGAAGTAGTCTGGGCGTCCTGCCAAAACAAAAAAAAAAAAAAAAAAAATGGATAACCCATCGAATGGGTTCTTTAATTGAAACCCAGTCAAAGGGTTACCCCTTCATTAAGATAACCTATATAATATAAGGGTTTTGTACGGGTAACCATAGGTATTAGCAATTTGCAACGTATGCCCATCATCGAGAGATCATAATTACATTGCTCCGAGTCGGAATGTTACGCTGTTATCGTTTTAAAGAGAGTTGAAACTTAACCCTTTTGAAAAGGGCTTAATTTAAACCGTTCAAAAGGTTATCCACATCGTATGGTTGCAATATGTCGATGAGTATACGTACTTGGGCCAGATAGTGTATTTCAACAAAAGGCAAGACTAGGAAGTCGAAAGACGAGTCCTAAATGTTTGGAAGGCCTAATAGAAGAATTAAAAAACACGTGAAAGGGGTATTCTTCTTGAAATTTTAATAATTTTATCACTTATAAGAAAACTCGATTCTCTTGTTCAATAACTAAACCAAAATTAGAGAATCGCTATCTTTTACTAACAGGCAGCGCGAGAAAAGGACGGCTATAGCTATGAACTAAGTTAGAAATGTCAAACTAGTTTACGCCTTGCGCTTCATCGTGTTTTTAGTCGACATGTTTTTACGTGTCGTCTAAATCTCTATGGAAATATGGAAATAGTAGTTCAACTAAATTTGACAGCTCTAATTTACGTCCGTCTCTTTCTTGTTTTAATAGAAAGAAAAAGTTAGCAATAGGTAGCCTAAATTAAGTTTAGTTTGTGCACAACAGATTCGGCATCAGAATCGGAATCCTGCTCGTCCTAACCTATGGTGCACAAAGTTAGTCACAATAGTCACTTACTGACTGACTGACTGTGTCTGACGACACGGTTGGCGCAGTGGTTGAGCGATTGACTGCTGCGCAGCATGTCGCGGGTTTGATTCCCGCGCGGAACAAATATTTGTACGACCTACAAGTATTTGTTCCGAGTCTGGGTGTTTTTCTATCTATAATATGTATGTATTTACAAAAAAAAAAAAATGTATATAAGTAGTTTATCAGCCATCTCGTTACCATAACACAAGCATTAGGTTGCTTAGCTTGGGACTAGATGGCGTTGTGTGAAATGTCCAAGGATATTTATTTATTTATTTATTTATTTACTGAACAACAGAAGTTCAAACTCCAGACTTGCCAACGGGCAATGGAGCGCAGCATCATAGGTGTCAAGCGTACAGACCTAATTAGAAACACCAGCTCCTTAACTCAAGGAGCGGATGTTGGAGAAAAAACAGCCAGGCTGAAGTGGATGTGGGCCGGACACGTCGCACGAATGCACCCGGAGAGATGGGCAAAGATCACGGCGAAGATGGTGTCACGATCTGACAAGGTTTGCAGGGTCAACAATGGCCAGACATCGGGCAAGACAAAAAAAAAAAAAAGGAAGGAAAAAGGGGAGGCCTTTGCCTAGCTGTGGGACACAATAATAAGCTAACAAAAAAAAACCAGTCAAGAGCGAGTCGGACTCGCGCACCGAGGGTTCCGTTCCGATTTCTGAAAAAGTGTGCTATTTAGAGTCATCGTTTTATTTTTCCTGTATTCTTTACATAAACTTCTATCACATAGAATAATTTCAGATTTTTACCTTTGCAAACTTCGGTGATAAGGGGGGGAACGGTATTTTTTTTTTTACATTTTTCGTCAAAAGTCGAAAAATATGCGGCCTAAAAAAAATAAAAAAATGTCTGAGAATGTGCAAACAGCGTTCTTTCATATGATACCCCACATGTCCTAGTAGCCCCACTTTAAATTTTTAAGACCCCCGGACTTCCAGTCCCTGTTACAAAAAAAATAATATTTTTACTTCTTTCTTATTTGCAAAATTGTTGGGTAAACGTCATATAAATCTATTCTAAATTTCAAGTTGATAGCATTAGTAGTTCTTGAGATATCCAGATGTGACAGACAGACAGACAGACTGAGTCATACCATAAGGGTTCCTTTTTTACTATTTTGGTACGGAACCCTATAAACTAGAACCATAAATTCTAAATGTGACATTGAGTCAACCAACCCGTACCCGACCTTCGTGGTGGATTATGTCCAGTGGTCTCGAACGTCATATAGCGAGATCGCTAGTTGCCAGCTAAAATCGTTATATTTGTACCCAAAATCGGTACTTGAGAAAAAAATACAATATTCAATCAAATTCGTTTATTTATTGAAAAAAAAAAGTATTTCGGTATTTCGGTAGAACAGAGCCCATATCGGTAGAAATACCGAAAAATCGGTAGGTTCGAGACCACTGATTATGTCCCACTCCTCACAGAAAGGAGGTCTGTGTCCCTGTAGGTAGAGGGAACATGGACATCACATCTAGGCTGATTATATGCCTATGCTAATCGATTATTTCAGGTAAAACCCGCTAGTTCGTAAACTGTAATAATGCTAAAACGTTAACACCGCGAAACACTTAAATATTGTAATTTTGTTTTAAAATTGCAAAACGCACGCGGGCGTCATGCGGAACGGCCTGGTCTTTATGAAACACGCTCTATTACACTTCATTATATTCTTTTAAACTCGTATAGCATTTTTGCAAAAGATAGGAGTTTAATGTTTTAATTTTAACTGCAGTTAGCCGTTACTCATAGCTACGGCGCCGGTTCCCGTATATCGTCGAGCCGGAACTGTGCTCATGCTGAAAATATACAGGAAAAGTTTTTAAGCAGTGCTACACATGAATAGAATATGAACAACTTTCACTATGGGACTAACTCTGAAATCACGAAAAAAAACCGGTCAAGAGCGAGTCGGACTCGCGCACCGAGGGTTCCGTACCATCATTTATATGTAATTTTTGTTGATGATTTCTGAAAAACTGTGCTATTTAGAGACATCGTTTTATTTTTCCTGTAATCTTTACATAAACTTCTATCACATAGAATAATTTCAGATTTTTCGCTTTGCAAACTTCGGAGATAAGGGGGGGGGACGGTATTTTTTTTACATTTTTATAGATATCCAGCTGTGACAGACAGACAGACAGACTGAGTCACACCATAAGGGTTCCTTTTTCCCATTTTGGTAGGTACGAAATCCTAAAAATCAGCTGTTGCATACACAAGTTCAATACCTACCTACTCGACCAAAATGTATGATGAAATTACAGCAGATTTTTATGGTTCCGTACCAAAATGGTAAAAAGGAACCCTTATGGTGTGACTCAGTCTGTCTGTCTGTCACAGCTAGATATCTCAAGAACTACTGATGCTATCAACTTGGAATTTGGAACTGTTTTAGATGACGTTTACCCAACTATTTTGCAAATAAGAAAGAATTAATAGTAGATTATTAACCAAGGGGATAAAGCAGTGTCTTCTGTCGCGGGTGACGATTTAAATCGCGAGCGTAACGAAGGACTCGAGGTTTACTCCCGAGCGTAGCGAGGGTGTTAAAAACTTAAATCACGAGCGAAGTGAGGCATTTAAGACGAGTCCTGAGTGTAGCGAGGGATTTAAGTTCACCCAAGACTAAGACAGCTTTATCACTGAGGAAAGTACTCTACTTTTCGTACCATTTGCGAAAAAATTAACACAATAATAATATGAGATAAGCATTTTAGAACATTAACTTATTTATAAAAATAAATTAAAATATAATATAATGCTTTATATACAAACTCAATGGTGTAAACACAGATGTAATTCAGTATAAATTTCGGTAAGTATTCCAAATTTAAATCACATTCTCCCCCTAGAGGATGAATGAAATTCAGTACAATTTTCTTTCCCTGTTTTTAAGAGATTAAAAATGACTATTGTTATGTTCGCTTTTTGTGGCATAGAAAAAAAAATATATCCTACCTATATATTTTTTGCAACAGGGACTGAAAGGGGGGTCTTTAAAATTCAAAGCGGGGCTACTAGGGCATGTGGGGTATCATATAAAAGAGCGCTGTTTGCAAATTCTCAAACATTTTTTTTTTTTTAAGCCGCATAGTTTTTGACTTTTGGTGAAAAATGTAAAAAAAATACCGTTCCCCCTTATCTCCGAAGTTTGCATAGAGAAAAATCTGAAATTATTCTATGTGATAGAAGTTTATGTAAAGATTACAGAAAAAATAAAACGATATCTCTAAATAGCACACTTTTTCAGAAATCGGAACGGAACCCTCGGCGCGCGAGTTTGACTCGCTCTTGACCGGTTTTTTACTAAACGTTTGCAGTTAAAAATAAAAAATCCATACTTCGTCTAAGACATGTACCTATGGCTCAAGATGCTCTAAATAGTGTCAACTATGTCTATCACTCCTTAAGGCTTTGTGCTCAGCTTCCAAACACCTTGTCTAATGATATATCTAGGATTCTAGGTACGTTTATAAAGTTTTACGCACCTCATGTCGTCGCTAATTTAACTAAGTGACTTAACTGATTTGAAGCACATTTTACAGGGCAAGCTATTTTTCTTCTTTTTTTTTTTTGTAAACTGTAGGTACATCGGTCTCGATTTTCGCATTATCATGGGGACCGTAAGGCACAGATACGCCGATTAGACAGATCGATTCGACTTGGAAAATGTATCAAATTACTATAGTTATGTCGGCTATCGGCTCAGTCCAAATGTCTGTAATCTTTACATAAACTTCTATCACATAGAATAACTTCACATTTTTATCTTTGCAAACTTCGGAGATAAGGGAAGGGGGGGACGGTGTTTTTTTTTACATTTTTCATCAAAAGTAACTATGCGGCCTAAAAAAAATAAAAAAATGTTTGAGAGTGTGCCAGCAGCGCTCTTTCATATGATACCCCACATGCCCTAGTAGCCCCACTTTGAATTTTTAAGACCCGCTTTCAGTCCCTGTTACAAATAAAATATAAATATTTTTACTTCTTTATTATTTGCAAAATAGTTGGTTAAACGTCATCGAAAACTGTTCCAAACAAGTTGATAGCATTAGTAGTTCTTGAGATATCCAGCTGTGACAGACAGACAGACTGAGTCACACCATAAGGGTTCCTTTTTTGTCACATAAACCTTTAAAGGTTTTTAGATGAGGTGTTATTTATTATATGATATGTAACTAAAGAAATTGTTTTTGAAAAAAAAAAAAAAAAAAAAAAAACATTTTGGTATGGAACCCTAAAAAACATACACCTTGAACTGGGGCAAAAATAAATTGAAAAAAATAAAATAAATATGTATGGCTCAAAATGCTCTAAATAGTGTCAAATATATCACCGCCTTAAGGCTGCAGTCTTGCAAAATTCACTCGCGGCGAATTATTTGCGCAACTTTGTGTTTTTTTTTTAAACAAAAGTAATGAAATAACATGAAATATTATTATTGAACGTGAATAACCATAATATAAGTAATAGCTGGTTATTTTTTTTAGGTTCATCTGGGTGGATTATGTTAGGTAAATCAAGCGTTAAATACAGCTCTTTCGCGCCAACAACGATTCGAGTTATGTTTGTGCACTTGCATTGGGCAATACAAATTTTATTTAGAAAATCTGTTCAGCGCATAATTGTTTCCATATTCTTGTCTTTAAAATGCGCTGATTACTTTTTTCTAATTATCTTTCATTTTCTTAATTCGGATGTCACAATGTCATCGAAATTCTCTGTTTTTATCTCTTAATAAACGGTTTGTTTCATAATAACAAAGCATCGTACGCATGTAAGATTTGGTTGGTTTAATGCCAAGAGTTCAATAAAGCAAATACTAAAAAAAATTGCATCTAAATCACCTTAGTCTAACAATAATAATAATCTCAAAAGACCTCCAAAACGCTCCGACCCACTAAGAAATTTCACTCGCAATTCTTGTTCATAAACTCTGTTTTGGAGGTATTTTGAGATTATTATTATTGTTAGAGTAAGGTGATTTAGGTGCAATTTTTTTTTTAGTACTTGCTTTATTGAACTCTTGGCATTAAATTAACTAACTTTTACATGCATACGATGCATTGTTATTATGAAACAAACCGTTTATTAAAAGCTAAAAACAGAGAATTTCGATGACATTGTGACATCTGAATTAAGAAAATGAAAGGTAATTAGAAAAAAGTAATCAGCGCATTTTGAAGACAAGAATATGGAAACAATTATGCGCTGAACAGATTTTCTAAATAAAATTTGTATTGCCCAATGCAAGTGCACAAACATAACTCGAATCGTTGCTGGCTCGAAAGAGCTGTATTTAACGCTTGATTTACCTAACATAATCCACCCAGATGAACTTAAAAAAAATTACCAGCTATTACTTATATTATGGTTATTCACGTATTATAATAATATTTCATTTTATTTCATTAATTTTGTTTAAAAAAAAAATACAAAGTTGCGCAAATAATTCGCCGCGAGTGAATTTTGCAAGACTGCAGCCTTAAGAAGTAAGACTTTGCACCCAGCTAACAAACACCTTAGAAATCCTATAAACGTAAAATACCATCATCCAATGGCAACCGCGTAGTTGTGAACCTTTGGGGTTCGGTTGACATTCAAGCACACATTGACCCCCTATGGGGTTCATATGTATAATCTATTTGACGACCACACTGTTATTTACACACCTATTTAGGTAGGAACGGTCAGCAACAGAAGTCGGTTAACACTGCTTCTTTTTGAAATCATCTTAATTAACACAAAATGATTGGATAAACTGCTTTTTTTTCGTTTAACTGTTTAGAGTTAAATTTTAAGTACTTCTGTTCTGATTTTAATTAAATATTACGCTTAGTAATTAAGATTAAAAAACTGCAAGTGTTAATTTTGCAAGCTTTTGTTGCTGACTGTACCTACCTACACAGAGAGTTCTCGAAGTTTCTCAGACTTATGCAGAAGATGCCTGAGCAACTTCTTGCTTGCACGTAATCTAATTCGATGCGGGTGGTAGATTCGATACAAACATAAAAAGAATCCTTTTAAATATTATCCTTATTGCATCATCGACTCGAACCGCAAAGTTAATGATCTCTAAACAATGTAAAGTCAATGCCACTGCCATGTTTGTAAGGCGGTCACACTGTTTTTTTATGCAAAAGATCTCAATTTGGACCAGATTTACCTCATAATCAGGGATTCACGTCATAATAAAAAACCTCTCAAGAGCGAGTCGGACTCGCGCACATAGGGTTCCGTTCAGATTTCTGAAAAAGTGTGCTATTTAGAGACATCGTTTTATTTTTCCTGTAGTCTTCACATAGAATAATTTCAGATTTTCCCTTTGCATACTTTGGAGGTAAGGGGGGAACGGTATTTTTTTATACATTTTTCATCAAAAGTAGAAAACTATGCAGCCTAAAAAAAATAAAAAATGTTTGAGAATGTGCAAACAGCGCTCTTTCTTAAGATACTCCACATGCCCTAGTAGCCCCACTTTGAATTTTTAAGACCCCTTTTCAGTCCCTTTTGCAAAAAAAAATATTTCTTTCTTATTTGCAAAATAGTTGGGTAAATGTCCTCTAAAACTACTCCAAATTTCAAGTTGATAGCATTAGTAGTTCTTGAGATATCCAGCTGTGACAGACAGACAGACAGACAGACAGACAGACTGAGTCACACCATAAGGGTCCTTTTTACCATTTTGGTACGGAACCGGACCACGCACAATGAATGGTTCCGTAGTTGGTATGAATTCATTGTTGTTGAAAAACGCGGTCTCCAATCATCATCTTCCTGCCCTTATCCCCTGTTATGTGGGGTCGGCGCAACACGTTTTGTTCTTTCAGTCTCCCCTGTTAACCGTCACGCTATCATTCACTCCCTTCTCTTTCATATCATTCCTCACACAATCCATACATCTTTTCTTTGGCCTTCCTCTCCCTGTACATCTATCAACACATATCATCACTCTTTTAGTCACATTCGTTTCGTCCCTCCTCATCACATGCCCATACCAAGCCCGATTTCCTTTCAATTTTTCTGTCACTGGCGCCACTTTCAAACGCCCTCTTAAAAGTATATTCATTTCTTACTTTATCCATTCTCGTCACTCCACACATCCATCTCAACATTCTCATGTCCGCTGCATGCAATCTTTTTTCATCCGTCTTCTTCATGGCCCAGGATTCTGATCCTTATAGTACGACAGGCCTTGTCACGGACTTGTTTTTCCCCTTTAGCTTGAGAGTGATGGTCGCAAGGGTAGCAAGTTGTTCCTGTGACCTGTCGCCATTTCATCAATCCGGAGTTGATCCGGTCCGTTACGTATCGGTCTACTTCGCCATCCCTTTGAAAATGCGACCCGAGGTATCGAAAGTCGGAGCCATCGGTAAGGTCGTTAAAACATGTTCTCCAATACATTCCAATTGCAAATGTAAGTTTGTACGCAGAATATTGAGAGATTTACCATATTTTAAGACCACAGATTTCTAATATTTTTTCATGTAATCTGTGTAAATATAGAACTATATTCTGTATTTTTTTTCAAAACTTTTGGCTCAGTAGTTTCGGAGATAAAGCTACTGACAGATGTGCTCATTACTAGCACGAAAGCATGCTTTTATTGAGCAAGTGCTCATTAGTAGCATGTGTGACTAGTAATGAGCATGCTTATTTCTAGTATGTTTTCGAGTAAGCGTGCTTAAGTGCTTATAGGCATGCTTTTTATGAGCACGTGTGTCAGTATCTTAAGGGCTTGTCAATTTTCGACTGTTTTCATAAATAACTTTAAGTTGTGCCACAAAACCCATCTCTGCCTTCCGCATCCAGTCTCTCCCAGAAGACGCCATTTTATGTTTAAGGTCGTTGGGCCATTTAGCTGAGGGCGTTCCACCCAACACGTCTGCTGCTCAGTACCATTCCAACTAATAACTAAACTTTTAGAAAGTCAGTTATTTTGAAGAGATTAAAACTTGATCAAGGCAGATACAACTTCTTTCGGGAATTTGTCAAGAAAAATCGATGTTATTTTTTAACCGACTTCAAAAAAAGAGGTTCTGTATTCGACCCGTATGTATGTATATATGTTTGTTTTCCGCGATTTTCTCAAAAACTAATAAACTAATTTTGATGATTCTTTCACTAACGTGATCTACATACTTTCAGGAAGGTTTAGTATAGAATACATTATGTACTTAATAATGTAATTATTCTTATTTACGAAGTTAAATGCATAAATGTACTGCATCTCCGGCATTTCTAAGCCGATTTTTGATGATTCTTCTTTTCGTTCGTCTTGGGCTTAGTTATGTAAGTATATTCAACTAAAAATGGAATTTTTGGTAGTTTTGGATGGGTAAAAAAATTCTCGGTAGTAGTATAATATCGAAGTTAAAAGAAAAACTATTACAGCTAAGAAGGCTTTCAATTTAGTAAGTCAAATATTCATGAAACAACAAAAAGCCCTCTTCTTAGTCCGCATTATTGTGCAACTACGGAACCCCTAAGTTGATATTACTGCGCGTGGCCCGACACGCACTTGGCCGGTTTTTAAAAGTTTTATTCTGTACTCAGCATGTGACCGAAATGTGGGTTACGCACTTCGGTTCGAACTATCCTGTAAATCCAAACCTTAATTTAATCATTTCAGTCTTAGGTAGGTATACCTACAATTATTAAGTATACTTATCTAGGGATTGACATAATGATAAAAACAGAAGAGTGAGTCTCCTGTCCTCGCGAACCGAGTTTTAGCAAGATTTCCAAGGCATGGAGGAATCTCGGTATGTAAAGATGGTCACCCATCCACGGACCAACCCTGGAAACCGTAGCTTAACCTGACGGATCGACCCGTGCGGCTGTTATGACATAGCCACGAGCTCCTCATTTTCCAGACTAGTCCTATAAATATTTCATGAATGTCTGACGGCCTTGCCGTCGCGTCGTATTCAACATTTTAGTTATTTGCCAAGACGCCTGAAACCGTGTAGTTCCTACAAGCCGCGTTTTTTTCGTGTCCGTCTAGTAACTTTAATGTTGCTTTATACTTAAGGCCGAACTATACGCCAATGACCTTGAGTGGTTAGCTTGCGCATTCTGGCCTGAGCTCACGCAACGCGTCATACGTCCAGCCAGTAATAGGACTCGCCCATCAAGGAGCGCTGTCCCAAATTAGACGCATTTTTAATTTATTATAATAAAAAACATACATGTTTTTAAAAAGTAACAAAACCAAATCATTTTCGTTTGTATTGCAAAGTAGTAGATATTTTTTTTATATTCTTTTGATAAAAAATGAAGGAGTAAAATGGTTTCATCTTAACGATTTGGAGGTGATTTGGGTTTTTTTTTTTCTTATTATGTGATACCGATAGAAAAATTATGGCTAAACCAAATTACGATTCATATCATGTAGATTACTAACAATTTTTTTCAGATGTAATTTCTCTGTAGGTTCCGGCGAAAAACTGCTTCATCTGCACGCTGTTTTTAAGCTTTTTTCGAAAGAGTAGCCTTAATGTGAGCGCATACAGTTACTTATGTTATGAAATTATGAGTTATTATGATATGAGTCATTCTTATTGTATTGGCTCATGTTATTGTACCTAAATGAGATTCACAAGTCTGTCCTAACGTTATACCAACTAAATAGTTGCCGGCATTTAACTTGAGCTCTCGATGGAGTGGTGTGGGTTTGTGTGCGCGTCATATTGTCTCAGGAGTAAGGTCCAAAATCGCTTAAAGTAATTAGGGATCAGAGCTCAAGATAAATGCCGGCAACTGTAGGTACTTCCTTGCTGACCTCCTTCTGCGAAGCAGTAATGCTCGCGAAGGAGGAGGCGGAACGCGTGAGGGAGAGACAACCTCACGCCCTCAGTCGCCGCAGGAGACGCCCTGGGCGGCGGGAGTCGAGAGCCGATTCCCGGACACCGTAGTCGCGGGCTTGCGGATGGGCGAGTAGTGCGTAGCTTGCTGTCCGGTAAAGACCAGGGTGTCTACTCCCTTAGCACGAAGCCCGTAGTTTCGGGCTTCGTTACGGGCGTTTCCTATTCCGTATCACCTACGGATGGATGATTGGTTCGGGGACCGAACGAAGTATGAATGGTAACACGATACGACAGTTGTCCCTCCCTACTCCCGATGTGTTTATCCCCGTCCGAAAAATTTTACTTTTACACTTCTTTTGATCGTTATGTCAGACGGACAGACGGACGGACGGACGGACGGATTTAGGCCCCCCGGCTCGGGGGTTGACGGGGCGTTGTGTTCCACGCGCGACTCAAAGAGATGTCAGCAATGTTAGGACCGATGCCGCCAGGGTCGCGGGTTGTTCGATAGAGATACCGTGGCCCTGGCATAGGCACAATGTACGCACGGCTACAGATCAAGCTATATGATTCCAGTATAAGCTGATCTCGCATTGTATAGGATTTCATTACAATGGGAGGTCAGTGTAAACTGGAAATGTATAGCTTGATCCTGGGCCTCAAGTCTGCTATTACAATAGTGGCAGAATGGTCTATCATTGATTTCATAATTGTTGATTTTGACAAGTTTGGTAATCTACTAATATAATGGCGTCATAATTGCGTCATTATGACTTTCCAATGGTCAACCACTGACACTCCATTGTATGAAATTATGAATTTAGCAGATTACGAACTTTTAGCAAAATGACAATGCAGTGACAATGGGATCGTGTTGGAATGACGAATTTCTAAAAAATAGCAGACTTGGGGCCCTCTGTAGCCGTGTGTAGGTACCTACCTAACTAACTAGTCACCATTCTTTCATAAGATTTTGATACCTACTTTCACCAGCACTTATCTAATAATCGCGAGTAGACCGGTAGGTAGGTAAGTATAGTAGAAAGTACTAATGCACTTCCTAAGTTTTAAGCTCTCTCGCCTTTTCGTCAGTCATCATTGCTGTTAGGGTTAAGCCACGGAAAAGTTGATTGTAACGTGTAAGTAAACGTCTAGGCCAAAATGGTAAAAATACATATACTCCATTTACAATGAGATTAGACATTTAAACAAACCTTTTTTACAGTCTGTTCAACCGATTTTGAATTCTATTGCTTTGGTGGCATGACAAATGGCAGCTACAGTAAACAGTTGGTATTGTAACCACTTTTTGCCATCCTTTACGAATATCTTCTGAAGTTTAGCTCACAGAAAGTCGAGATTTTGGATTTGTAAGGTACATAATAGTATCAAGCTCCTAACACTATTGTGCGATCTGTAAGTATAATAACAATAAAAATAACCATAAAGGGCCCGCTAGCAAGACACTTCATAAAAACGTCATTTAATCAAAACCTGTCGAGGTACAAAATATATCTTATTTTCTTTAGGTAGGTACAAAATAATGTCTTTATGAAAAGCTATCACCCGTTGATGAATCTCGTTGGGGCCTGTCAGATAGACGCACACCCTTAAGGACGCTGTTACAAATGGGTAGTCAAATCATTACTTTTTTACACAAAAGTGTGTTTATTAAATAAAATGCTTTGCTTTCTTAAAATGTTTTTTGGTTAAATTGTTGATAAATGTGCATGGTACGATTCTGAACCATAAATATAATTTTAGATAGGTACAGTTTCACAATAATGGTACCGAAGTGATTTTTTTTACTTCGGTACCGTTATTGAGAAGCTGTACATATCTAAAATTACGTTTATAGTACAGAATCGTATCATGCACACTTATCAACAATTTAACCAAAAAACATTTTAAGAAAGCAAAGCATTTTATTTAAAAAACACACTTTTATGTAAAAAAGTAATGATTTGACTACCCATTTGTAACAGCGTCCTTAAGGTTGATGCGCCAGGGTAGCCCGCGAAATTCAAAATTTCTTACTTTTTTTGCAATTTGTAGGTCAGTGTGAGCTTGTATGTTGATTGAAATATGATTGGCGGCCGTAGCTAATATGGCTTTACAGAATTATAATCATTAGAATCAGCAATTCAACTCCATTTGTTAGCATTTAACTCAAATCTAGCGATTCCATGAAATCATGAGGTTTGAGGTAAATGCTAACTTATGGAGCTGTATTGCTGATTCTAATGATTATAATTCTGTAAAGCCATATTAGCTACGGCCGCGAATCATATTTTAATCAACATACAAGCTCACACTGACCTACAAATTGCAAAAAACGTAAGAAATTTTGAATTTCGCGGGCTACCCTGGCGCTTTCGCCTTAAGGTTGATGCGCCAGGGTAGCCCGCGAAATTCAAAATTTCTTAAGTTTTTTGCAATTTGTAGGTCAGTGTGAGCTTGTATGTTGATTAAAATATGATTCGCGGCCGTAGCTATTATGGCTTTACATAATTATAATAATTAAAATCAGCAATACAACTCCATAAGTTAGCATTTACCTCAAATCTAGCGATTTCATGAAATCATGAGGTTTGAGATAAATGCTAACTTATGGAGTTGTATTGCTGATTCTAATGATTATAATTCTGTAAAGCCATATTGGCTACGGCCGCGAATCATATTTTAATCAACATACAAGCTCACACTGACCTACAAATTGCAAAAAACGTAAGAAATTTTGAATTTCGCGGGCTACCCTGGAGCTTTCGCCTTAAGCCTACGGAATAGAAGTCAATATCAGTTGAGCGGACTGTAAAAAATCTTATTGTATATGGAGTATAGGTACATAGGTAGATACACATACATAATTTTTAACAGGCAATGTTTCAGAATGAAGACAGTTCACGACAAGTATCATTATTCTGACAAGAACTTTATCCAATTGAAATAAAGTTTAATTTTCTTAAGCCCGTTTTCCACCGCGAGCGGAGCGGACCCATTAAGGACTCCGTTTAACTCGCAAGAGTAAACTGTATACTATTGGACTATTTGTTGGTGGACACACAAGTATGCAGTTTACTCTTGCGAGTTAAACGGAGTCCTTAATGGGTCCGCTCCGCTCGCGGTGGAAACCGGGCTTTAGTTGTTGAGATCATTTTGAACAGTCTGTTCGTCATAGCCCTTCTCTTGCCTCTATAAAATTAGTGTGATTTTCTCTCTTGTAGGAAGGTGGGGCAGCCTCATACAGTTTTTATATTTTGTCGTACAGAATTTTCTCTAGTATCATTAACTGTATCGATTCATCAAAAACTAATAGTCTTGCCATCTGACTTTAATATCAAAAATATGTAATTTGTGTAAATACACTTGTGCGGCTTTCTGTCAAAGTTAATAAAAAAAAAAATATGTATGAAAGTGCCCGCATGTGGGGCACTTCCATACACGCTATGGGGCAGATTCATACATGTGGAAAAAATACAGAAATCTAGTGTGAAATGTTTAATTATTTATCAAAATCAAAATATGAAAATACAATATTTTCAAAACAAAAGCAATTAGTCTATATGAGCATAAAATACTAAGTAATAACCGAAAAATACTAAGTGAAAAAGAGAATAACATAAATGTAGGTAGTTTTGTTTTTATAACACTGAATAAACTTAACTAACCTAACAGTCTTTCTGATCAGTCATATCAGTATTTAAATATCTAAGTCTATTGCTTAATTCTTATTTAGTAGTAGTATCAATAATCAACAATTTTAATAAGAGATCTTAAATGTTCTACACTAATTAACTTGAAAAGTAACTATAAAAAAATAAAATATTTACAATAGGTAGTTTACCCATATCAACTAACTATACTACACTAACTAACTATACTATGCTAACTCATATTTGGCTGCTGATTTCCGTAAAGAGAGTTTGTTGTCCAAAATTTCATCGATAGCTTTTAACATTGCCTGTTCGTCCACCTCTCCACTCCTAGTTCCCTTTTTCTTGTAATTTCTGACCATATTTTTGCTGTAAAATAGAATTATGATATCAGTTCAATTCAGTCAAGCTCAAGTCAAATACGTTTATCGTGACCTAGAAGCGATGAATGAATGAATTAACTTCAATTCTATCAAACTATAATAACGGGGTACATTCATGCAGTATGAATGTACCCCGCGTACTGCTGTATGAACCTACCCCATCACAAGAAAATGAAATAAAAACATTCCTACAAATAAACCAACCTTCTAAATCATTATTCACGTATCAATTTACAAACTTGACCCTATTATCTTTTAAATAAAATAGTATTGAATAATCTAGAAAACAGCTTACATCAATAAAAATATGTTCAAAGTGAGGTTATAAAATTACTTACACGTGGCCGAATCACTTTCCGTGTCACCGCATCGCGCGTTTCGCACCGACTGCTGTCAAAGTCCGTGCCAACTCTCCAAAGCCAACACACTCATAAATAAGCTACGCAAACACGCATAGTCGTTCAATTTCTGTGTGCCTAACAACAGATATCTCTAGTGTATGAAGGTGCCCCTTGTATGAAGGTGCCCCACTTCCTACTGCGCCACTCTTGACATCGTCTGTTGCAACCAATGTAACCTATGTATTTAATTTATGTGAGAATGCTGGTATCCATAACACAAGTTAAATCTTTCTTTGGATACCAGAGTTCATACAGACTGCATATAACACTAGTGGTTATATAATTGTAATACGCTATTATTGTATATGTGATAGAAGTTTATGTAAAGATTACAGGAAAAATAAAACGATGTATCTAAGTAGCACACTTTTTCAGAAATCGGAACGGAACCCTCGGTGCGCGAGTCCGACTCGCTCTTGACCGGTTTTTATTCTCTGCTCTCGTCTACATCCATAGCTCAGTGAGTTGTGGCGTAAAATAGCGAAACATCTAGCGAGATGTCGTGAGTTCGAATCTCATCCGTTGCGCAATCTATCGTGAGAACCTATCGCAAGCAAATCTATCATTGTTGGAGTTTGGAGAAATTTGATACAATTTGCTAGAAAGCCCAGCCTCATTCAGTCGGAAAGTCAGGTTTCCTAATAGTGTAACTAACAATTAAAAAATAATTGTTAGTTACACTACACTTTATTACCTAGGTACTAACTAGCTATACCGAGGCCAAGTTATCGCGAATACGAGTGGATTACAATCCACATCAGGATTAGTAACTGGCTTTAGAAAATTAAGTAAGTACCTATGCAATACAACTCTGGCCACGTCATTCTTATATTTAAGCTAGTTTCACCGCCCGGTATTAGGTACAGTGTGCGCGCAAGTGCTACTCGCCGCCTAAGGTAAGAGAACGGTGAGACCGGGGAGGGCGCATAGGAAAAGATTGGCAGACTGAGTTAGCTTGACGTTTAATTATCTACCTTCCCCGTCTCACCGCTTACTTGGGTTATCTCAGGCGGTGACTAACACTTGCGCGCACACTATATTTGAAAATATACCTATGTATTTGGAACAGTTTTAGATGAAGTTTACTCAACTATTTAATTTTGCAAATAAGAAAGAAACAAAACTTTTTTTTCGTGCGGCTGTTATTACCTACTTAGGTAGGTTTTTTTGTACGGACCTTTTCACAGTTGGCTCCGAAAAGCCTTGATTGCTTAACCGGGCATTGGCGGGGCCAGAAGGGCCTCTCGCCGTGTTAAAAATTAAGTAGCACAGCTAAGGGCGTCCCATAGTGGGACTCGAACCTATAGGCTTAGGGCGCTACTGGTTACTGAGCAAGTGGGGACTTGTAGTATCCGTATTAGGTAACATTCAACTATATTTATCCGTTTGCTTGATAATTATGACAAATGACAATCGCCTTAGAGGTCTTTATTATCCCATTGTCTAGTATGTACTTAATGGTAAATAACATACCTACCTAACCATAATAACATTTAGCTGTGTTGCATTTGATATTATTTTATTCAACATACAAACGGTCAGTATCCATAGTTAGGTTCGTATACCTAACACAATTACCTTACTGCCGCTAACGACCAATTAAAAAAATAGCCAGTTACTTTAAAATGAAGACTAAAACAAAACGCACGCGAGAGCAGGCGCCCGCAAAAATGGAAAATCTATTTACAAGCGTCCTTTTTATATTATTTGCTTTCGTGTTCTACCTTACCATCTCCTTCGAGCCACTTTCAAAAGAAGAGCAAATGAAAAGATACAATAAAATGACCGAGGACGTGGAGCCATTTAGGAAGAACTTAACAGAATGCGCGCGCCAAGTTAAAGCCTCAATGGTGGACGTAGAAAACTTCTTAAAACGAATCCCGCAGGCGAATTTGCAAGGAAAATGTTTCGTTGCCTGCATACTGAAACGGAACGCAATAATAAAAAATAACAAGATTAGTAAAGATCAGTTGTTGGATGCTAACAGAGCTGTCTATGGCGAGGATAGTGAGGTGATGGCTCGTTTGAAAACCGCTATAGGGGAATGCACGAAAGCAGTTGATGGTATCTTTGAAGTTTGTGAGTACGCTTCAGTGTTCAACGATTGTATGCATATAAAGATGGAGCATATTCTAGATCAGGTGATGATGGAGCGGCGTATGGAAGCGATAGGGCAGATCACGTCGAATACTGACCAATGGGGCGAAGCAGAAGATGAGATCATGAAGTTGGTGAAGGATGAACTTTAGTTTGTAAGATTATTGTTTTTAAACCGGACTGAATAAGGGTGAAACCACACTTACACGCACGATAGCATTTTTGTATCTCTATCTCCTTTAGAGGCGTCATTCGCTAGAGCGAGGAGTCAGCTCGCGAGCGTCGGCATCGACTGCGCTATTTATTACGTGCGCCTGGACTTCTCGTATATAATAGGGGTATTTAGTATATGTAATGGGAGGCGAGCCGATTGCAATAAACGGGCACAAATCCAGACTCCAAGCTGTTACTGAGAAATTCAAGAAGGAAAAACCCAATAAATCTAACAACTTAAATTATAAAACAATATCGAGAACGGGTCTTATCGCGATCTTCCTTTTAAAAAAAACGTCGGGAAACAAGTAGGTACCTGTTTACCTCGTAAAAAGGAAGATCGCGATAAGACCCGTTCTCGATATTGTTTTATAATGTGTACAAATCGCGAAAGTTTAAAAAGTTTAACTTTTATTAAGTATATCTATCTATAACTACTATGACTATAAAGAGTATTCCATCTATCTAAATCTAATCTTATCGTCTGTAATTTCACCCTTAGACAGTCCTACAGCCTGTGTTCGTTAGTGATTTCACCCTTAGACAGTCCTACAGCCTGTGTTCGTCTATGATTTCACCCTCAGGACAGTCCTACAGCATGTGTTCGTCTGTGATTTCACCCTTAGACAGTCCTACAGCATGTGTTCGTCTGTGATTTCACCCTTAAACAGTCCTACAGCATGTGTTCGTCTGTGATTTCACCCTTAGACAGTCCTACAGCCTGTGTTCGTCTGTGATTTCACCCTTAGACAGTCCTACAGCATGTGTTCGTCTGTGATTTCACCCTTAGACAGTCCTACACCCTGTGTTCGTCTGTGATTTCACCCTTAGACAGTCCTACAGCCTGTGTTGGTCTGTGATTTAACGCTTAGACAGTCCTACAGCCTGTGTTGGTCTGTGATTTAACGCTTAGACAGTCCTACAGCATGTGTTCGTCGGTGATTTCACCCTTAGACAGTCCTACAGCATGTGTTCGTCTGTGATTTCACCCTTAGACAGTCCTACAGCGTGTGTTGGTCTGTGATTTAACGCTTAGACAGTCCTACAGCATGTGTTCGTCGGTGATTTCACCCTTAGACAGTCCTACAGTATGTGTTCGTCTGTGATTTCACCCTTAGACAGTCCTACACCCTGTGTTGGTCTGTGATTTAACGCTTAGACAGTCCTACAGCATGTGCTCGTCGGTGATTTCACCCTTAGACAGTCCTACAGCATGTGTTGGTCTGTGATTTCACCCTTAGACAGTCCTACAGCCTGTGTTGGTCTGTGATTTAACGCTTAGACAGTCCTACAGCATGTGTTCGTCGGTGATTTCACCCTTAGACAGTCCTACAGCATGTGTTCGTCTGTGATTTCACCCTTAGACAGTCATACAGCCTGTGTTCGTCAACCGCACATTACAGCCGCGACGGGCCGTAGCGCAACGCATTTTGATACAGAAAAGTGCGGTGCGGCCCGCCTGTAATGCGCGTAGGTAAATAGAAAATTAACGAGTGTCAAAGGAGGATTTTCGCAACGCATTGCCTGCGTTAGCTTTAATAAGTATGTTAATCGATCTGCATTTATAGCTGTGCATGTGTCTCAATAATTTTTAAACATTGCGTATGTTTGTGTGAATAAAAAACAAAACTTGTTACGAAGAAATTTTAATTCTTTTCGAAATCACCTAATTATAACTTCGATATGATTCACTTAAAATTTACAATAGAAGCGCACATTACAAAACAAATTGGACACAAACTTGCTCCGCTTTTGTCAAATAGTCACTTGGTGGGTACATCGCATATTTCTAGGGGCATGTCGGCTTAAAACTCTACAGTTATGTTAACATATTCAACTGTTCTAGCAAATGATATTCGGTGCAACCGTGCAAGGGACCTTTAGCTCGCTATGAGGTTGATATTACAGAAATATCACGGAAAGATGTCGATATTATAAAATTACAAAATATTGCATCAAATTATCAATAAATTGAAAATGTAAGTGACATTTTCTTAAAACATTTTCGAAAAGTTGTTTATTTTTAGAGAAACAACATTTGTGTCCCAGTTCCAGAGAATAGCATTGAACAAACTTCGTTGTTACAAAGGTACTTATCAATTAATCATCTAAAAGTACAAGTTATCAAATAAAATAAATACGTTACAAAATCAGTTTACAACAAAGTTTCGTAAACAATCAGGGCCCTAGCACACCTCCGCCGCGAGACCGCATGATGTTCCGCTAACATCATGCGAGTCAGTTGAGTTGAACTACTGCGGTTTCGCTGCTATGGTTTCGCGGCAGAGATGTGCTAAGGCCCTAAATGTTCACAAGTTTTAAGGAAGAGTGTATTTACACAGTCCCGCTAAAGTAGGATTTATACAACGACACTAGACATCGGTGTTTCTTGTAAACGGGAGTGAGTATCACGCTTTAAATCGGGAAATAATTATATTTTACGCAAACCACACATTCAGATAAATAAGATTAGTTTATCACATTTAAGATTTATTTGATATCCATAGATTCCACGATAAGGGTTTACAAAAACATTGTAAAATAAACAATACATCAGTAATAGTCATTATTAGTGTCGTTATCTAAATCAACGAAGAAACTCGCTACCTAATCATAGTGCGATTTTCCTAAAGTAACATTCAAATATCAAACAAACTGGTTTGTCTAACTAAAAGGCTAAATACCTGTTTCATGCACTTCCCTTTATACAAATACATAGATAGAAGACATCGAATGTACAATTGTTCCTATATTAACTAGTACTAGAACTAGACCCAGGGGGCTCTTGAGCTGTTGTTCCGGAGATAAAAATATGACCATTTTTATACACCATTTCTGACGTGGACCGATGTTTTCAAGTTACAATTTAATGACAAAAATATCACTACAATGTAAAATCACTAAATATTTTAATTTGGAAGTGTGCTACTAGAATAATAAAACACTATTTTGAATTTGTATTTTATTTTTTTTTGTAATTTTGAGTATTTTCTGTCTACATAAAGTCAGATAGACTAAAAACATACTTTACTGGCTCAAAAATTTCTCTAGCTACGAGTACATTGAATTTAAACTTGTAGTGAGGATAAATATATCGTTTTCTTTGATAACACCAAATATCGCAAAAATCTCAAACTTATATAAATTCAGTGAAAAATTCATATTAATAAGTTAACACACATCAGACCACAAAAATGGGTACAACAACAAACGTTTTCAAATATTTATCATATAACTTATTACGAAAAACAAGTAATCCATACGAAAATGGTTAAATACACTTACATTATTACCAGATGATACCTATTAACGTTACATTCTAAAAACTAAGGTATCATACAGTCTTAATTTCATCAAAATTTTATTAAAAACCCAAATTTTACGTTAAAACTTTTTATATAAATTACTATTCACTATATAAACAGTTTACTCAACCATTTTTCTTAGCTAAAATATATAACTACCCTATTCCTTGAAGTCATGTATAGTACTTATAACTAATATCATTAAAAAAAATCAAAGATATAGAAAACGATAATATGGCAGTGTTCTAAAACAAAAATAATATAATGTTGTTAAAAAATAGTAAGCGTATATTGAATCCTAACCTTTAATTGTAAAATTATAGTTAAAATAATGTAAAATAATATTATTTAGTTCATTTAAGGGTAAGTTAGGTTTTAAGGTCAAAGTATTAAAATCATCTATTTGTTTGCAATTATACTTGTATCTAATATTTTAACATTTCGTTCAAAATTATTATGGCTAATTGAAATATTTTAATAAAACTATTCGATGCAGTTTACATGCACGCGAGTTTATTTAAAGCTAACAGTGTTTCATTATTAGAGACAGCAGAAAACAAATAGTGTGAAAACAATAGATAGTGATAAGACTGACTAACAATAAAGTTTCTGGGGAATACACTGGACACAACTTAGGGCTTGTAGAGCTCCTTCGGTCGAAGCTAGTCGCTGTGGTCGGTAAAAGAATGAGACAGATTTAAAAACTGGGATGAAAATGAAGATTTTCAGGATTCATTCAACATAAACATGCTCTTGGGCTCCGGCTAGATTAAAATTAATTTATTTGCATTTTTTTTTAAATCTTTTCATCTGATTGAGATAAACACTGTTTGTCCACCGCAGAACGTCAACGGGACGTCAGTATTCGAACCAAACGTGACGTCCCGGTGACGGCGTGTGGTTGACACGCGGCCATAGTAAATGTATGTATCGCTACTTCGGCGCCGTCACCTCGTTCTCGTTGACGTCCCGTCGAAGTGGCGGTGGACAAAATACTTGGGAGATAGCCCGCATTAGGCCGAAGGACATTTCACTTGCCAAGTTGTCATAACATGACGAAGTAAGAACTTTATCACAATAAAAAATATATTTTGTGTTCTCAAAAAAATATATGTAAATATTTGATTCGACATGTCTCTAATTACCAAACACCTATTTACTAATAACAGCTATATGTAACTAAATTAAGATCAAAATATACACGCCACACGTAGCGGATATTATCATCGATTTAATTTTAATACTACAAAAATACTTCATTTTATCATGGACTCTTTTTTGGCCCACATTGTTTGATTCAAAAATAACTTTATTCAAACAAAAAGGAAGAATATTTACAGAAGTATCGGCAGTAAGGTTCAGTCACTATAAAATTTTAAGAAAACTAGATCTAGAAAAAAGAGTATTTTGAAAAATTAAAAAGGAATCCAAATATTGTAAAAACAGTTCGTATAGTATCAGTATTGAAACGTATAATCGTTAATTTTTAGAGACAAATATTTGATGTAACAATAATTTAGAAGTATGTATAATAAATACATAATTCACTATTGTTTCTAAAAATATTTAAAAATTGCGTAATATTAAAAAACTGCCGTCTTTTGAGCATTCACACTTATAAATATTATATTGTGACATCTAAAGCGCCAATCAGATCACTGCAACGTTTCAGTGTAATTCGTAACTATATTCCCTATTACAATGTTGATTAGTGTTGTTATTTGCTGATCAAATAAAAAATCTTCTCAAATAAGAAAGGGATACTTGATTTGTAAAAAAAATAAATACTAATACCAAAGCATTTTGTGTTTATTTTCATATTTGGATAAGCATTTAATTTGTAGAGAATTGTTATTACGGACGCACAACTTATTATTATTAAAAATATAATTTGTGACCAAAGATTGAGTAAACGACCAGGCATAGAGAAGACGATCATTACTTGAGCATTAGCTTGAAAGAAAACGCATTATCCTTCCTTGCTGTGATTTTTTCTAATTTCGAACACCAACCACCAACATCTGTCGATATTTTTCCAAAAACAAAACAATCTTGCTTCACGAGAATTACTTGTTAACTGTCAAGCTAATTCAAGTTTATAAAACACAGTATAAATATCAGTTGCCTGTTTAGAGATACACAACATAGATTTTGCTAAATTATTTGCAAACTGCCGTTTTTTTTTGTCTTTGAAATAAAAGAAGAGTTATAAATATTGGGCCATATATTTTAACACCTGTTCCCATCACAATGTATGTACTAGAATAAAGTCCCAAACCTCGAGGGGGTAGGCCTCTGTCATTCTGGCGGGCAGCTTTGAACGAAAGAGGCTGGAAAAAGGCCGGTCCGGCCTGTTCGCTGTAGGGTACCTTTGTACCAGCCGTCGCCTCTCTTTTTCGACACTATCACTATGTCATCCACTTTCAGTTCTAACTCGTATTCCGAGTTAGGCGGATACGGGACTATGCAGCGGAATCTGGAAACAATAATTAGTATTAAAAAAATGGTTGCCAAACCTTCGCGATAGTTGACCGTCGACATTTATAACGAGAGTCATATTATGTGACACCAATCATTATTTTTCTCCCCTTATCCTAATTTATTTGGGGTCGGCGCAACATGTCCATTTCTTCCATACTTCTCTATTAGTCGTCATCTCGGTAGTCACTCCCTTTCTAGCCATATCATCTTTCACACAGTCCATCCATCGTTTCTATGGTCTTCCGCAACTCTTATAGCCATCGACATTCATACTCAAAACTTTCCTCACGACATTTTCCTCATTCCTCCGCACATGCCCATACCGGTGCCACTTTCAAACTTCCTCTTATGTACTCATTTCTTATTCTATCTATTCGTGTAACACCACACATCCCTCTCAGCATTCTCATCTCAGCTGCACGCATTGTGACAGCGAATGGTAGTTTTTATAACAATAGGATGTATTTTCCTGGAATTAAAAATATTATAAAAGTTTGGTGAGATCTAATATTTCCAATCATTTGCAAACTGCGTGGAACCATATAGTACCATATGTTCCGAGTTTATCTTGAAATAGGTGAAGGAAACCTTGAAACAGGCCTCCTCTCGGTGAGAGTAAGTGGGCCGTAATCCACCACGCGGTAGATGTCACATGTTTTCGAATTTTTTGGTTCTAGGACATGCCGGTTTCCTCACTATATTTTCCTTCACCGTTTTGAAAGCAATGATGATGAAATAATATAGACATAGTAAAGCGCCTGTCTGGTTGGAACCTACGACCTACAACTCGTAAGCTTGTTCCGACATACCTTTCTTTACTTGGTTGCAAGTGGTGCCGATCTCGCCTCGAAGCGGTCACGTCTAACGACTGCGATTTTCGATGTTGGGACTGCCACGGGTTTTCTGTGCCCGCTCTGTAAATTAATCAACACGTTATTCCAAATAGTTCTTATGGTAAAAGGTAATGGGCTAAGGTAGCCCGCGAAATTTAAATTTTCTAACGTTTTTTGCAATTTGCAGGTGAGTATTAGGTTGTATGTTAAACTTGTCAATCTCCCCCGTCTCACCACCCATATAACTCAGGCGGTGACTAGCACTTGCGCGCGCATTATACTATAAAGCGCGGTGGTACAAAGATTAGAAGCTTTGTCTCTTTGGAGCAGAGTTCGTCCTAATTCGTTCGGAAAAACAAAGATTACCGATGCGCATACCTGTTCTAGATTTACCTGTACTTGATATTGAGTATACAACGTATAACGTTAAATGCGCAAAACCTCTTAAGGGGTCATTGTACTCATCATTATGAACAACTTTTACTATGGGACCAAACCTGAAATCGCGAAAAAAAAATCAGCTGTTCAGTACATTTTGACGAATTATGCGAACATAAATGTACTGAACAGCTGATTTTTTTTCGCGATTTTAGGTTTGGTCCCATAGTAAAAGTTGTTCATAATGATGAGTACAATGACCCCTTAAGAGGTCTTTGCGCATTTAACGTTACACGTTGTATATGGAAATTGAACCCAGGAAATCGCTAAGCGGTTGCTCTTGCGACCATTAAACACATTATACTGTTTGCGGTGTAGAATGATACAGGTGACAGAAAGGATATTTTTTTTAATTTACTACAGTTATTAGTTATTACTGATTCCGTATTATGTACACAATCTCGTATGTACTATCGAAGAAACTTACATCTGACCAGTTTGAAAACAAAATCCCGTGCACACGATGACCACATCTATTAGCAAGCGTTACTATAGCGTCCAAACGCTGCAAGCAAGAGTAGTCCTTATGGTGTATAGATGTAAGTTTCCTCGATAGTACCGTATCATAGTCGTAAAATACGGAATTAGTTTAATTAATAATTGTAGTAAATTAAATAAAGGAGATGGCCAATTTACTCAGGGCACTCTGCCTAGTATCAAAAAATTCGTGTACATTAACGAGTTTTGCTTTATTTTGAATTTAGTATGCTCTAAAATTAACTGTAAAACTTACATAATCCAATAACTTCAGATTTCTTAGAAATTAACAAAAACATGTTTTGATCATAAACCTACTCGGGCTCATCTAAGTACTATCCAGAATATTCTGCGTGGGGGTAAGCTACGCTTGTACCAATGGGCAATGTGTGTGTGTGTGGTGTTGTTGTTGTATCAATGGATGGGTGACCATTTTCTTATCGAGACCCTTCCTCGGAGTGCATGTAAAGCCGTCGGCCCTGTATGAAATGTCTCTCAGGTCGTGTCAGATTGCCGTCCCATACTGACTATCACAATGAGAAATAGAAGTACCTATAGTCTAAAGTTTAAACCCAGAATTACCTACACTTCAGAAGTCATGTCAGTTAATATTTAATTATTATTTACTTTACCTTTGAAGGAAAACATTGTTAGAAATACATGTACTATGTATAATCTAAACCCTGTGAGAGGAGTGGGACAGTAATGGAATGATACTCTTGATAAAAAGGTTAGGTAGTGTCATAAAGTAGGTATTGACTTTGAGTTGACAATGTCCAAAACGTAAGCACAATCAAGTCCGAATTAATAAGCACTAGATAATCGTTGGGCAATGGAATCAGTCCGTGTAGAATAGCAATGGTCGATATAGAGAAAAGATAATAGCACAGTTTACAAACAAAAAACAAACGCACGCGCAAGTTGCTAGTACAAATGTCTAACGAAAAAAAAATGCGGATGTCAAGCGGTGCAACCGCTTGACATCCGCATTTTTTTTTCGTTTTGCAGTTTGCAGTGTTGCAAGCGGTTGCAGTTTGCAGTGTTGCCAGACGCCAACGGCGTGTGCTCGTACAGAATTGGTCTGAGATATCGAATTTTGACAACAAAACCTCGTACATCCCGAGGTTTGGTTGTTTAGGTTCCTTTAAACCCTGCAGGCACAAATAGGAGACCCGCGAAGCGGGGCTCCGTCGACCTGCTGTCAGTTTTCTAAAGTTATAATTTCACAATAAAGTGGTTTTAATTTTGGTGAGCATTTATCCATTCTGGCAGGTAATTCGAATTTTTTGGTAGTAAAATAGGTACTTTTCTGGTAGGCGTTTAAAAACAAGCCAAATAAAATCTTTCATAATTACTTTTACATTTACACAAAACATGATTTGTAACAAAGAATTTCGTACAAAATCGTTCGAGGATAGATCTAAGCTCGTACCTCGTACCAGGGCCTCTGAATGTCGTATATGTACGAGAAACCTCGTACGGATGGCAACACTCTGCGATTGTCGAACCTGTCATGTCGTTTCGTTTCGTTGTTACAAAAAAAAAGTTATTTAAAACAATAATATTTCATAGCATTTGAGTAATTTACAAAATATTTTTTATTATGATTACGATAATGAATAATCATTTTACTTTCCGAATCATTTTTAATATAACTCTGATGGAACATTGATATTTTAGGTTTACAGGGAATGAAACGTTAATCCAAAATGGCCCGCTATCTCGATACGACCGAAACGCAAAACAACTTTTATGTTTAAATATTTATTCTGGACTTGTATGAAAATATAAATAGTTTTGTAATTTTTATTTCTATTTTATTTACTTATAATTAGGTGTCTAATAATGTACATGCCACTGAGTAACTAGGCAGAAATGGGCCATGTCATTTACCCTTTCTGTCACCCGCACCATGCTACACCGCAAACAGTATAGGTAGTTTAGTGTGATCAATATTGGAACAATTGCAAAGAAGCGAATCAGACAATTAAAAAATATTCATTCATTAGCTTAGCTTGTCAATGATGATGGTAATGAGTGTGAATGTGAAATAAAGCGATACGGCTAACGTACACACCATGCTCAAAGGATCCTGAACGATACTAAATGAACCATACATAAAGCTTATTCATTTGTCACATTTAGGAGTGCTGGGTGCAGTATTGTTTAGAAGTGTATGAGGGTGTGTGCTATCACTATCGGAATCTTTTCAAATATCTACATAGAGTGACGTAATTAGTAACCGATACTTTAACACATGATAAATAACACAACTCATGATAACAAACAACTTTTACTATGGGACCAAATCTGATATCGCGAAAAAAAACTGCTGTTCCCTACATTTTGACTATTTATTTGAACATACATAAATGTAGGGAACAGTTGATTTTTTTTCGCGATTTCAGGTCTCATAGTAAAAGTTGTTCATAATTATGAGTACAATGACCCTTTAGGAGGTCGTGCACTGTTTAAGTTACACCTTGTATAAAAAATACGTGCAATATTGGATTTCTACTATAAGTATTTTTTTTATGATTTAGAACTTGAAGAGTTAAAACCGATATCCAAGCTCTAGTGTGTGTGAGTATGGGCACATAATACGAAGTCAGGGCAGATTTCTTCTGGTGCGTCTGGGTGTACGGCTGTTTGTGTCTGAGCTTACATCCTCAGTACACTACTTTGATATGTGTTAGTGCGGGTGTATGAATGTGTGTGTCTGTGCATACAACCTGTGCAGATGATGGTGTTCGTGCAGGGCTGCCGGTGCGGGTCTCTCCTTGTGCGTGTTCGTGCGTGTCGCCGGCGGCAGTGCTCGCAGCAGTTGCGAGGGACATGAGCCCGACCTGTACCCACACCGTTAGTATGCCACGAGCCAACGTCAACATTTATAAAGTTATGGAGTGAATTAACTTTATTAGCGTAAACAATCACTTTTTAACCGACTTCAAAAAAGGAGGAGGTTATATGTTCGTCTGTATGTATGTTTTTTTTTAAATTTATTTATTGAATTAAAATCAAGGAACTTGAACAAAAGTGTAGGATTTATAGGGCCTTATTACAAATCAAGGTTTATCTTTGACCTAGTTTAAACCAACCAATCATTTTTGAATTTCGAACTCTATTTCGACAAAGTTAAAGTTCTAATTACAAAAACTGACGCTTGTATTAAGAGTGTTCATCACGCGCGGGCTGGCAAGTGGCAACGTCTCTTTCTAATGGTTTTTCGTGATTATTTTATTAAATTTAAATCAAAGTACTTACTTGTTTTTTTCGGCCAAGTATTAGATCTTTCGTACTTATTTATAACATTGACTCTATAGTAAATAAAAATATTTAATCGTAATACTGCAAATAGAAAATAATGGACAATTTGTAAATTTTTAAGAGTAAATACAAAAATACCTATAAAAAAATAACATAACACACATCAAAAAAAGTTTGTGATCACTAGCAAAAGCTGATATATTTTTAAAACTTAACTTTATCAAGAAAAAGTGTTTACGTTACATTCAATAAAATACACTGTGTATTTCTATTTAAAAATATTTAACGAAACACTTTTTCTTGATAAAGTTAAATTTTAAAATTAAATCAGCTTTTGCTAGTGATCACAAACTTTTTTTGATGTGTGTACATACTTATAAATACCAACGATCTAGTACTTGGCCTAAAAAAAATACTTACTTTGATTTAAATTTAATATAATAATCACGAACAACCACTAGAAATGCAACGCATTTAGCGTGCTCTGAATAAAGTTCAATATACAATAACTAGCTCAATTACAACTCGTTTTATAATAAGACGGATAAGTGTTTTATTATCAGACTTAAATAAGTAATACTTTGCGATAAATGAGAATGATTGAGAATTTGCAAATGACACGTGGGACCTATAAAATAATATTAAGCTGTATTTATACAAAATAAAAATTAAGATGGAGAAATAATACAATATTCAATATTGGCTTGTGGCAACGTACACACGTGAAACACAAATGCAGGGACAATGAGTGCTGTTAGAACAAATAACATTCAAGCACACACAACAATATACAGTAGCTGGCAGGTAATGACACATCGACTTGTAGAACGAGACGGTACAATGCGTTTCAAATAAGAATAGGATCGACTTAGCGCCATGTTGGGACGTCATAGCTGTCAAATCGAATAAATTGTGTAGGGTGAGCAAAACAAGATATTTTTTTAATAACATTTATTTACGAATCATGAACGAAGAATTTGAAAAAAATTGTTGCCAAAAATGAAAATATGAAAGAAAGTAGTATAATTTTTAAAAAACTAATTATGAATGATTTTTTGATGTCTTTTTTCACTTTGATTTAACTAAGACTCGGTTAAACAAAAAAAAAACGTTATTGATACGCAAATAAGTTTTCTTTGCAAACCGTACTTTTCAAATTAGATACTGATTGTGGGAGAAAATTGTTCTTAACTAACTTTTTAGACATAATGTATCCTGCCTATGCGTATGAAGTTTCATTAAAATCGGTTCATTAATTAATTTCGATAAAAAAGGAATTGAAAGTTTGTATGAAATGATACGTACGTAAGAATACGGAGCCAACGCTCTTAAAAATGACAGAAATCGATTCAAACTACTTTCATAATGTGCATTAGTTCAGTAAGATAAGTAATTCTGAAAGTTGATGTGTCATATTGAGGACCAAGTACTGTAGGTTGGTAAACAATGAACATGTTAGGATCACACAATAATATACAAAACGATGCACACACATATAGGTGGCTACTACTGACTACTGAAGTTCTGATTTCAGACTTAAAATTCAAATTCATGTGTACATTTAGTTGTTACAATTTAAGTAAGTTCAGCCAATATACAGATACATAGCTTATGAGTTCGCCCCCTTCGTTCTGTTCCGTGCAATGGTAACACAATCAAAATGTATGGAACAGCTGATTTTTCTTAGGCGGCGATTCGATAATTAGACGAGAATTGACAGTTTACGCTTCACGTTTAGGCGCACATTTCGTTACATGAGAGAAACAAAATATATAACTGGCTCTCTCTCACACTAAATCTCTCTTATTCTTTATTTTTTAAGAAATTTCACTTCTATCACGTGTACGGCTGCACGCGCAACTTTTTAAAAAAATGTATTTCTGAGTTTGTTGCATAGTAAAAGTTGATAATTTTCATGATTTTTTTGTTGTTTTTTTTTTTACCTGCTTTACTGTATGGGATCTTTATAGTAATTTTGGAGGAAAATGAAAAACTGTTTGTCCTATTTGGTCATCGAACTTTAGACATTATTACTGGCGGAATTTACTTATTTCACGTGACTACAATGAATGACTAAGTTCGACCTATGGAATCCGAATTCAGAACGTGTGAACCTTAATATAACTAGCATATATATATTTGATGACACGGTTGGCGCAGTGGTTGAGCGATTGACTGCTGCTCAGCATGTCGCGGGTTCGATTCCCGCACGGAACAAATATTTGTACGACCTACAAGTATTTGTTTCGAGTCTGGGTGTTTTTCTATCTATAATATGTATGTATTTACAAAAAAAAAAATTGTATATAAGTAGTTTATCAGCCATCTCGTTACCATAACACAAGCATTAGGTTGCTTAGCTTGGGACTAGATGGCGTTGTGTGAAATGTCCAAAAATATTTGTATTTATTTATATTTGCACAGATGAAATTGAAATAATAAAAAACGTCAATGTGATGCACAGACCTAATATGTTTGCAATCCGCAAAAACCAATGTTTTTAGAAAAATGACTTGAAAATTTAAATTTGCTAAACTTCCAGATAAAGTTCAATTTGCGCCAAAATTCAAAATTCTTTATGACTATTTCAATTATAAATATTATTTGTGTTATTTTTTATTCAAAATCACTTATTCAGGATGTGCAACTTCAAATGTATTTTATTTATGTTCTTTTTAGCTCTTTACTTACAGTCCAGCCGTCGACAGACTGCGTTCCTGACACCTGTCAGTTGGACAGTTATTTCTAGTTGTAATAAGGATCAAATTAGCAAAAGTATAGTTTTTGATGTTTTTTGTTGGTATATTGGCTTGTGTTCTATACAATAGTACGCAAAATAACACATTTTAAATACATTACGCAACACGTAACATTAAATTATCCTTATTACAACTAGAAATTATCCAACTGTCAGGAACGCAGTCTGTCGACGGCCGGACTGTAAGTAAACAGCTAAAAAAAAGAACATAAATAAAATACATTTGAAGTTACACATTCAGAGTTTTTCTAACTTAACAGACAGCCGTGCTGCTGGACAGTTTGTTGCACCACTTCTTCGTCCCAGTTAAAGCACTAGGAAATTTATCATTTCCAAGTGCTTTTGATGGGCGTTTTAGGAGACTGTCTTATGTAATTTTGACGTCCGAAAAGTGCTGATTCTCAGCCTAGTTCGAATAAATGACTTGATGTGTCAAGAACGCATTCTTTCAACGGCCGGAGTGTAGCTACTTTTTTGTAACTGACCTGACATGTACAGGATGATGTTGCTGCGTGTTGAAGGTGAGCATCAAGGACGTGCCGGGCCCGTCTTCGAACACCGGGTTGTCCATACTGTAGCCGGTCGGCGGCGGAGACTTGCACTTCTTCATAGCCGCGAGCCGTTTCATCAGACTAACGCCGGTTGAAATGGACGATTTTTCCGGTTTCGCTTTTTCTTTCGGCTTTTGAGTACAAATAAAAAAATTGTGGTGGTGGCATTCCTTTTTAACATTAGAATCACTACAACACGATATGTCAAAATATTTTCTTCAGATTCTTTTCGAAAAGTGTGTGATGCAGCGGCAAAGTAGCACAATTTTATTTTCTTACTAGCTTTTGCCCGCGGCTTCACTCGCTCGGAGGTCGGGAATTATCCCACGGATACGTACTACCGGGATAAAAAAGTATCCTGTGTACTAATAAAGATGCCAAATTTCATCCAAATACGTTCAGCTGTTTTAGCGTGAAAGCGAAAAAAATAAACAAACTCACTTTCGCATTTATAATATTAGTTAGGATCGTTTATAATGCCTGGTTTATACAATGCACGTGATTGGACCTAGTGGCTCAGAATTTCGAATCCAGTCAGTGAATTCATGTAAACGAGATCATGGAAACAAGTAAGTCATTCGCGTAGCGGCAGAATCTACTGGGCCCGAAAATAGACGGGTAGGTTAGTCAGCACTGGACGGGGTTGAAACTAGTGTCTACACAAGCCCAGTTGCAAGTCAGAGCTGGACTAATGTACGTTTTCACCAACCCTAAGTGACACTTAAATGAATCTCTAAATATTGCAATGTAAGTTGGATTTTCAACTCTCGGCGCTGTTAAGCCTAGCGTTGAAAATCTAACAGTGAACTTTTATTTAGGGATAATAGATAGAAATATGGTGTCGCGGACTTTTTTGTAGAATTATTTAAGACGTACCAGGTTGCCATACATTGTTTTCAATTTTAAACAACTATGTATTTAGGCAGCGCATGCAAATAATCCTGTTTTAAGAGTTATTTCTTTCCGAATTGCTAGACATAAATTGTCATAGCTCGGCTAATATGCATGATATAAATATAATTTATAGCCTATAGCACTCAGGAATAATGTAGCTTTCTACCAGTGATTTTTTTTAGAACTGGATCATTAGTTCCGGAGATTACCCCCTACATACAAACTTACAAATGTTACCTTTTTATAATATTAGTATAGTAGTATAGATTAATTTGAGTGTCACTTAGGGTTGGTGAAAACGGGCTTGACTCACTGTATTTTCACATTACAGGGCTCTATAAACCTGCCTTTAAGCTCAGAATTTCAAATATAAACAGATAGGTTAGTATTTTTAACATACCTTTTCAGATCTAGGCGTGTTTTGCTGGGTCTGCGCAGGCGAACACCACGGGTAAGTTAGTGGTTGGGCTGTAAACAAATATAAAAGATGAATTACTTATTATTTCATTAGAAAATCAACATCAGGTAGCGTCTGGGGAACCGTGAGGCACACAACACTTAACTTTTTGTTGTATAATGATATGTCGCATCATGGGTGGCTGAGATGCGAAACTGTACACACAAATCTAGTTACATGTTTCTAACTAGACCCACTGGTTTAGGTTGTACGTTGTCTATCGATGAATTAATTTAAAAAAAATATGAAGTAGATTTTGTGACTGTTTCTGAATAAAAGATTGATGAATATAAATATTGATGGATGGTGTAAAATATGCACATATCACAACACTAATAGTTGACTCACCAACGCACCACCGCACAGGCGGACAGTCCGAACACGTACGCGAGCGACGTACGCGTCTGAGGCAACGTCACAATACTGTCATCGGCTCGTATTGCGATATAGTGATATCTACATACACTACAGTTGGAAATATAGAGGAAGGCCAAAGACAAGATGGATGGATTGTGTGAGGAATGATATGAAAGAGAAGGGAATGAATGATAGCGTGACGGTTGACAGGGGAGAATGGAAGAAGAAAACGTGTTGCGCCGACCCCAAATAACATGGGATAAGGGCAGGAAGATGAAGATGATTCTGTTGATATACTAGTAACTTTAGTCTGTTTTAGCATTGAGACCAACTTGTTTGTAGTTGGATAGATATCATCATCAGTCTCTTGCCCGTATCTCAATTTATTTGGGGGCGGCGCCGCTTTCTTCGACACTTCTCTATTAGTCATCATCTGGGTAGTCCATCCATCGTTTCCTTGGTTGTAGTTGGTTAGATAGTGTTATATCTGCTACTTTATTGGTAATTAATTAATACCACTTTAGAATATAAGTATAAACCTTTATTAGCGATAGCGTACAACGCACAGTACAACGTGTTACCACAGTCTATAAAAACATAATTCACATGGCGGCGATAGTGCTGCCCCTGTTTACTAATAGTGCTGGGCACATATTTAGTTTACTATGACACTCTTCCCTGCTTAAATAAAAAAATACATTTTTATTTAACGTTACATGTTGTTTAAGTAACTAACTTTATTTTTTAACGCAAACGGAACAGTTCTAACAGGTAAAAATATTGGTTTTACTCCTGGTTCAATTAACAAATGTATGGGCTCTCCTTTGTACATACCCATGCCGGGCTCAAAAACTTCTTTAAATTCATTTTGTAAATATTCTGTTAATTTTTCTTTAGTTGTGTTTTCACAGGTTTTTTGTACAAATTTTGGGGGCCATAATTGTAATAAAGAGAGCCAATCCTTTCCAATTATCCTTGGTAGACCTTCTTTCACAACAAATAATCTTTGCTTACTTGCTGTCACTGATTCATAACTCACAGTTAAATTCTCAATTACCCCCAGAGGTGTTGAAGTTGATTGGTCAAAGTTAGTGAAAATTACATTCCTATGTATTATTTCTAAATTTGGAAAATGTTGTTGTTTATCTGCCAGAGTGATTGTACTTACATCGGCTCCGGTGTCAACTTCGAAGTCTAATAATTGTCCCTCTACACATACCTTCAAGGTTGCTGATGGAACTTTACGGTTATTGTTAAAATAGAAAATATCGAAATATTCTGTGTCCATTTCTTTTCCCTCTTTAGTGGTATTTTCTTCCTTATTTTCTGTAGTCTCCACAAGGTTCATCTTCTTTGCTCTTGCCTCTTTATTTTTTCTGCACATTTTATAAATATGGCCTTTATTTCCGCATTCACTACAGAATTTTTCACGCAGATAACATTCCTGTTTCATATGTCCATTCTTTCCACAGCAATAACATGCAATGTTTAGCTTGTTTGTTGTTGTTGATTTTGACCCATAGTTACTATTTTTATTTCTTGTGGCATTCCTTTCCTGAACTTTGAACATCTGTGATTTTTCCTCTTTTTTCTCTGGATTAAATGCTAAATTAAATGCTATTTCTGCTGTTTTTCCAGTGTTTATTAAACTTTCTAGTGGTTGTTCGGCCTGTTTTATTAGTTCAAATTTAACTGAATCACAATAAGTACCATTAAGTAGTCTTTCTTTTAACTCATTATCTAAACTTGTGAAATTGCAATTCTTCGATAATTTTTTTAGTTCTACTATGTACTGCTCAATACTTTCAGTTGTTATTTCATTTTTTCGAGTAAAATATGGTTCATATTCGTCACCTTGATCATTTTTTAGTGGCCAGCCATCTCTGCAATATCTCAGAATGTCACATGTAACTTTGTCGCTCCTTGTTTCTTTTTGTATAGTTTGCCAATTTAATGCATCTATGTTTGATTTATTTATATAATTAACTGTACTTGTTTCATATGACTTTTCTATGAATCCTGAATTTTTATAATTTTGATCTTCACATTTTTCATTGGTAACTACACGTGACAGGTAATCTGCTGGATTGTTTTTGGATTTTATGTGTTGAATTTCATAATCAAACCCACTTAAAAAAATTGACCAGTACTGCAAACGTTTTGCTGCCATTTTTGGTATTCCATGTTTTGGTCCTAAAATTTTACTTAATGCTTCATTGTCTGTTTGTAATATAAATTTCGTTCCAAATAAATACTCATAAAATTTGTTTACTCCAAATATTATGGCATATGCCTCTTTCTCCAAAATTGGGTATTTCATTTGTGTTTCATTAAGCTTTTTACTTGCAAATGCTACTGGTTGTATTAAATTATTTTTATCTTTTACTGACAATATAGCGGCGACACCACTATCTGCTGAATCGCACGTTAATATTATAGTTGATTCTTTATTGAAATGTGATTATGATGATGTGTTTATTAGTGCTTTTTTTATTTCTTTGAATGAATGATCACATTCTTCTGTCCATTGAAATTTATTTTTTTTCAAGCAATCATACAGTGGTTTTAGAGTCATTGCCATGTTTTGTAAAAACCTATTGTAGTAATTGACTTTGCCTAAAAACGATCTTAGCATCTTAACATTTTCTGGGGGTGGTAAAGAGAGCAAAGGTTCAATTTTACTTTTAATTATTTTCACTCCCGTTTTATTTACTTCAAATCCAAAAACAAATAGCTTTTCTTCGAAAAATTTACATTTACTTGCTTTTAATTTTAAACCGGAGTCTTTTAACCTTTGTAGTACCATTTTTACTTTTTCATTTGTTTCTGATAGTGTTTTTCCATAGATATATATATTGTCTATATAAATAACTATGTCTAACCCATTTAGTTTTTGTGTTAATAACCTCTGGAATGAACCTGGTCCAGTGCTCACACCAAACGGCAAGTACAAGTATTTGAATATCCCCTCCTCAGTAACTATTGTTACTAGTTTTTGAGAGTCCTCATCTAACGGTGCTTGTAAGTAAGCTTCACATAAGTCTAATTCACAAAAATAATTGTTTCCTTGTAATTTTACCATTATATTATCTATAGTTGGGAGGGGAAAATGATCAATTTTCAAGTATTTGTTTATGGTTATACGATAATCTCCACATAGACGAACTGCCCCGTCTGGTTTTAATATAGGTACCACCGGAGTACCCCACTCAGAATATTCTACAGGCACAATACGTTTATTTTCTTTCAGTCTGTGTATTTCCTCTTTAACTTTGATAGCATATAGGCATTTCTTAGGAGACCACGTCTTCTCCATGTGCCTCAGGTTAGAAGTGTATACAGGCAGAACTCGTACGTGATAAGAGCTTGTCGTACTTTTAATGTGGTGTGTCAGGATGTCGATTTAGATTTATTTAATAGTAGCATTAAGGAAGTAAGGAAAAGTTTGAATAATTGTTTTTTCGATATATAACCATTTTTTGTTGTTTTTAACTTTTTTATTGTATTCTTGGAGCGTGAGACTTTAGATAACTAAAGTCTCACGTCGCTGTTTTTTCGTATGTTACTCACTTTAATCGTTGGTGGAAGCTTGTAATTGGCCATCTTTTACACACTGTACTCTATACAGGGTGGAGAGGACATCGACGCGCAAACGGTTACCACGTATCCAGTACATCATTCTGAGCCCCCTTTTTAGAAATTTTTCATCGGTTATTGAAAAAAAAACATACACGCTCAAAATGTATGGAAGAGCGGATTTTTTTTCAATAACGTAGTATAGAGTACAGTGTGTAAAAGATGGCCAATTACAAGCTTCCACCAATATGCTTCCACGTATATGGAAATATATTAGCTGTAAGGTTTCCTAAAAAAAATAAAATAAATAGAAATAAAATATTTACCCATGATGAGCGCGGCGTCCCGGGCGCGTGGCGGCGCGTCGGGCGCGGCGTGCGCGCTGGTGGCGGCCGCCACGGCTGCCACGGCCGCCACAGCTGCTATCGCTGCCGTTGAAGTCTGCAACGTAATTTTGTTTTTTACCCAATGATAAATCAATCTGTCGAGCATTTTCCCAATTATGTTGGGGTCGGCTTCCAATCTAACTAAAAAGTAGGATTTAAATTGAGCGATTGGATTGCCCATCTGACCTCCACAACCCAGTTACTGGGGTATGAAAGCACGTTGAACGTTCGTAGATCTTTGACAGTCATGTCGTCGTGTGACAACCAACCAGTCTTACCAAGGGGTATCAAACAGACTAGAAGAAAGGAACAGAAAAATATGTACAAAGATGATGCTTATTTCTAGAGATCTAAAGAAATCTCTACCGATAGGAAGGTAGATAATATAAAAACTTTTTTACAAAAACAAAAACCGACTTCCAAAAAAAACACTACAAAGTGAAAAATAACTTTAATTTCGGAAGTCGGTGTCTTTGGATCTGTATTTTAGTTTTTTGCCACCGACTTCCGAAATTAAAGTTATTTTTCACTTTGTAGTGTTTTTTTTGGAAGTCGGTTTTTGTTTTTGTAAAAAAGTTTTTATTTTTCACTTTTTAGTGGTTCAGTTTGTAATTTATGTAAGTTACAATAACCCAATGTCAGCTGCTCATCACGTTTTACAAAATGTTGCTTTTCCCGATGCAGGGCCGTTAATTTTTGAGGAGTTCTCCTAGTAAGAACCAGGAGAAATGGAGCTCATGGTGAAGTCACCATTACCATTATTTTGACGAGCATAAACCATATTAAAGTAATCGAATCGCAACCTGTTATATACTTAGATATAATTGAGTATTTCCGATGGCCCTCTGTGGTCTTCATCATCAGTTCCAGCTCACCAAATGGTACTTTCCGAGACCGAGAGAAATGCACGAGTTACTATAAAAAATACCGAAATCGATATAGGTGTGCCCATAAAATTTGAGGGTTTCCCTCGATTTCCATGGGATCCCATCATCAGATCCTGACTTGATGATCATGGGACCACTTGGGACGTATACCCTTTCGAACAAAAAAAGAAAAATCCAAATCGGTCTAGCCATTTTCGAGTAATCGGGGAACATACATAAAAAAAAAAAAAAAAAAAAAAGGTTCCGACGAATTGAGAACCTCCTCCTTTTGGAAGTCGGTTAAAAAAGAGATGTAGACAACGTGCGTAAGAGTAGAAGAGAAATTTCTTTGGAATTTTCTTCGATACTTCTTATAAAATAAAGTCACTTTTCGTCTGTCTGTGTGGCCGCGTTATTCTTCTAAACTACACAACGGATTTTGGTGCGGTTTTCACAATCAATTAGACAATTTATTTCGGAAGGTTTATATGTATAAAACATTATTATTTAACATAGAAACCTTAATGTTTTGTCAAGTCGTAAAAACCGTGCGAAGCAGGGCCGGGTCACTAGTTTTCTATAAATCTGTAGTGTACCTTATCATGCTTGGGCCGGATGTTGGCGGCAGGCGAGACGTAGTTCCCCGGGAACACGCCGCAGCGCTGCGATCTCTCTGAGCAGCCCTTGTACCAGCCGTCGCGACAGCGCTCCGTTACCGTGTAGATACCTGCATACACAACACTAAGCTTATGAAAAATTGTGCGCGCAGCACCGTGAACGAGATAGATGTGAAACTTCTTGAAAAATAAAGGGTAAGACAGATAATTAACTAAGTTAGATTATCATAACATTTTAGAACAAAGTTGCACGGTAAGTTAGATAAGCACTGGCGAAACATTTAGTTAAAAACATGTTGATATCTCAGTCAGATACATTGACAGAAATAGAGATATCAATATGTTTTTATGTGATGTTCCGCCAGTGCAAACGTGCGGTCAGAGCGATGTATTGTTGATTCTTATGATTATAATACGTAAATACGTATTTGTTGTAGTCGCGATCACATTTTGATCAACATACAGCCTGACACTGATTTGCGAATTGCAAAGAACGCAAGAAAGTTTAATTTCGCGGGCACAGTGTGTTATGAACTCTATTTTTGTGTCATTATGTTTTTATTTAAGTAATCGATACTTTCTATCATTATATTTTTTTCAAATATCCGCATCCGAATTTAATGAAGTGCGGCAAAATCCTGGAAAGGAAATTATATAAATAAAGAGACAATCTGACCTCCTTTCTTAAGCTCGAGCTCGTCAGGTTTCTGCGGCTTGTAGGGATAGATGGCGACGTAGGCGGCCGGCAGGGGGCGCTCGTTGCTGCGCGAGCGACGCCGGCGCCGCTCAGTTCGCTCCGAGCGGTCTGAGCGCTCCGAGCGAACCTCTGTTCCGGCGTCTAGTAGGCTCGTCGCCAGGATCTCCGCCGAATGTCTGAAGAGGAAAAACGATAATTCGATTAAAAGAAAAAAAAAACTTATAAGTGTAGAAGTGCACATATGAAAGTAAAAATGCTCACTGCTTAGCAAGCAACTTTTAATGCTCGTTTTCACTAACACAAAACGACACCTAAATGAATGCCTAAATAAAAACGCGCTGTTGGATTTTGTACGCTAGGCTCAGCATCGGAGGTCGAACATAGAACGGCACATTAGTGAAAACGGGCAACCCTTCGTATACCGGAACGCAGATCTACGCGAGACCCAATGGCTTTTTAATTGTTTCTGTAAATGAAATGAAATTTATTTATTTGCCAGAATATAGAATATATTTATTTATTTATTTGCACCAACAACAGCCCCATTTTATATCGTGATAAATCACTGTCCATCCTAAGGTTGCCTGGAAGAGATCGCGGAAAGCGATAAGGCCGCCCATTGTATGTTTTGTAGTGTATATGTTTTCTTTTGTTATGTATTTTTGTGGTGTACAATAAAGTATATATAAATAAATATAAATAGGTGCATAATAATATGGTAGAATAATTTCAGTGTCTCTATATTCGACTTATCAGTCGTGCAAATATTTGTAGTACATACATGCATAATAATATCATGACATTACTTAGGCTGGCTTAGCTGACCTACATCAATATCATTAACGAATGGTTAAAATCAAATAGAACATTATACCAGCTCACCTATTTTGCGTATTATGATTCCCTTGTAAATGCGACGAAGGAGTCAAGCTATGTCTCTTCTCTCTTTCTCTATGGTGATGGTCTCTATGCGCTCTGGTCACCATATAGTTTCCATCTTTGCCGTGAGAGGGCGACAGCGCCGCTTGAAGGCCCAACCCGAAGTTCAACAAAGAATCCGGTCCACTAGAACGCACCACGTTTTTACTAGACGAAGGTGCGTCAAGGCGCGAAGAATCATTATTGGTTGCACCTTCCGGATTTTCTTCTTGATTTTGAGACACATTACTCGCACCAGATGCATTCAATTTTGGACTCTCTGACGGTGGCAAACTGACATTCAGAGAGGTGTTCGTTGCCGTCGAACTCTCGTTCAAACTCAGCACTCCCATTGAAGTGTTAAGAGACTCGTCGTTGTTCGTTTCTTCTTCTGGCGGGTTCTGATTTATCTGGTTTTGATTTTGATTTTGAGTCGTATTACTAGCTATTACGGTAGCATTTCGTTCGGTATTGTTATCTGGTGAGCTTGGAAGGCTTGGTTCAGCGCTTTCACAAGTACTGGTGTTCGAACTGGTATTAGGAGTAGTCGTGGAGCTAACACCGACCGACGGAGTATTCATACTCGAACTAGAATCGGAACTGACATTGCTAGTACTAAAATTAGCAACGGACACGGGAAAATGTTCGTGTGTCCTAACATTTTGGTACGTAGTTTCGACCTTGTGAACTGGGGTGGAATTATAGCTGTCATATTTGACTGTTCGTAGTCTGTCGTAATTTTCTCCGATTCGTGATACGCTTTGTATGCCCATAGTGCCTTGGTGGGACTTGTTATGCATGTTGGTGAATTGTATGAGGTCTAAAGAGTGTTTCGTTTGTGATGGCTCCATTATATTCCTCGGTACAGCTGTGGTAGTGACAAGGCCGCCGTGGGAAATCGCGGTGACGTGTTGGTTGATGGGCTGTGGCACCAATATTTGCGCTTGTTGGGCCAACATTGTTTGCGCGGCGTGGTAGTTGGGGTGGGATTGGCTCATGGTCGCCATGTTTTGGTAGTTGCTCTGCACCGTGGAGGGGGTGGACATCGACATCTGTTGGTAACGGTGAGTGTGCTGCTGTAATAAAAAAAAATAATTATGACTAATGGGTTACTTTAAAATAATCACTAGATTTGCTTAATTTCACTTAGGGCCTATTTCAAGATGTCCGAATAGTCACTATTCACCGAATAAATTCAAAAATGGAACAGAATTTGTATGAAATTATCTGCCAAGTAAGTTAGTAGGAACTTAATGGCAGGTGGTGAATCAGGCCCTTAGTGATCAATCGATTTTACCTACGCAACATTTTTAATCGTTGGTTTTGCACCCTTTACTCGTCGTATTTATATTTATTTATATCGGTATTTGTTCAGATATTCGCATTCTTCAAAATATACCCTTATTTTACTACGATAAAGTTTATTTAATAGAAAAAGATTCCGTTTATTACCCGTCGTCCCACCGAGAAATACAATGCTGCCGAATTAAAATGGTACTAGTCTCGAAAATATGATTCGCGACAATAACTTTTTTTTAATTTTTCTGTTCCGTAAATTCTGAATAATGTAGCTGTTTGTTGTTCCTATTTAATAACTTAAAATGAAAATGCAGTATAAAACATTAGAATGTAGTATAGAACAGGGTTTCTTAAACTTTTTGCAGTCACGGACCACTTTCACAATTTAAACAATTCCACGGACCCTGTCAAAGAATATTTTAGAAAAAGAAAACACGCCTTTTAATTATATTAACCCGTCGCAGGGCAATTAGCAGACACAATACATTTTTTATTGTTATCTGCACACCGTTGTCAATCGACGTTTAAAGAGTTAAAAAATCACATGTTATTACCTATTGAATGCTATTGAAATTGACGACGACGAAGCATTCGTCGCGGCGAGTTCGTGGCTTGGCCAAGAAATGTTGAGTTTACTACACAATTTCCTACTAAATAAGTTAAAGAGTTAACTGAAAAAAGTATAATAATATAATAAAGATAAAGTCCACGGACCCCCGTGGACCCCACTTTAAGAAACCTTGGTATAGAACATAATACATGTTAATAATATTGTTACCTGTGTATGATGTCTGTGGTCAGAGTGCGATGGTCTCGAGTGTTCCGGTACGGGCGGCACGGGGCGATTCAGCGGCACACTGTAAAACACAATAAACCCCCTATTTTACTACTATTAAAAATGCGAAAATTTGGATATGTTTGTTACTCAATCACGCCAGAACAGCTGAACGGATCTGGATGAAATTTGGCACAGATATAGATTATAGTCTGCAATAGTACATGGACTTTTTATCCCGGAAAAAGGTAAGGTACCCGTGGGATAATTTCCGACATCCACGCGGACGAAGCCGCTGGCAAAAGCTAGTCAGTAATATTTACTAGCAGTCGTTTGTAATCACGAATTTTGCTTTTGATATTTCAACTAGAAAGTCATAGTTTAGGTATGTTATACTCGTCGCCTTAAAATCCTATTCACCCCAAGACATTGTTTGGCGAGCATGAATGACACTATTCAATAAAAAAAAAAAAAATTGCAAATTTATGAAATTGGGGTATTAAAAACGTGAATTTTAAATAGCAAGATTTTTTAAAATTTCAATTATAATAAAGGGTCGATCGATCAGGTTAAGCTATGCGTCATTTTTCGCGGGAATAAATTGTTTTATTCTTTCTTTCTTTCTTTCTTTCTTTCTTTCTTTCTACGCTTGCCGCGGTCGGTCCGTAGACGGGTGACTATTTTTACACACCGAAACCCCTCCGTGCCTCGGAAACAATAAAACTTCTATTGTGTCTCGTTTTTGTCCTTCACAGCGTTGTTTATAGGCGTATAGCTACGAATAATCTCTGACCTGTTCATAAGCTGTCTCGCGGCCTGGTTGAGTTCCACGAAGGCTATGGGGAAGATGCCCACACGCTGGTCCAACCGACCCTCCGCCCAGTTGTCGTCCACGCGGCGATGCACCGTTATTATAGCACCTGGAACCACAGATAATACAACATCACACATCGTCGCCGTGCAGTAAAACCTCTTAAACAAATATTAATTGATTTGAAGTGAAAACTTCCTTTAGAAGTTATCTTATGAGTTCACGTCACGCACCACGCATCACGCGTCACGCTAATGTTACGTGTTGCGCTGTCAATTTTTTACTTCTGTTGTGGCGGCATCTACATCGCCACATATGAACTACACATCAATGACATGACGTCACGCCAACCTGCATCGCGCAGTTAGAGTTTACCACGCGATTAGCATATATACAACGTCCCGACATCAACCGTCGGGCAGTAGCCCACCAGACACAACATCCGTCTGGTCGGAGGATCCTCCCTTTTCTATGGAGGATGAGTGAACTTTACACCCTGTTCCTCATGCCTCTAAACTGTCAACAGTCCCCATGACTATGATTTTAATTTTTTTTTAATTTGATTTTCTTTTTTTTTACTACATAACAAATATCATAAGCATTGCATAATCAGCATATAATGTCCCCACTACTAAGACAGGCCTCCTCTCGGTGACAGGGAGTGGGTTGTAATCTACCACGCGGGACCAGTGCAGACTAATATATGTCACATGTCTTCTCAATAAGTAAGAATAAAATAAGAGTCAGATCAACGCCAAGCACACACTTCCTATGACCATGATAGCTCTCTAGGAGGGTGTATCAGAAATGTGTGGTCAAATTTACGGGCGTGGTACAGACCATCAAACCGAACAACTTTCTCCATAGGACCAACATCGTAATCGCGAAAAAATTATCAACTATCCCAAACTTCAATACCTACTCGGCCCAAACGTATGGGACGGCTGATTATTTCTTTTGCGCTTACGATGTTTGTCCCATGGAGAAAGTTGTTCAGTTTGATGGTCTGCACCACACCTTTCTGGTAAACCCTGGTAGAGAATTTAGACTCAAGGACCCACAGTACATGGTGCTAAGAGCAAAATCTAAAGTTTACCTTTGTCGAACGCCAGACAGCCTTCTTCGTCAGGTGCGGACATCCGGAAGTCGTACAATGCTTTGCACAGCGCAGTAGCGACCGGAAGTGGTACCACCACCTGCAAATAATAATATTAACCGATTCATTTCATAAAAACAAAAGGTGATCAATGGGCATCTGACATTTTGTAACCAAAACTTGACACAATCTCACGCCTTTTTTTCATGGGGGTTAACCAAATCTTAAATGCCCTTTAAAAAAAACTGCATTATTTTTTCAACAATTAACCTAGGCTGTAACTTGTTAGTGAAATGTAGGTAAAAATAAGATTTTTGCTATTTTCATACTTATGAGAAAACAACTCAAACTCGAACTCGAAGCATTTATTTCAATTAAACCAATTACATGCACTTTTGAATTGTCAAAGAGCCGGTCAGTTAGTCAGAAAGTTGCTTGCCCATTCCAAAACGTAGATCTCTTTGGAGAAGAACGGGCATGAAACTCCACGGACACTCTTTCAAATCAAGATAAGTGATACAACATCATGGGTACATTATATTTGTTGCTTCTACATGTGAGAACAATGTAAAAAAATAAAAAAATACTTACTTAAAAAGAAGTTAAAATATAAACTTAAAAATAAGGCCTGGCAGATAAGAGATGACCAGTTACAACTGACGGCGACCGTTCACGAACATGACAACAACAGACCATTATGAAAAATAAACTAATTATATTGTTTTTACCAATGAGAGTTAAGAAAGACAGCGCACTACATGCCTAACAAGTGTCATCATAATAATTAATAAAAGAATTAATCTAATGATAAAAAAAAACCGGTCAAGAGCGAGTCGGACTCGCGCACCGAGGGTTCCGTTCCGATTTCTGAAAAAGTGTGCTATTTAGAGACATCGTTTTATTTTTTCTGTAATCTTTACATAAACTTCTATCACATAGAATAATTTCAGATTTTTCCCTTTGCAAACTTCGGAGATAAAAGGGGGGGGGGACGGTATTTTTTTTTACATTTTTCATCAAAAGTCGAAAACTTTGCGGCCTAAAAGAATAAAAAAATGTTTAAGAATGTGCAAACAGCGCTCTTTCATATGATACGCAACTTGGCCTAGAAGCCCCACTTTGAATTTTTAAGACCCCCTTTCAGCACGTGTTACAAAAAAAAATGTAAATATCTCTATTGCTTTCTTATTTGCAAAATAGTTGGGTAAACGTCATCTAAAACTGTTCCAAATTTCAAGTTGATAGCATTAGTAGTTCTTGAGATATCCAGCTGTGACAGACAGACAGACAGACTGAGTCACACAATAAGGGTTCCTTTTTTACCATTTTGGTACGGAACCGTAAAAAATATATTATAAGTACAACATGTGACAAGTATTTTTGTTTTTCTTTCATTTGCACACATGTGGTCTTGCACTTTCATAAAATACTGACAAAGACAACATTCATGTGCACTTGGGCCATTGGTTTTTATTGTACTTGTCATTTTAATATATTTATTGCCCTTTTCAATGCAGCAACAGGCTAAAAAATATTTAAATTGCACTATGGGTTTTGATGCGGTTTTCATTAACATTTAGAGAATTCATTCCGGAAAGTATATCGCACACACACACACAGTTTTTCAGAAATCATCAACAAAAATTACATATAAATGATGGTACGGAACCCTCGGTGCGCGAGTCCGACTCGCTCTTGACCGGTTATTTGTTGTTTGTAATTGTCAGTGCAAGGTTTGTATGAAAGAAAATGTTTGAAAAATTGTACGGAAAAGTGAAAAAAATCGGTTAAAAAATCTCCATATAAAAAAGTGAGCGAGACAGAACACAAAGGGAGATCTTCAAAAAAAATTACAGAATTGATAGATTGTCGTTTAGTTGTTCAGTTGTTTTATCTGTAATAAAATATTAATGTAATAAACACATATCGCACACCTAGATCTAAACTGAGACAACACAAAAAAGGTCATTTTTCAGGAGACGATAAAAACGTAGGTAAGATATCTGCATTTTTTGTTAGGGAAGTTATACAATTTAATTTGATTCTAGATAATAAATAGCTTGTAAAATGTCACTTTATACAAATTGGAGCTAAAATTCAATAATTTTTATCGATAATCACTGTTTTTCAAACGTAATTCAAAATTAATGATTTTTGAGTTGTCTCAGTTTAGATCTAGGTGTGCGATATGTGTTTATTACATTAATATTTTATTACAGATAAAACAACTGAACAACTAAACGACAATCTATCAATTCTGTAAATTTTTTTGAAGATCTCCCTTTGTGTTCTGTCTCGCTCACTTTTTTATATGGAGATTTTTTAACCGATTTTTTTCACTTTTCCGTACAATTTTTCAAACATTTTCTTTCATACAAACCTTGCACTGACAATTACAAACAACAAATAACCGGTCAAGAGCGAGTCGGACTCGCGCACCGAGGGTTCCGTACCATCATTTATATGTAATTTTTGTTGATGATTTCTGAAAAACTGTGTGTGTGTGTGCTATTTAGACATCATTTTATCTTTACATAAACTTCTATCACATAGAATAATTTCAGGTTTTTCGCCTAGCAAACTTCGGAGATAGGGGGGGGGGGAACGGTATTTTTTTACATTTTTCATCAAAAGTCGAAAACTATGCGGGCTAAAAAAAAGAATAAAATGTTTGAGAATGTGCAAACAACGCTCTTTCATATGATACCCCACATGCCCTAGTAGCCCCACTTTGAATTTTTAAGGCCCCCTTTCAGTCCCTGTTGCAAAAAAAATATAAATATTTTTATTTCTTTCTTATTTGCAAAATAGTTGGGTAAACGTCATCTAAAACTATTCTAAATTTCAAGTTGATAGCATTAGTAGTTCTTGAGATATCCAGCTGTGACAGACAGACAGACAGACAGACAGACTGAGTCACACCATAAGGGTTCCTTTTTTACCATTTTGGTACGAAACCCTAAAAAAGAATTAGCCAAATATGTTCAACCGTTCTGAAGTAATGCGCGTACATACATTTGTCAATTTATTTTTATAGATGAACAAACCTGAACATATGTGATAGGGAACATGCCAGTTCTTCCAGAACTTTCTCCTTGATACCAAAACGGGTCCAATTTCTTTTGTATTAATATCGTTTCACCTTTCTTGAACGACAGGTCCCTGTAAACAATTGAAATAAGGGATGAGCAATTTGAAATAAGTGATGATCAATATGTAGTTTAAAATAGGTCCTCCTCTCTCCTACTATACTGTGCCCGACAGGGTCCATAATTGTGACATTATTTTTAAGCTTACCAACTGTTTTAACATTATGGAACGCAATAAAGAATTGAGAATTGAGAATAGGTATGAATACAAAAATCCGAAAGTTTGAGATTGAAGACCAATTCCTGTACTTAATTATAAACGTGCAAAATCTAGTTGAAATCTCATCTCAGCGACAATAGACTTCCTCTCCGTTTTTTTTTTTTTGTATTTGCTTATGCAATATATAAATATTTGATTGCTTAACACTCCCACAATTAAGACGAATCTAACGACACCTCATATTTAAAATCCATTAAGCCGTGGCTACAGACACGCTCTCGAAAAACATTATTCTCCATATGGGGCAGTCGAGTAAAAAAGGAAAATAAATTAGAGGAATTTTAGACAGTTTGAAACTGAGATTAAAATACAGGAATTGCCCCTCGTCTATTCTCATAATATTGATATTAAAATTAAAATCGTATTTTCGCAATTATTATTAACATGTATGTTATAAAAATGCCTGTTATAATTTATATTTCTATCTTTGCAAATTGCAAAGAACGTAAGAAAATTTGAATTTCGCGGGCTACTTTAGCGCTACCTCCTTAAGTCCATTAAATTCCGCAATATACACGATAACAAATATCATACATATACAACATAATATGTACCTATTTCATAAAACAGTGCACATGTTAACTTGCCGCTTAACACATTAGTAAGCGCATACTGAACGGATAGCCCGTGACTCACTCCAGCAGTAATGCATCAAGTTTAATGATTACTAATTGAAAATAAGTGGTTCACAGCCCGCCGATCACATCAACTTTAAAGTTTATATTGTTATCAAAGTATTTTTTCCCACTGACTCATACAACTCGGATAGTTGGCAAGTAGGTACACTTAAAATTCTAGTAGCTACTTGACGTTCGACAGTTGTTTACTCCTACTCGTTTGTCTTCTCGAAAGTCGTTGAATAGTCCACTGATGTCACTCAAGAAGTTAAATATGATTAGTCTTCTATCCTACTGAAATGCGAAAGTATCAAAAATTACCCCATATTCTAAATTCATTTATTTACGTTACACGACCATGTTTGGGTCACAGAAATTCATACGTGTACCAAATTTCAACTCAATCGGTCCATTAGGCTCGGAGTAAATAGGCTATGACATGTGACAGACGGACAGACAGACCCACAAGTGATATAAGGGTTCCGCTTTTTCCTTTTGAGGTACGAAACCCTAAAAAAGGTGAAAGGGATAAAAGGCGGAGGACCTTTATATCACAGCGCCATAATAAGTACGTCATACGTGATCTATGAACACCGGTAAATGTCTTGAACTCTACATTATCTGAACAAATAAATCATTAGTTATTTACTGTACTGCTGCAATAAACAAAATGACTCATTAGTGCTACCAAATAAATAAGCTATAGTACTTGTTTACGAGTATCTTTGTATAAGTTTAATTACATTTTGAGGTATAATGTCAAAATTGCCCTGAATAATATAAGTGCGTAAACAAGAGAAGAGGCGGAAAAAAATCCAATGGGTGGAAATAGGCTGACTGGAATGAATTTAGGGGTAGGGCAGACTCGTAAGGTCGAGATTTGATCCATATGACCTAGATATAAGGATCAGGTCTCGACCCTTACGAGTCTTTCAGTCTTTCTTCCCCTGGGCTGGGTGTCATACTCATAAGAGAGGCCTATAATTCTGTCTAGCCTTTTCCCAACTATGGTGGTGTCGGTTTCCAGTCTAACCTGATGCAGCTGAATACCAGTATTTTATATGGAGCGACTGCCTATTTGACCTCACTGGGTAATACGATATTCCTTGGTAAGACTGGTTGTCAGGCTTTCAGTCTTCTGACGACCCATAACGACTAAGGCTACGGCTTAACGTGCTTTCCGAGGCACGGAGGAGTAACGGTATGTAAAGGTGGTCACCCAACCCTGGCAAGCGTAGCATAACTTGATAAATCGACTCTTGCGCCTGTTATTACTTAACCACGAGCTTGCCAAAGTTGGTCCGTGGATGGGTGACCATCTTTACATACCGAGACCCTTCGTGCCTCGGAAAGCACATTAAGCCGTTGGTCCCGGCTGTCATTCGTGGATCTTTAACAGTCGTTACGGGTCGTCAGAAGCCCGAAAGTCTGACAGTCAGTCCAGTCTTACCAAAGGGGTATCGTATTACTCAGTTGTGGAGGTCAGATAGGCAGTGGCTCCATGTAAAATACTGGTATTCAGCTGCATCCGCTTAGACTGGAAACCGACCCCAACATAGTTGGGAGAAGGCTAGGCAGATTGATCTGTCAGTCACTCACGGAACTGTTGTACATTTAGGTCATGGGGTTAGTAGGTAATAACAATATAATGAATAATTATCGCTTACTTAAGTTATCACATTATTCATTATTTTCCCACTGTTCTATGAGAGTTATCGTCATCAAATTACAAGTATGGGAAATTCTCCTAGACGGATCGGTGCAGTAAGCTTGTACCCACACTCATTCATTTTCTACAGTAACAATAAATTAATGCAAGCTAAACGAAATGGAAAATGGTTGTTATTAGCATAATTATTGAAGTCTCACACGCATACGCCGCTTATTTATAAGGTGCACGTGATTTTTTTCAGTAATTTTGTAAAAGTAAAGATTATTCGAAATTATCTGCCTAGAGCCTTTTCCTAACATGTTGGAGTCAGCTTCCAGTCTAACCAGTTGCAGCTGAATAACAGTATTTTACGGACTGCGGATGGGGCGAATGGCTATCTGACCTCCACAACCCAGTTACTGGGTACTATGCGCTTGCCTTTTACTGGTTGTCAGACTTTCGGGCTTCTGACGACCCGTAGGCCGTCAAAGATCCACGAATGAAACACTTTGTCGCACTACAGCGCGACAATAACGGGCCGATATTTTGTTTTTGAGGACCAATGGCTTCTATCTAATCAAGAGTTTTGGCCACTATTATCAGTCAACTGCCTGTTTATGGTATGTAACAATTTGACATTGACAGCGCCTTTATGTTGTAGCAGTTAGGGTAGTTTTCGTATGTCGAGAGTTACCACTGACGTGCCGTTGACTGTGCCCGGTTACACTAATAGGCTCACACCTCACACCCCCTTACATGGGACTTAAACCACATATCAATACAGATGAGACACTCCGCAGTTTAGGTATGAAGCTACAAGTACGCGGCGAGCTCATCTCACTGGGTCAATTCAGTGTGGGCTGCCGCGCACCGGCCACCTCGCACGTTAGTTCGATACTCACTCACGCGCCGCGTCGTAAAAGAAGACAATCCTAACGAGTCAGAAGGAGTTACGCGATAGAAAGAGAGGCAACTTATAGGTGAATATAACTGTAGGTAATAAGGGTTGTGCTATCTGAATTGCACTTTACTGTGTCGTAGCAAGAGTCGCTTTTTATTTAAATTATTTTGCGGAGTGTCCCATCTGTATTAATCTGTGCTTAAACATAACTGGCGAAATGTGAACCCTTCGGGGATGTTATGTTATGTAAAAAAAACCGGTCAAGAGCGAGTCGGACTCGCGCACCGAGGGTTCCGTTCCGATTCCTGAAAAAGTAGAATAATAACATAACATAGAATAATTTCAGATTTTTATCTTTGCAAACTTCGGAGATAAAGGGGGGGGGGGGGGCGACGGTATTTTTTTTTACATTTTTCATCAAAAGTCGAAAACTATGCGGTCTAAAAAAAAATGTTTGAGAATGTGCAATCTGCGCTCTTTCATATGATACCCCACATGCACTTAAAAATTCAAAGTGGGGCTACTAGCCCCACTTTGAAATTTTAAGACCCCCTTTCAGACCCTTTTTGTAACAAAAAAAAACATAAACATTTTTACGTGTTTCTTATTTGCAAAATAGTTGGGTAAACGTCATCTAAAACTGTTCCAAATTTCAAGTTGATACCATCAGTAGTTCTTGAGATATCCAGCTGTGACAGACAGACAGACTGAGTCACACCATAAGAATTCCTTTTTTACCATTTTGGCTACGGAACCCTAAAAAGTATAATAAACAAAATGAGGTCAACTCACCCCGGTTCCTTGGATATAAAGTCGTGTAGGGCCCTCGCGTGCGGAGGTAACTGCTTACCGCCTGCCTGAACACCTTGTAACGCCTTGAACAATTTACGAAAACATTATTAGTTCAATTATTTCTACTATTTAAAACGAACTTCTGTTCTAACTTATAAGTTAACGAACGAAATTCTTGGTCTTACAAATGTTTTTCTTCATGATAATAAAACTCGTAGAAGTACTATAAAAGCAAAGGGATAAGTAAGCATCACAGCATAAGTCGACGTACGCAAAGACGTAAAAATATCGCGGCGGGATTTTATCGCGCACTGGATTTTCAATTCTCGGTGACTGATGAGCCGAGCTTCGAGAATCCAACAGAGTGCATCTCAGTGCGTCGAAAAACACACTGTTGGATTTTCAACTCTCGGTGCTAAGCAAGCGTTGAAATACCAGTGCGCGAAAAAAAATCGCCGCGATTTTTTTACGCCCGTGCGAACGTCGACTTAGTCATTCTTACCTGGGAATGTCCGCTCCTTGAAGTTCTTTGTCCAGTGACTAGCTTCCTTGGAGCCGAGTTCTTCATGCCTTCGAGGATCCTCATGAGGAGAACGTTCGGAGGCAGCTCCTCCACCTTCACTTCCACTAAGACCCTGCATTCTGGACATCGTAGCTCCTTGTGGGATTCTATTATCACCTGAAATGAAGAAAAACGTTTTAGTTCAGTATTTATACTGGTTATTGTTAGTCTGCGTCATTCCACGATTTAATTAATACAAGTTAAAAAACCGGCCAAGTGCGAGTCGGACTCACACATGAAGGGTTCCGTACCATAAACACTCCTGCCTAAGTAAATTATTATTTACTTAGGCACCTGTTACAGATTTATTATTAGAAAATAATGGTTCACGGTTTATGCATAAGGTTTATGTTTATGAAATTAAATGTTTTTTTTTAATTTTTATATTTGAGTTGATCGAATGAAAGGTAAATTGCGGTTTACGATTTATGACGTATTAAAGAAAAACTACATAGATCTCGTTCAAACCAATTTTCGGTGGAAGTTTACATGGTAATGTACATCATGTATTTTTTTTAGTTTTATCATTCTCTTATTTTAGAAGTTACAGGGGGGGGGGACACATTTTACCACTTTGGAAGTGTCTCTCGCGCAAACTATTTAGTTTAGAAAAAAATGATATTAGAAACCTCAATATCATTTTTGAAGACCTATGCATAGACACCCCACACTTATTTATGGGTTTTGATGAAAAATTTTATTTTGAGTTTCAGTTCTAATTAGGGGGACCCCCAAAATTTATTGTTTTTTTTTTCTATTTTTATGTGAAAATCTTAATGCGGTTCACAGAATACATCTACACCAAGTTTCAACAGTATAGTTCTTATAGTTTCGGTTTTGATTTACTTGCGAGTATCAAAATAATGTCGCTTAAATGGCCGTATTTTTTATTGCGTTGATTTAGAAGCTTGATTTTTATAGAACTCCACGGGATCATAGACCTACGTATTTCATATTAATTTCAACTTGACACCTCCACGCATTCCTGAGAAAAAGGGTCTTAACAGACTGACAGACAGATGGTCAACGAAGTGTTCCTATAAGGCCTCCGTTTGTTTTCCTTTTGACCTCAAACGGAACCCCAAAAATTTTTATAGCGAAATAAGGGACTCGGACCTTTTCTATGTGAGAAGGAGTGGGTGGTAATTCACCACAAGGGCCTAGTACCAGTTGGTGAAAGCCACAAGTATTTGTATTTTTGGTTCTAGAACGTTCTAGCACGGTTCTCCTTCAACGATTTTAAAGATGGCGTTCAAAGGGAAATAATTTATTTATTTATATTTTTTTTATTATAATACCGAAAGAGTATGACAGAATTACGTAAACAAAATAATTATGATTTTATCTGTATCCTATGCGACACCTTGTGTCTGAGTACTGGCAACCTCGTGAACTTTGATAAGAGCAAATAAATTATTTATAATCAGACCTCCGAGGACGCAGAAGGCCAAGTTATGAAGAACTGACTTAGTCAAAAAGTGGTCCCTGCCAGCAGGACCGTTATCTTTTTAGGGTTCCGTACCAAAATGGTAAAAAGGAACCCTTATGGTGTGACTCAGTCTGTCCGTCTGTCTGTCTGTCTGTCACAGCTGGATATCTCAAGAACTACTAATGCTATCAATTTGAAATTTGGAAGAGTTTTAGATGACGTTTACCCAACTATTTTGCAAATAAGGAAGAAATAAAAATATTTATATTTTTATTAGGGACTGAAAGGGGGTCTTAAAAATTCAAAGTGGGGCTACTAGGTCATGTGGGGTATCATATGAAAGGGCGCTGTTTGTACATTCTCAAACATTTTTTTTATTTTTTTTAGTCTGCGTAGTTTTCGACTTTTGATGAAAAATGTAAAAAAAAATAACACCCCCCCCCCTATCTCCGAAGTTAGCAAAGAGAAAAATCTGAAATTATTCTATGTGATAGAAGTTAATGTAAAGTTTCCTAGAAGAGCTGTCATGAAAATAATGACAGCGGCAGATTTAAATCGTTAGATTCGCCCTATCGCGTCAAAAGATACTTAGTAGCGTTTCTGTTTCAGTTTGATACCTCTGCTGAGGCTCTGACACACAATGACGCAGTGATTTGACTTGATTATCATGGAAACGCTATTTAATAAATGAGTGAGTCCATTCTTCTCAGTATGGAGTATGGACACATTTTCGTGACTACTTTTCGGTAAGGGGAAAACTAGCGATTTAAATCTTTGGGGGGGTTTGACTTAATGTCAAATACTGGTTGAAAATGACAGACTTTCATGACGGCTGTTATAATATGACGGAACTGCTTTCCTAGGAAACCAAAGCTAAAGAAAACAAAATAAAGTATCTGCACCGGTATGATTACCATTCAAGCCAGGACACAACATCTTCTTGGTGGCATAAATCAAATTCAAACCATTTATTACAAATAATTTTTAAGTCACTTTTGAATTGTCAAGGGGTCGTCGGTCAGTCAGAAAGTTGAAACTAGTTGTCCATTCCAAAGCGAACCTACTAGTTCCTTTAGAGAAGAACGGGCAAGAAACTCTACGGACACTCTTGTTAATCAAAATTATACATGTGAGTACAATGTAGTATGTAGAAAGACATGCACGTTAAAAGCGTCCGTAATAATAAAAACTTTTTAACAAAAAAAAAAAACCGACTTCCAAAAACCGGCCAAGTGCGAGACGGACTCATACACAAAGGGTTCCGTACCATATTATATGTTTAACAATCGCAAAGATAACTTTGTATTTCGTAATGATACTGTGAATTACAACGTTATTTTTTGCAGTTGCAGAAAATCGCCCATATTTAACCAAAATACCTTACGAATCGCCGTTTTTAGTATTTTTTGATTAAGTACAGTATAAGGTACATTATATAATAGAGCTCGTACAAAAATGGTATAAAATTAACAACTTTTACGGCCCCCTATTTCTTCATTTTAGAAGATAAAAAAAATAAAAATATCTTTGTCCTCTACTCGACGAGTTCTACACAATAACATACACACACAGGTTATTTTTTTTTTTTTCAAAATGAAAGCTTTTCTGTATGGGGAAAAAAAGTAAAGTTAAAATTAAAGGGGGCAGCCCCTTTAATTTTATCTTTACTTTATTTTTATTATTTGTTGTTATAGTCGTAATAGAAATACACAATCTGTGAAAATTTCAACTCTCTACCTATTAAGGTTCATGAGATACAGCCCTGTGACAGACGGACGGACGGACGGACGGACAGCGGAGGCTTAGTAAGTTTGTACGCACAATATTGAGATACTAGCTAGACTGCCCGTGTGTGGGGGGGGTCTGAATTTATGCTTTTGCGGTTGCACAACGACATGCTTGGCTTTGCTTTGCTTGGTAGTATAGATGCAGGCCTACTCTGCTGCCTCCTTCAGAGGTGGTAGGGTGGCGAGGTCTTGAGGGAGAGCGCTACGGTCGTGTAGATCCTCAAGGCAAGTCTGGCGGATGTACCTTCCCGAGGTTGCCACCCCGTTCTTGGTCTAATTCCTTAAGAAGTAGACGTAACAAAAACCACCAGGCGTCATCACATCCCTTCCCCTATTCCCTTAACCCCTTTTCTTCCCGTCTTACCCCTCCTACCCCATTCGCACAATCCCTCCTCACTCCATCCTACCCACATCCCCAATCCTCCCATCTCCACCTTTCCAATTTCCACTCCTAACCGCGACCCCCTGTGACTGGGTGGTAGCGGGCTCGACCATCACTAAAATCTGCTGATGACGAGTAGGAGTAAGCAGTCACCTGCGCTAGGACCTGCGCAGTTGAGCGCCGTGAGCGGGGATGAAGGAGTCCTGGGGGGTTGAGCCGAGCGGCACTGGCGGTAATGTGTCCGTAAGGCAACACGCCCTCTTTGGTCTGGATTTCAAGCGAAACGGTGGCCCTACCCAATAGCCAGGGGTAGGGAAATGGCCATAGTGTCCCGTCAGAGGGCCACAGGCGAGGTGCGTGAGGTCCGCTGAGGTTGTCCTCGGACGGCTGAAGCGGTAGGCAAAGGTCATGCTGACGGTGTAAGTGAGGGTTGATCAGTTCGTTGGGGGTGGGCCTTTCGACCCCCTACGCCAACCCGATCGAGCACCCGATGTCGCACTGTAAGCCAGCCTTGCGCCCCTATATCTCTCTGGTAGTCCTAACGTTCGATCTTTTTTTATAGTGAGACGTTCCCAGGTGCGGGCTCCATGGAGGGTGGGAGCCAGAGAGATGAAATTTTCTAAAACTTTAACATGGACAATCTAAGGCCAGTTAAAACCAAAACCGGAGTGGAGGCGAAAGCCAATGAGACTCCCAAGGGGGGTGCTTGCACTTCCCTCGCCCCTGGTGGCCTTGCGGCTAACGCTGCGGGTACCAGCGCGGGTGCCGGTCCGGCTGTGGCGATAACCGCAGCTAAGACCAAAACAAAAAAAGTCCCTTTCCAAACAAAGGAAGTCGGCGCTGATTGGGACCAGTACCGACCCTAAGGCGATGACTACGGCGACGACTCATACCACTGCCGGTCAGACCCTCTCCACACAGACGCCCGTGCTGGGTAACACCGGTACTGGGTGTCTAACTAAACAACCTCCTCCTCCTCCTCCTGAGGCTCCTCCAGCCTCCTCCCTTCAGAAGGCAGTCACCGGTCAAACAGTGACGGCCAGCTGCACCGAGGACGTGTTCTCACGCGCCTGGCAAGTGCAGACACGCAAGGGCAAGGGTGATAAATCAAAAAAACAAGCCCGTCGTCCTTGCACAGACCCTTCAGGTCCAATAGCTGCCTCAGTTGAAGGCAAGAAGAGGGACAAGGAAACGAGGAAGGAGCGCCGCCAAGCACGTAAGTGGGTAGGTAAAGGCTCCCGCAATAAACAGGCCGCTGCCGCTGGTTCGGGCAAACCAACCAGCGGCCAGCTCGACTTCTCCGCCGGAAAGCGGTCGCAGGCAGAGGCCGGCGCTAGCCGACCAACGCCCAGTCAACCGCCAACCAGTGTCCCGGAGGGTCCGGCTGCAGGTAACAGTAAGACACAGCGACCCGATTGGAAGAATCAGGCCGCGGCCAAGCGAGCTCTCAACGAGACTTTGACACTTCGAGGGGAGCATAAGCGGCCGCGTCTTGATCAGTCCAAACGGGTCGCTCAACGAAGCTACGCCCAAGCTGCCAGCGCTACCCTAGACGTCGCGATCACCTGCGACCGCACGGGGATCCTCAGCAAGGACGTATCGGACCAGGTACTCGCTGCTATCCAGAAGCAGATCATCCTCGAGGCCTGCTCCCCCAAACAAGACACTCCAGGGCCGACCTTCAACGCCAAGCCTATGTTCGCCGGGGGCGTCCTTAAACTGTGGTGCGGTAACGACCACACCTTAGCTTGGCTAAGGAAAACAGTCTCCGACCTTTCTCTTCCCACTAGCACCTCGTTGGTCGTTGTGAGACAGTCGGAGATCCTGAAACGTGCGTGGTGTGGCATCGTGATCCCGGACGAGCAGGGGGTCTTCGTAGAGCCGACCAATATTGGTCGCGCTCTCAGCTATCAGAACCCTTGGATAGACGTCAAGAGGTGGGTATTGATGCACACCGATAAGCAAGCCGCGGCATGGTTTGTGGTGGTCGGTGTCCCTTTGGACCAAATCCCGACCCTGATGGAGGCCGGACGCCGCCTCTCATTTGGGCTAGGGGCGGTGTACGTAAAGTTCCAGGGTCGGAACGGTAGGTTCACCGACGTCCCTCAGGGGTGGGACCCCGCCACGGGAACCGTCCGCCAGCTGCCGCAGACAACAGCAGGGGAGTCTACTCCCCCTTTAAACAACCCGGAGGCTTCCGCGGCTGAACCTGCTGCTGCAGAATCGGCCGCCCCTGCCGCCGCCACCGAAGGCGCCGTTCCTCTGTCGGGCGAGGAGCTGGAGGACATGATCCTGTCCCCGGCTTCGGGCACGGGAGGGGACGGCTTCGACGAGGGCGACTTGTTTGCCGGGCTAAGACTTGGGGGGGACGATGAGGGTTCGACCAGTGATGGCGTCCCTTTCGTCGTCGACCTGTAAAGTTCTACAAGCAAACCTCCACCACAGTCAGACCGCGACGGCTCAGCTCCGCAAGTGGCTGGAGGTTCAACACACGGCCATTGCCTTGATCCAGGAGCCGTGGATTAGGGCGGGCCGAATACAAGGACTCTCCAATCTTAATGGTAAGCTCCTGGTCACCACAGAGCACGATCACCCTAGATCGTGCATCTACGTCACAGGTAACCTTAAAACACATCTCTTAACTGATTTCTGTTGCAGAGATGTCTCTGCAGCAAAGCTGCTAATACAGCGTGTTGATGCCACGGAAATGGAGATCGTTTTCGCTTCGGTCTATATGCCCGAGGCGGAGGCGCCGCCTCCCCACGGCCTCGCCCGCCTCGTGAGTCATTGCGAGAGATGCGGGTATCAGGTCGTCGTGGGGGCCGACGCCAATGCTCACCACCAACTGTGGGGTATGGACACGCAAAACGACAGGGGTAAGGCCTTGGTTGACTATTTATTTTCAACTAACCTATCTTTACTAAACACTGGCTCCGAACCTACTTTCGTGACCAGGCGAAGTCGTACAATCATAGATCTCACTCTGGCAACAGAAGGCGCGGCGGAAATTACCACTGGGTGGCAGGTCTCCAAGGAGGCCTCCTGCTCAGATCACAGGTGGATCCGCTTCGACATCCAGGTCTGTGTTCCACCTACACCACCACGACGTAATCCGCGTAATACGGATCGTGCCACCTATACACGCAGCCTAGAATCCAAGCTGGCGACACTATGCGATCCGACGACAGTTGCGGACACGACACAGATTGAGGTACTGGTAGGCCATCTCACTAAATCAATGATAGACAGCTACCAAACTGCCTGCCCAGAGACCACTCCGCGTAAAACACCGGGCAAACAACCTTGGTGGGGCGCTGATCTGGAGCGCAAGCGCGGTAAGGTAAGGCAAGCACTGAATAGAGCAATGAACACATGTGCGGATGAGGACTGGGATAACTATTACGCAGCCAAATCCAGCTACAAAAAATGCATCAGGTTCAGGAGCACCACGGGATGGCGTAAATTCTGTGGCAGCATTGAATCCTGTCAGCAAGCAAACAGGGTAAGGAAAGTACTGGCGCAACAGCAGACACCTGGGCCCGCTACCCTCCGTAAGCCTGATAATACACTTACTTCCTCGCCAGAAGAAACGAGACGCGTCCTTATTGAAACTCACTTCCCTGGATGTGTCCTTACGCAGGTAATCGACTGGCTAGATGTAATTCAAACGCCATCAGACAATGATTGGCTTTATGCAGGCAGGGTGGTCACGTTGGAAAGGATCCAATGGGCCATTCGTAGTTTCCATCCTTTTAAGGCAGCTGGTCCTGATGGAGTTTTCCCCGCCTTACTTCAGTGGGGAGGAATCTCTGTTGCAATAAGACTGGTGCCTCTAATGAGAGCGTGCCTGGCCTTTAGATACGTTCCAAAAGGATGGAGGGAAGTGAAAGTTATATTCATCCCTAAGCCAGGTAAGGGTGACTACACAAACGCCAAATCCTACCGTCCCATCAGTCTGACCTCCTTTCTATTAAAAACTCTGGAAAGGCTGTGTGACAGGGAGCTAAGGGACGGCGTTTTAAAAACGATACCGCTACACGGTAATCAACACGCATACAGCTCAGGTAAGTCGACCGAATCCGCTCTTCATCTAGTAGTCAGTCAGATAGAGGAAGCGATCTACCAGAAAGGCAGCTGCCTGGGCACGTTCATAGACATCGAAGGAGCCTTCGACAAAACTAACTTCTCCAGCATCAGCAGCGCCCTCTCCAGACATGGAGTAGAACAGGTACTAACGGACTGGATCACAAACATGTTAAGTAAACGAGTGGTTCGCCTTGAGGGTGAACAGCAGTTGGCCATGATAGCCAAAGGCTGCCCCCAGGGAGGGGTGTTGTCGCCCCTACTGTGGAATCTGGTGATTAACGACCTTATCACCAAACTCAACGCCAGCCGCTTTTATACAATAGGGTATGCAGACGACCTCGCAATCCTTGTGCCGGGGAAGGTGACAGGAACGATCTGCAACCTCACTCAGCAAGCGCTACGTATTGTAGAAAGATGGTGCAGGGAATTTGACCTATCAGTGAACCCCACTAAAACTGAACTAGTCATGTTTACCCATAAACGAGTTTTAGGCCCATTCCGCCTACCAAAACTGTTCGATACAGAACTCCAGTTGACCAATGAAGTCAAGTATCTCGGCGTCATCCTAGACAGTAAGTTAAACTGGAGTAGTCATTTAGACAGCAAACTAAACAGGGCCTGCATCACCTTCTGGCAGTGCAGGAAAATGATAGGTAAGAAGTGGGGCCTATCCCCTAAAATTATACTATGGCTGTACACCGCAGTGATCCGCCCCATGATCACCTACGGGGCTGTGGTCTGGTGGCCCCGCACCAAACTTGTTACAGCCTCTAATAAACTACAACATATGCAAAGACTAGCCTGCACGGCGACTACGGGTTGCATGAGGACTACTCCGACTGCAGCAGTTGAAGCCATGCTGGGATTACCACCGCTCCACCTGTTCATACAGCAGGAAGCAACGATGGCGGCGGTACGTCTTAATGCACTAAATCTCTGGGGTAAGAGTAATATACCACACACCGCGCTGCTTGAGGAACTAAACAAGGAGTTCCCCATCACAAGAGCTGTAAATGACCGGGTACCTAAACAATTTATTTTTGATAAGAAATACAAGATCCAGCTGCACGAGGATCGCCGATGCGAGGGGTTGTGCCCCGCAGAGCTGCGTATCTTCACGGATGGATCCAAAACAGGTAGTGGCACAGGTGCTGGAATCTTCTCGGACGATTTCAACATACACATAGCTACACCATTGGGGGCCCATAACACAGTGTTCCAGGCCGAGTGCATGGGCATTTCTTTGGCCGCTTCAGCCATCATGGCCAGGGAAGTTAAGGACCACTCGATCCGCATACTCTCAGACAGCATGGCTGTTCTGCAAGCGCTAAGTAGTCACACTGTGGACTCTGGGCTAATATACGAGTGCCACCAGCGTCTTAACCAGGTGGGTAGACTCAATAATATAACCATTCAATGGATCAAGGGACACAGCGGCTCGCTAGGCAACGACGCAGCCGACGAACTTGCCAGAAGGGGGTCGAGCATGGCACCAGTGGGACCTGAACCCATAGTGCCGCTCCCTTTCGGGTACTTGCGCACTCTGGTAAGGAAACGAACCAGGGATCAGCATCACAAACTATGGTCGGACCAAGGTGAATGTAGGCAGGCTAGGGAAGCACTCCCTGCCATTGATGGCCGGCTCACGAAACAGGTTCTCCGACTAACTAAACAACAGCTGCGTACAGTTACAGCGGCTATAACTGGCCATGGGTCATTTAATAAACACCTCTTTGTCATAGGAGTCACAGACAGTCCGCTGTGCAGGGCCTGCGTGGAGGACGACGAGACAGCAGCTCATGTGCTTCTAAACTGCCCGGTTGTCGCCGCATACAGGGCAAAGTACTTCGGTAACCCAGGTACCCTCCGTGAGGTTGTCAGTAAGATCAAGGCGCTGCTGGCCTTCTTTGAGGAGCTGGGGTGGATCGAATGATCGATTTTCCCACCCATACGCAAAATACGCGCATTGACGTGGAGTTGCGGATACCAGCCCGTATTACCTATTACCTATTATTAGACTGCCCGTGGCTTTGCCCGGCGAGGATGTCTGATTTCATGGGTTTTAATTTTCTTATTATTGTTTACTTTTCATCAAAAGTATAAAATATTGAATACTGAGTTTCAAGTTAATCGGACTGCGTTTTAAAAATCTTCCATACAAACTTTAACATCCCTAAACACCCTTTGAGGGGTAGTTTAAGAAAACTAAAAATGATTAATTTTATAATTAACTTAGATGAATATTCGTGCTAAGTTTCAAGTCTAATAACTCAAGAAATAAGATTTTTCATACAAACTTTCATCCCCTATTTTATTCCCTTAGGGATGGAATTTTCAAAAATTCTTCCTTAATGGATGTTTACACTATACAGGGTGTAAGGGACAGCCCTCCACAAATTAACAGGGTGCATTCAGCTCCTTATTGTGAATCATATTCCACCGGAAATTTTCTCAGGAAAAGTTTCATTTTTTTTAACGTTTTTTTGGCTAATATTCCTTTATTTCAATGTAAAATTACATTCTCTGTTTGCAGCACTCCATTTATGTAAATAAAACAGCTAAAATCCAAAAAACAGCAATGTATGTCGAAATACTCTAACGTACTACGCGCGAAATCAGCTGTTCACTTTCTGCATAGCTTCAGAGTTCATCAAACTCACCGCATACTACTTGCATACAATACAATAGAGACAAGCGAGACGCTCCGATTTACCGAGTCGCAACAGTATTGCCAACTTAATAAACCTCAATTTGTGAACGAAAATGTTAGATCAAACTTGGTTCACATAAGAACTCCTCTAATGTTAAATGCAAATCTTTTAGTGCACTTAATTTCTAAAGGAAAAACGCACATAATGTGCCCTTGAGTATTCGTGGTAGGTACATACCTAATTACTTAATTAATTCTACTTTTCAAGCGATCACTGGATCCAGTTTCCAAGCCACCCAAGGGCCTTTTCATGGCTTTACGGCAGCTACCGACTGGTAGTCGAGTCGCGAATCGAACGTAAGCCCTCTGCAATGGAAGCCCAGTCTTCTATCACGCTGGGCTATCACTACTATTAATTTGCTTAACATAAACTTTGAATTAAATTGACAAATTAATCGTTTCATTTCTCCAAAAAAAATAACAGCTCTAACATTTAGTCAAGCTTAAAAATAGTGGTATTTTTGTACAACATTTTTGCAAGAAACATGCAAAATTTTTTGAGTAGTTGACAACACTGTTTTTTTGTGTGATTTTTCGTGTAGTCATTAGTACAGTTTAGTTGTCCTGCGACTGTGTCCTGCGCAGTATCGCTCGCTGTTGTTCGCGCAGTCGCGTCGTGAAGTTTACGTACTTACCCATTTGTGTTGTTGTCTGTGAGAAATGGCTACACGAGCACTAAGCTCGTGAATATGGCGAAATGATAATGTGCTACGGGGAAGCTCGGGGAAATGCCAGGGAAGCGCTCAGAAATTACATCGATAGGTATCCTGACCGTCGGCATCCATCAGACTCCCGGATAATTACCAATGTCTATCAACGAGTGCTAGATAACCAGCCCATAGTTCCCAATCAAGAAGGCGCCGGAAGACCACTTCGCGGTGCAACTGTAGAAAGAGTTTTAGACCTGGTCCGTCAAAATCCACGCCTAGGCACACGCACTGCAGCTCGACTATTGCGCCGGAATCATGGAGCCCGCGTCTCACACTTTTAGACTTCTTTTTGTGGGGCTACGTAAAGGAAAAAGTGTTTGTTAGTGCATGTGCGAGTGAGGAAGAAATGCGAGATTGAATCACAGACACATTCCAGCAGCTGCGCTACAGCTGCAACGAAGATCCCAACTTGCTGACCCGCTTGCACGGGGAGACCCTGCGCCGTGCCAATGTGTGTGAAGGTCTCGGTGGAGGTCATTTCGAGCCGTATCTCATACGACCGGAGCGATTCTAAGGTAGGATTAATTTTTGATACCTATTGAAATAAGACTGATTGATTTACATTATTTTTCTATGTAATAAGCATTGTACTTATGGTAAAAACACATAACGCTCCTTTTTTAACTTGCCGCAGTCGGGTAAAAAAACGAAAACCACTTCAACGTTAGTTGTAGCTATTGTTTGGCACAAAATTAACTCTAGTGCTTATTATTTTGTTATCTTTACTCGCTTTACCAAAGCGGAATTCCCGCTGTGTGAAAGGGCAGCTAATGAGAAGCCTGAATGCATGTTTGCAAGTACTTAGTATTTTTTTATTTTTATTGACTGTTTGTTTCGTTAAGTTTTAGACTGTTGTTGGTTGAGCGGAAAATACTTTTGTATTAATTTGTTTAAAAATGCCTCGCAGACGATACAACGTTTTACGTAGGCAAGCCAGAAAAGATAAAGGTTTTTGAGGGAATACAGCCATCATCGTAAATACAAAATAAAAACATTATTCCTTATTTCATAAAACCTACTTATTTTATTTTTCATTGAACCCTACCCGTACTTGACAAACTGACCAATAAGTAGGTACCATACACCACTTTAAACATCTTTCAGTTATAAAAATAATTAAATGAAGGCTAAATTATTGTCGCTTTTACTGTACCTGCGCGTAAGTATCTACCTACTCAACTAACTTGTGCACTACGCTGTCGCTAGTTTAAGCCAAGTGGCGCGAGAATTGACCCCGTGGCGGGTGGGGCAGCCGAACACTCACTGCGCTACCGTTCGCTACGTGCGTTTTGCCACGGAAGCAATACATTGCGTGCGAGGTAATAAAACAAATCAGGTTTATTGGATTCCCATAACGTTCCTGAAATAATTTCATGTACCGGTCATCTTAGTATGATGTACTGAATTCACCCTATCAATCTGCGGAGGGCTGTCCCTTACACCCTGTATAAGGTATCTATGTGCAAAATTTCATGTTTCTAGGTCTAGTGGTTTGGACTGTGCGTTGATTATAATCAGTCAATGAGTCAGTCAGGACTTTGAATTTTTTATATATATATTTACAAGACCACAAACTGCTGATAGGTTTTCCTGTAATCTATAGGTAAAGAACTATTTTCTGTATTTTTTTCAAAATTTTAGGCTCATTAGTTTCGGAGATAAGGGGGGGGGAATGGTCAATTTTCGTCTATTTTCTTAAATAACTTCAAAACTATTTATTTTAAAATTATAAAAAATATATATTTGAGATCCTCACAGTAAGACCTTTCATTTGATATGTCAGACGGTACAGTTTGCAAAACTTTTTTTTAATTGTACTTATTTTCCCCCAAAATCCCACCCCCATATTCAAAATTCATTTATTTACGTTACATGTACGTGTTTGGGTTACCAAAATACATATGTGTACCAAGTTTCAACTTAATCGGTTCATTAGATTCGGAGCAAATTGGCTGTGACAGACGGACAGACAGACAGACAGACACACGAGTGATCCTATAAGGGTTCCGTTTTTTCCTTTTGAGGTACGGAACCCTAAAAATCACTACAAAGTGAAAAATAACTTTGATTTCGGAAGTCGGTGTCTTTCGTTTTTTATTTACTTTCTTTTTTTTTGCCACCGACTTCCGAAATCAGTTATTTTTCACTTTGTAGTGATTTTTGGAAGTCGGTTTTTTTTTTTGTTAAAAAGTTTTTATTTCTCGCTTTTTAGTGGGTCTGTTTATAATTTGTATAAGTTACAATAGTCTAATGTCAATTGCTCATCACATGTTACAAAATATTGCTTTTCCCGATGCTGGGACGTTAATTGTTGAGGAGTTCTGCTGGTAAGAACCAGGAGAACTCCTCAACAACCACTCACCACACGCATTGTTTGACGAGCGGAAATTGCTTAGCAACCATATTAAAGTAATCGAATCGCAACCCGTGAAATATTTATCATTGAGTAGTTCCGGTAGCCATCTGTGGTCTTCATCATCAGTTCCACTTCACCAAGTGGTGCTTTCCGAGAGCAAATGCACAAGCTACTATAAAAAATACCCAAATCGCTATAGGTGTGCCTATAATATTTGAAGAGTTCCTTCGATTTCTCCAGGATCCCATCATCAGAACTGGATTTTGAAAAAAATGGGACCATTTGGGAAGTATACCCTTTCCAACAAAAAAATATTTTTTCAAATCGGTTGGCAAGCGACGGAGTTATGCGCGAACAAACATAAAAAAAAAAAAAAAAAAAAAAAAAAAAAATACAAACATCCGAATTGAGAACCTCCTCCTTTTTTAGAAGTCGGTTAAAAAGATGAACTGAAACAATTGAAAAATTAAACTAACTTAAAATAATCCGTGACAGTTAAGAGAGGCCAGAAGAACAAAATATATATATGGTAATCTTTAACTGAACAACTAGGACGTTTTCAACATGAAACCAACAACCATTCTTCAAGACTAAAAAGACATTTTAAAGGATTCGTAGGATTGGATTGGATTCATTGCTAAACCAAGTAAAACAAATGGTAGTGACCGGATTTTGACTCGACCGAAATGAAGGGCGTTTATCATCCCACGCTAGTTGGAGTAATAAATTGAGGGAAACGAATTGTCCTAATGCTCGTAGGCGATTGGTCTGATTCTAGTTTAGTTAAAGGTAATAGGTACAAGGCCTACCTTAACCTTGACCCCCCCACCCTTCCTCTTCCTTGACCTTTGAGCTAGTCCAAACAATGTCACAAAATATGAAATTGTTTTTTCTCTTGTAATTTTAGAGCATTGTAAACCTTGAGGACAGGCAGCACGAGAGTGCATACTCTCATGAATGTGAAATACAATCATAAAGAACTCTTACAAATAGTGGTGCATAAACCACGTCGCCGTCGACATAGTATGGGAATGCTCAGCAAAATATTGAAAAGGAAAGATAAACCAGCAGCTGCAATATATGCATACAATAATTCCAAATACTTTATTCAGAATGTATGGAAGATAATATTAAGAACATAATATCTCTTTATTTTTCAACGTATTAAAACGAGCAGAAAATGTAAATTGAAATATAACTATACGTTTTGTAACATCTGCTTGTTTTCTTTTCACTACGACATGAAGAATATAACTGAATGAAACTTGTGAAATAATATTGGATATGATAAGACTCAGTGGCGAGAATACACATAGGTACCTGTAAAAGTGTAAATGCACAAAAGTATGCAAGTAGTTATGACGAGTGCCATAACAACTTCCGATTTCCGAATGCCACAATGGCATGGCATGCCAGCTACTCGTATTTGTACCAGCAACAGCCATGTGTATTGCCTCCCAGAGGAGTCAATGAAAGAAGCCAATGAAGAAGCGGACAACTTGTAAGTTGCCCGTGTAACTAAGCTGCAGAATGAATTAACAAAAATATAATAGCAAGCCATATTTCGGACAATAAAACACAAGTTTGGTTATGTGATGAATAAAGTTAATTCGCCTAATTGTGAAACACGCGGAATGGTTGAAGATGTTCACCATATACTTATGGAGTGTACTAAGACAAAGAAGGAAACAGAGACATTGTTGAGTATGGTTAAAGTTGGTAAATATGATATTGGTCCTTACGTAAAAGTTTGCACACCCGAGAAAACAGACCTACTTACATATTTTTTAGGAATTAATATTTTTTATTGTATTTGTGGATGTAGTTTAGGATAGTTTAAGTTATGATGAGGCTGACTTGCCACTGTGGATAAAAGCCTCAAAAAATTAAGAATTAAAAAAAAACGAATTAATCTGTAACTCTGCCAAAATACTTCAAAATAAATAAGTTAGTTGAAACCCAGCAAGAGACCCACATTGAAATTTACAACTGAGGATAACCTACTCCCCTAAAAAAATAAAACGTTAAAGTCACAAAACTCTTCGCAGAAGCCAGTGAGTCACCAAAACAATTAGCTAATGTACCTACTCGTGTTTGCGACCCAATCGCATGTCCATCAATTAACGTAGGTGTTGCTGCCAAAACGGTCAAGATCAATGTAGCTTTAATAGGAATGCAGCAATGTAATTGTACAAATCGTTTCAACCGACAGAAATAGAGGCACTTACAATCCTACGCAAACGTTGGAATGGACGAACTGAAATTAGTCCTTGTATAGTGCATGAAACTTTATGCTCATGTCTATTTTTGAAAATGTCTGTTTATATCATTCCTGCTGAGCTAGGCTTCTTCTTTTCATCCGTTTAAGGCAAATAGAAGAAGCTATTTTGTGGCAATTGCTAACACTAATACAGATTTTAGCTGGTAAGTCTTAAAGTTTGAATTAGCGTGGACTATAATAAAAAGTCACAATTATTTGTTTTTCAAAATGAGACTTTTTTCCCGGAAATGTCTAAGTTCAACCTCTCCCATACTCGTTCCATGCAATTTTCATAGAAATTATTCTACTAGAGTCACGACGCGCCTGTCTGCGGAAATCTTAAGCCGCTGTGTTCGGAAGCCATAAAATATTATCACTATCGACTTAATTTTCTCACAGTAAATTTATTATTATTTAGATAAGCATTTCAATAAAAACAAAAGGTATATTTAATAACAACACGAAGGCCATCTACGAATTTATCTAATCCATCAATTATCAGCAAGTTTAGTAAGTCAAGGTGGAACATATTGGCGAATGTATGTAAAATAGGCATGATAAGTTAAAGATAACTTTGTTTAGTTCCGCTTCGGTCCTGAATGGAACTTCGCAATTACAATGAAAAACCGGTCAAGAGCGAGTCGGACTCGCGCACCGAGGGTTCCGTTCCGATTTCTGAAAAAGTATGCTATTTAGAGACATCGTTTTATTTTTCCTGTAATCTTTACATAAACTTCTATCACATAGAATAATTTCAGATTTTTCTCTTTACAAACTTCTGAGATAAGGGGGGGGGTTATTTTTTTTTACATTTTTCATCAAAAGTCGAAAACTACGCAGACTAAAAAAAAATAAAAAAATGTTTGAGAATGTGCAAACAGTGCTCTTTTATATGATACCCCACATGCCCTAGTAGCCCCACTTTGAATTTTTAAGACCCCCTTTCAGTCCCTGTTGCAAAAAAATATAGATATTTTTATTTCTTTTTTATTTGCAAAATAGTTGGATAAACGTCATCTAAAACTGTTCCAAATTTCAAGGTGATAGCATTAGATATCCAGCTGTGACAGACGGACAGACTGAGTGTCACCATAAGGGTTCCTTTTTTACCATTTTGGTACGGAACCTTAAAAAGCTTCTGCCCGCGACTTCGTTCGCGTGAAAGTTGAAAGTCGTTAGATACCACATTATACTACAGCATCGCATCGCCCGCCCGCGCTATTACTTCGTTCTTACAACTATCTACCAGTGAGTCCTGTCAAAATTGGTCCAGCCGTTTCGAAGATTAGCCGGAACAAACAGACAGACCAACAAAATATTTATAAATGGTTCTTTTGTTTTATATACCTACTTTAGTAAAAAGCTGTTATTTTGATATTACAAACAGACACATCCATTTTATTTATTTGTATAGAAGAAGATAATAATAGTGGTAGATATTGGTTCGTAAGTATTACAAAGAGATGCAATCAATAATATCTATGAATGCGCGAAACAAAAAAACTTTTTTTACATTTCGCCATTTGCTTCCATCCTTTACTTATCGGGATTTCCTCGGCAAATTCAAGGGATTAAATTGATAATCCACTGTACGATACACCCACATTATCTAGCTAGGCAGTATGTCCCTACAATTCAAACTCAATGCCTCTAGTCCGCCTGTAATTAAGCTTCTCTCTTGTTGAAGATCTTGGAACCTAAACCCACAATTACAGTGTAATACATTCCCTAACAGCAGTACCAAGTCCCATGTGCCAGAGAATATGACCTCTTTGGCGCAGTGCACATGTTGTAATATTCTTAATAGCAAAAAAAGTTAAGACGGCTATATCTTTGAGATTTTCATCGAGTTCTAGCAAAACAAATGGGTTTGATACACCATACAGTTAATTAGCGATTACGTTTTTCCGGTTCTTGAACAAAAAAAAACTTTTGTTAGTTCCAAATAGTAGTTTTACACTCGAAATAAACCTTTTTTATAAAAAGCGTCCGGCAAGGTTTTGCAAGCAATCACACTAATATTATAAAGGCGAAAATTCGTGAGTGAGTGAGTGTGTGTTTGTTACTTCTTCACGCTCAAACGGCTGGATCGATTTCGATGAAATTTTGTATGTAGATAGCTGGATTAACACATAGGCTACTTTTTATCCCAGTCAACGCGGGTAAAACCGCGTGGCGCAGCTAGTGAGTAAATAAATGGCTTTCCTAAATTAAGTTAGTGATTTGAAACATTGGCATGGTCAGAATTTAACTGTGAACGGACTTTACTGTGCTCTTTTATTTATTTTCACCTGTCCCGGAGGTCTGTCTGTAATCGAATCTTGCAAGTTAAATTTTTGACCCACTTCCCGGTTTCCGATTGAACTGTAATTTTACTTGCATAATATGTAAATCGAATGACAATGCAATATTATTATGGCAGGGAGCAGTTCTGATGACGGAGCCGGAAGGCGGCCATGGGAACTCTATAATAAACGACGCAACCCTCAGCGAAACACGACGCTGACAACATTACGTGTATAGTTATAATTTATAGTAATATGTATTAGTTTATAATTGTAGATAATATTATTTTGTGTATTTTTCTATGACTTTCAGTTGCATGAAAATAAAATGAATGTTTGATTGATAAAAATACAGATTAATAAAAAGCTTGTTTTTTTTTTAATAATACACTTGTTATACTTTATCACCTAGTGGACCAAAATTTTCTACTTCAAAATAAATCTCCTGTCACGAAAACCATCTTCAAACAGTTAATGAAGACATTGCTTGGTCCCCTACTGACAGTTCATCTCTTCGCCTCTCCATCACACTCAAACTTAGAGATCCACAAATAAATACGGTGCTTTTAGTTTCACAGTAAATATAAATAAACAATTACGGCCCTAGACGTTAATAGACGCCAGAAACAGGGCCGACATCTATTTATACGACGGCCCCGTCAAATATACGTGGATGGACAACCCAGTGGCGCACATCCGTAAGTAGGACAATTAAGTGATCAATACCATTTCTGGACTAGTGTACAACGAACCTGTTTTATTATATTTAAACTTCTTCGTGAGCGGCTTTGTGAAAGAAGAATGATATGATATTGATAGGTGAATTCATGTTTCAGTAGCTAAGTATCGAAGCAATCAAAGGGTGACAATGTCGGACTGTATATAGCTAGACAAATTAAGGCGACGATAAACGTTTTATAATGATTTTAATTTTAATAATGTAATGTAATTTAATTTTAATAATGTAATTTAATTTTAATTTTAATAATGTAATTTTTTTTTAAATTTATTATGATGTCATTGGTTAATACTTGAGAAATTAACAATAAATAAAATAAACTGAAGATCACGTCTAAGTAACGACACTAGGTGTGTTAATGATTTGGAAAAAAATGTTAAATTAGAGCATTTTCTTAATTAACTTAATATGTGAATATTTTAGATTATTTTTATATTACACCAGCCGCGCCCAGCGGTGTTACTCGCGGAAAACTACATTTTTTCTGGATAAAAAGTAACCTGATGTGTAAATTCATGGTGTCAGCTACCTCCATACCAAATTTTATCAAAATTGTAACCAATAGTTTGTAACCATATTTTGATTTAAAAGAGTGTCCGTGGAGCTTCTTGCCCGTTCTCCTCCATAGATCTACGTTTTGGAATGGGCAACTAGCTTCAAATTTCTGACTTACCTACTGACCGACTCTTTGACAATTCAAAAGTGCCTGTAATTGGTTTAATTGAAATAAATGCTTTGAGTTTGAGTTTGATTGGTCCAACCGTTTGAGCGTGAAGAGGTAATACAGATACAAACTTTCGCCTTTATAATATTAGTGTGATATTGTATGGAAAACCTCTACAAATGCGATGTTGCCAGCCCGCGCGCGAGGACTTCAGAAGTCACCGTTTCGAAATGACCAAGTGCATTTTGCAAAAGGGCTTTACCCATCCTAAGAGTTCGATTAATAACAAACAGTAAAATTATGTACAAAGGAGACTCGAATATTACACAGCAAGTTGACACCAAACTATCATAAATGTTATGTTAAAAAATCTCTCTGTATTGGCTAGACGAGATAATACCGGATACAAACATGGACACATACTTGAGGACGATTGAAAAAAATGGGCCAAATGATAAATTGATAACATTCAGTATTGTATTCATGACGTTTATCGTACACTTAGCCGCAATGACATCACAAGCAGTGAGATTACAGAATCAGCCAGTGAAAGTGAACTATACAGAGAGTTACAGACACGCAACAGGCGATCGATAAAGTTTATAAAAGCGACCAACACGAGAGTGTTAAATATGCAGAGGATTTCTGTAAATAGGTTTTACTACGTGGACACGGAATCTGAAGAATGAATGGCTTTGAATAGAACAACATTTTTAGCTATAACTGTCAACTGTTTTAGTCGTTCAATGAATTAGTGTCATAAAATCAAACTACATTTTTTAGACCACAGAACAAAAGGAGTAAGCCGACGTACGCACGGGCGTAAAAAAATCGCGGCGATTTTTTTTTCGCGCACTGCATTTTCAACGCTCTGCTTAGCGCCGGGAGTTGAAAATGCAACAGTGTGTTTTTCGTCGCGCTGGGATGCACTCTGTTTTTGTTAGGTTGTATTCTCGAAGCTCGGCTCAACATCGAGAGTTGAAAATCCAGTGCGCGATAAAATCACGCCGCGATTTTTTGACGTCCGTGCGAACGTCGGCTTAATGTGCAGCTTTCCGCGTCTGAACGGATGAGTACGCATCTCCATGCAAAACTGGTGTTTTCTATAGTCAAAAACTGAATTGAGCTGAATAAATGTAGTTAGTCGCTTAGTTCGCTTTGCAGAGCAACCTGTCATACAAAGGTTAACGTACAACCTCGTCTGGAACTTTACTATGCAAAGCAGAATAAAGCAACTCCGGGAATACAGTAGTAGCAGGTAACTGAATACTTCTGAAGATCAGCCTTCTTATGGTCGCCACGACAAACATTCCTGGGAGACTTGCCATAGCCGTCACATTTGGCAAGATTAGCGATCGCATCGGTGCGTTTATTAGTGTATCACCTTGATATCATTTTAACTAATGTTCTTACATATTAGTAAACGACAATCACGGGAATAATGGTAGGTCGGGGCAAACATGGATCACTAATATTACAACACACTTAGGGCGAGCGCGCATTGCGGTGCGTTTTTCTACCGCAAAATCTGTGAAGTATGGAATGTCTTTGAAGTGCGCGCACTGCGGTCATGCGTTTTGTTACCGTAGGCCCCGCCCAGTGCGGCACAACTACCGGAATCGCACCGCAGTGCGCGCTCGCTTTTACAACCCTATGTAACTACCCTTCTCTTGTTTTAGTTTTGTTTAAGCTATGAAATCAGGCGTTACTTTGATAAAAACCATGAAAGTATAATCTATATCTGTATATATAAAAATGAATCCCTATTTCCCTTGGTCATCGCATCACGCGTGAACGGATGGAACAATTTCGCTAATTCTTTTTTTGTTGTGTTTATTATTGTCAGGAGAAGGTTTTTACGTAGAGAAAAATTGGAAAAAATGCCGGGAAAATTGGAAAATTCGGGAAAACTGAAAGTGGATTTTCTATGGGAATTTTGAATGATTGAAATTGGAACAGGACAACATCTGTCGGGTCAGCTAGTCTATATAGAGTGACTGGTAATTAGTGACCGATAGCTAAACACATGATTGTGCTCATGATAACAAACAACTTTTACTATGGGAAAACAAAAATCGCGAAAAAAAAATCAGCCGCTCCCTACATTTTGACGAGTTATGCGAACATGAATGTATGGGGCAGCTGATTTTTTTTCGCGATTTCAGGTTTGGTCCCATCGTAAAAGTTGTTTGTTATCATGAGCAAAATCATGTGTTTAGGTATCGGTCACTAATTACCAGTCACCTTATATATATAGAAAGGTTCTTATGAAAGAAAAAATTAAGAAAATTTCGCAGAAAATTGGAAAATTTCAGAAAACTTAACGACTATTTTAACTTCACGCGTTTACATTACAATATTCATAGCTAAGACAGGACAACGTCTGTCGGGTCAGCTAGTAAATAAAATAATACAATTTAAATTACACACTTTACACACTTGGTTCCGGCCCGTGTGTGAGGTCGTAAAACTCGTAAACACTCATAATAGAGAAGAAAAATAAAGAACTCAATATACTTAATAATAAAATTATGTTTATTTATCTCCACAAATTACATTCTAAGGGCCTATTTCACGATGTCCGAGTATTAACTACTTACCGAAAAAATTCAAAAATGGAACAGAATTTGTATGAAATGATCTGCCAAGTTAATAGGAACTGGTAAAACAGGCCCTTAACTAATTAAAGTTGACACATATTTTGACAAAAGTTTATTTTGTGGGAGTCTAAACTAAGGCCAGGGCCTACGACCTAGGCCTGTATTTTAGAATTCCAGCATGACATTATATAAAAATATTTAGTGTTAATTCTGTAATAACTAGTTCAAGTGGTGTTTTGGTTGTCTAACGAGCAGAAGTTTCTTTAAGAAGAAAGAAAAAAGAAAACACGTTTATTTGCGGTAAACATGACGCAAACAGAAAAAAAAAGATGATTTTATGATCAATCTTATTGACAACTATGTCAACACGAAATCATAGCTGATTAGTGACTGGATCATCTGAAAGTGTCTTCGATTGAGAGGATTACTCAGATGCGGGTTGATTTCAGTCAATCTGCCTAGCCTTTTCCCAACTATGTTGGGGTCGGCTTCCAGTCTAACCGGAAGCAGCTGAATACCAGTATTTTACATGGAGCGACTGCCTGGCTGACCTCCACAACCCAGTAACTGGGTAATACGATACCCCTTGGTAAGACTGGTTGTCAGACTTTCGGGCTTCTGACGATCCGTAACGACTGTCAAAGATCCACGAATGACAGCCGGGGCCAACGGTTTAAAGTGCTTTCCGAGGCACGGAGGAGTCTCGGTATGTAAAGATGATAGCTTGACCTGATAGATCGACCCGTGCGGCTGTTATTGCATAGCCACGAGCTCCTCCTGGGTTGATTTCAGTATTCCACATAAAGACTTCAGACTTTTGTATACCCTAACGGGCGAGGATATGTATAGAATCCACTCTGATATCATAGATCTCATAGATTATGACATGGTCGGATATTTAATCAAGCCTGATTGTGAGTAACCACGCCGATACAATATAACAACTTAGTAGAATAGAAGACATACAAAATCCACTCCCAGGCGCCGCCGTGAGGCGCCACACTCAATTATAGCAGGGTCGTTTTATTTAATCTTGAAACAGAGACTCATAATAAGACTCAACTGTTATTGGATACTTTTTGATTAAATTATTAATTATTTGATCGCTTTCCTAGAATTTTGTGACTAATATTTATAAATGGGTGAGGCTTCTACGAAGTAACGGGATTTTAACGCTGCGCTGCCAGAAGAACCGGTTATAAGGACGACATATAGATGTCATGTCGATATACTATGCGTGCCAAATAAGAATAGGATCGCGCTTGCTGCGAACTTCACACGATAGCTGTCAAATTAGTACGCATTGGCACAGATTAATACAGATGGGACACTCCGCAAAATCATTTAAATAAAAAGCGACTCTTGCTACGACACAATAAAGTGCAATTCAGGTCGCACAACGCTTGTTACCTACAGTTATATTCAACTACAAGTTGCCTCTCTTTCTATCGCGTAACTCTTATACCTTCTGACCTACTGGATTAGCCCCGCAGACGGGGCCCGCCGCGTCTGCGGAGTGTCCCATCTGTATTAATCTGTGGCATTGGTAATGAAGTTCGCGAGTATTGCGGAACAAAATGACGTCTTGACAGTACTATTCTTATTTGGCACGCATAGTAGTCACATAATTTTCTCATGGATTAATTGCTTACATAATAGCTACGTAAGCAAGTTCAACTGCACTTTAAATCGTGTACGTAACACACTCGGAATGACAATCCCTTTCATTTTTACAATAAAACATAATTTTATGCGACTCATAGTATGTATATTTGTTTGAAAAATTGTAACGAAATTAATATTTTGGCTTTGTAAAATACTTTACTTTACTATTACTATTACTACATAGTATAAAACAAAGTCGCTTTCCGCTGTCTGTCTGTCCCTATGTATGCTTAGATCTTTAAAACTACGCAACGGATTTTGATGCGGTTTTTTTTAATAAATAGAGTGATTGAAGAGGAAGGTTTTTAAATATAATAAACGCGGGCGAAGCCGCGGGCAAAAGCTAGTAAATAATAAAAAACCGGCCAAGAGCGAGTCGGACTCGCGCACCGAGGGTTCCGTACCATCATTTATACAGGGTGGCCGGAACATTGACGTCCAAAAATAAAATTTCGGTCCCTCGTATCGTGGGGTATTCGAATCACCCCCATGTATGTTCCGCGACTTTTCATAGTTTTCGAGTTATGAATTTTTTTCTGAATGTTTGAAAATTTTCGACCTGACCAACCTAAAAAAATTCTAAAAAAAAAGTAGAGGGTTTTATCGAGTTTCTTTTTTTGCAACTGAATTTTCATAAGTAGTACTTTTATGCATAAAATAATCAGCTTCGTAACTGTGATGAAAGTTATGAAAATGTTGATCTAAAGTGAAAAATTTACGTTCGGTAAATTATGACTCAAATTTTCAACTTTAAATTAAAAATCTTAACAGGTGACTTCATAATTCCTAAGTAGGCTTCAAGAATGCGCCAGACTCTCAGCTTTCATAATCATAAAAAAAATGAAGTACTTAATAGGGCTACTTTGTTTAAAATCGGCCTTCAAAGACAGCGAGGTGGAAAAATTCTTAAAATTACCCATCTGAGTAATTATTTTTTTTTGGCTATTTTCTCGTTCCTAAGGTTAATTAATGATAAGAATACTGAAAACTAACCACATTATATTCAATATTCATAATTACCACACGTGGGCGAATGAAAATCCACTGGAAGTGAGAGCTTCGACATTTCAACATCGCTTCAGCGTTAACTTGTGGTCTGGTATCCTCAATGGCGAACTAATTGGTCCGTTTGAACTGCCGTCCAGACTTGATGGAGAAACATACAAAAACTTTTTGGAAAATGAACTTCCATTGTTGCTGGCAGATGTGAATCTCGAACTCAGACGAACCATGGTGTTGCAAAATGACGGCGCCCCGTGTCACTATGCAACCCAGGTCCGAAATTACTTAGATGAAACATACCCCAACAGATGGATCGGACGCAGCGGACCAATTAGGTGGCCTCCACGCTCACCTGATCTCAACCCCATCGATTTCTTTATTTGGGGCTATTACAAGGAAATAGCATACGCCCGAGACTGTTCAAGTGAACAAGAGCTGAGGCAGTTGATTGCAGAAGCTGAACGTGTTGTGAGAGAGAACAGAGACGCTTTTAGACGATTGCCAGACAATTTCTTACGTAGGTGTAGAATGTGTATTGCTGCTGGTGGTGGCAACTTTGAAAACCATTTGTAAATGTTAAAAATAAATTAAGTACTTTTTTCACATTATCATCTGTGTTTTATTCAAAACCACTTTTTACGTAAAACTTTTCTTACCTAACTCTGAAACTATTTGTTGGTTAGTTTTCAGTATTCTTATCATTAATTAACCTTAGGAACGAGAAAATAGCCAAAAAAAAATAATTACTCAGATGGGTAATTTTAAGAATTTTTCCACCTCGCTGTCTTTGAAGGCCGATTTTAAACAAAGTAGCCCTATTAAGTACTTCATTTTTTTTATGATTATGAAAGCTGAGAGTCTGGCGCATTCTTGAAGCCTACTTAGGAATTATGAAGTCACCTGTTAAGATTTTTAATTTAAAGTTGAAAATTTGAGTCATAATTTACCGAACGTAAATTTTTCACTTTAGATCAACATTTTCATAACTTTCATCACAGTTACGAAGCTGATTATTTTATGCATAAAAGTACTACTTATGAAAATTCAGTTGCAAAAAAAGAAACTCGATAAAACCCTCTACTTTTTTTTTTAGATTTTTTTTAGGTTGGTCAGGTCGAAAATTTTCAAACATTCAGAAAAAAATTCATAACTCGAAAACTATGAAAAGTCGCGGAACATACATGGGGGTGATTCGAATACCCCACGATACGAGGGACCGAAATTTTATTTTTGGACGTCAATGTTCCGGCCACCCTGTATGTAATTTTTGTTGATAATTTCTGAAAAACTGTGCTATTTAGGGACATCATTTTATTTTTTCTGTAATCTTTACATAAACTACTATCACAGAATAATTTCAGATTTTTCGCTTTGCAAACTTCGCAGATAAGGGAGAGGGAACGGTATTTTTTTTACATTTTTCATCAAAAGTCGAAAACTATGCGGGTTAAAAAAAAGAAAAAATATGTTTGAGAATGTGCAAACAGCGTTCTTTCATATGATACCCCACATGCCATAGCAGGCCCACTTTGAATTTTTAAGACAACCTTTCAGTCCCTGTTGCAAAAAAAATATAAATATTTTTATTTCCTTCTTATTTGCAAAATAATTGAATAAACGTCATCTAAAACTGTTCCAAATTTCAAGTTGATAGCATTAGTAGTTGTTGAGATATCCAGCTGTGACAGACAGACAGACAGACAGACAGACAGACTGAGTCACACCATAAGGGTTCCCTTTTTACCATTTTGGTACCGAACCCTAAAAAGGATTGTGATTCTGACATTAGATTCTGAGTGTTACGCGATTACCGTGCTGGAAGACTTAAAGTATATTGGATCAACGGAAACTTTTACCCCTTACTCACACTAAATAAAAAACTCAGACACAGCGCTACGAACAATACAGTGAAGCATGCTCAAAACTACACCTCGCTCTGTGTATACACGCTAGAGTTTGCAACCTGGTATGTTTCTCAACCCGGCCGTGCCCGGTTGCGTTCGTCGTGTGTTAGCGATGAAACCTTTAAAGTATTTTAAGGAAACAATGGAAAAAGACAATATTCAATGTTAATATTTATTTCAAACTGGATTATGAACAATTATCACAAAAATCAGTTTCACTCAAGTCTCAAAATCACAGTTAATACAGAATTGATTACTTTTACTTATGGAGCGAAAAGTAACATTAGTATTGGTATTTTTTTTTTTTATAAGTTTAAACAAGCAGCAGGTCTTTCCCTTTACTCCTTATAGTGTATATTTGAAAACATAGTATTCAAATGAGAGACTAATAACACAGCTTAAAACAGCTACAACGACTGCTTAGAATAAATCGATAGAAAAACTTTGGTAGCTTATGTTAATATTTATTTCAAACTGGATTATGAACAATTATCACAACAATCAGTGTCACTCAAGTCTCAAAATCACAGTTAATACAGAATTGATTACTTTTACTTATGGACGGAAAAGTAACATTAGTATTAGTAATTATTATTTTTTTATAAGTTTAAACAAGCAGGTCTTTCCCTTTACTCCATATAGTGTCTATTCGAAAACATAGTATTCAAATAAGAAACTAATAATACAGCTTAAAACAGCTACAACGACTACTTAGAATAAATCGATAGATAAACTTTGGTAGCTTTGGTATAAACAAAACAGATAGATTGTAGATTTACATTGTGGTGAGAAATAAATCTTTATCTTATCTTATCTTATATTTTGCTAAAAGTAAAGTATTAATATGTTTTTTCTTATTAGAGTGTTACTATTACTAATTGAGCAAATAGCGAAATCTTATAGCCTAGCCTGTACTGTACCGGGTCCGGTGACCGGTCCCGGTAAGAATGGCCGGGCCCGGTGAGTGCCTAAAAGGGCACCGGGCCCAGCCGGGCCCGGTTTGCAATCTCTAATACACGCACATTTACACCAAATTACAATTAAACTACACCTCATTACGTGCACACATGTTCACAAAATCCGAAACGTGCGGCCTCACGACAATGTTGACAGCCCTGCTACGAATAAGTAATAAGTCGTAGCAGCCCTGTGTTGATTTTTTATTTAGTCTGAGCCCCCTTATTAATAAACGCGGAGTAAAGTTACTTAAGTATGCCAAACTTAAACCTCAAAAAATCGACGGTTAATGTGAATGTTACACTGGTTGTATTATACTCCACGTTTATTTATAAAGGGGTAAGGGATAGTGAAATCAATTACATAACGAGACCCCTCCGTGCCTCGGAAAGCACGTTATGCCGTTGGTCCCGACTGTCATTCGTAGATCTTTGACAGTCGTCACGTGCAGTCAGGTGCCAAAAAGTCTGACAACCTGTCTTACCAAAGGGTATCATGGTAACTGGGTTGTCGAGGTCAGATAGGCAGTCGCTCCATGTAAAATACTGGTATTTAGCTGCATCCGGTAATCCGGTTAGACTGGAAGCCGACTCCAACATAGTTGGAAAAAGGCTAGGCAGATTGATTTGAAAGGTACACACGGCTACACATCAAGCTATACGTTTCCAGTTTACACTGACCTCTCATTGTAAGGAAATCATACACAATGCGAGATCAGCTTAAACTGGAAATGTATAGCTTGATCTTAGTCCAGTAGAGATATAATATTTTTTCCATTTACCCTTCGATAATTCTAAAGTTTTTTATTTTCGCTGAGTGGATAACTATAGTGAATTCATTGCTATGTACAAAAATGCTAACAGTTTAGAGTTATGCTATAGGTATTAAGTAGGTATTTCCTATTATTTCGTGTTATAACAATGATATAAAATTTAAATTAAAATACTACACTGTTTCTTAATTAGTACTGTCTAAAGTATATATTACTGAAAATGCTAACAGATAGGTACTGTGGAACAATGGAAATCTGAAAATGTCCTTTAACTCATTCAATAAAAAATTTAAGTTTTTCAAATCATTTCCTATACACTTAAAGGGATTAGTTATACCTTACAACAAAAGTTCTAACAGCTAAGTAATATGCTTCACAAGTAATTGTATTTTTACTTTGCAATTAGCGAAATATTGAATTTAAGTTTATAAATTTGCGCCCACATATTCGTGATAATAAGCTCTGCTACCATACAAAAGTTTCAACTTGTACGTGCTATGCCTTTTTTTTTAATAAATAAAATACAATTTGGATATTGTGGCGCGCGGTGTAAGTACGACAATTCGTGCAGCGCGACGCGGTGACAATCAGACCCACACTCACTGCAAACGTGCACGCGGCTACACATCAAGCTATGCATGTCCAGTTTACACTGACCTCTCATTGTAAGGTAATCTTATACAATGCGAGATCAGCTTATACTGGATATGTATAGCTTGATCTGTAGCCGTGCGTACCTACCTCTATTGAATGAGGCGCAAAATCATTTCATTACAGTCACATCTCACAAATGACTAATACGAGTACAGTCAGCGTCAAAAATATCGGAACGAACAGACTGTTCAAAATGATCTCAAAAACTAAGAAAATTAAAGTACTCAATTGGATAAAGCTCTTGTCAGAATTACAGTGTAATATTGTCGTATACTGTCTTCATTCTGAAAACAGTATGCATTCTGAAAGCACTCCATGCTAAGTATGGAGTGGGCTTTTGGATTGAAAGATCCCAGAATTCTGGTATCGGCAAATTTTTACTTCTAATTATAGAATCGAATGTTTTAAGTACTTAAGTTCAGATGTTAGTTAGTATGGATTGCACTTATATATCGAGAAAATGCCGGGATTCCGGAACGACACTTTTTAAGTTCTTATTTTGGAATCGAATGTTTAGTTAGGTACTTGCGTTCAGGTGTTGGCTAATATGGATTACACTTCTGTATCAAAAAAATTCCGGGATTCACAAATTTTGACTTCTGATCATAGAATCGAATGTATAATTTACTTAAGTGCAGATGTTAGTTAATATGGATTGCACTTATGTATCGTGTGGCTGACACTGGCTTGGCCACCATCAGGGATTTTACTTTTGATAACACAAAGATTTAGTCGTTAATTAGTCGAAATTTGTCGCCAAATATCAGAATTTGTCGGTCAGTGGTTCAAAAGTTATAAGGGGTCATTGGTGGCCGATCTGGAGAGAGTCTCCCCAGCTTGGCCACCTTTATATCTCAAAAACTAGGGCACCTAGCGAAGATCTGTTTTCTCCCAGATTTAGTCGCTAATTAGTCGAAATTAGTCGCCAAGTCACAGATTTAGTCGGGTCTTAGTTTAGAAGATATAATGAGTTCAATTTTTAAGTATAGTTCGAGAGCTAGATTGAAGAGTTTACGATAAAATCTTTGATCTAGCTCTTGGTCTATACTTAAAAATTGAACTCATTATATCTTCTAAACTAAGACCCGACTAAATCTGTGACTTGGCGACTAATTTCGACTAATTAGCGACTAAATCTGGGAGAAAACAGATCTTCGCTAGGTGCCCTAGTTTTTGAGATATAAAGGTGGCCAAGCTGGGGAGACTCTCTACAGATCGGCCACCAATGACCCCTTATAACTTTTGAACCAGTGACCGACAAATTCTGATATTTGGCGACAAATTTCGACTAATTAACGACTAAATCTTTGTGTTATCAAAAGTAAAATCCCTGATGGTGGCCAAGCCAGTGTCAGCCACACTTATGTATCGAAAAAATCCCGGGATTCCGGAGCGACAATTTTTAAGTTCTGATTATAGAATCGAATGTATATTTACTTACGTTTAGGCTTTGGCTAATATGGAATGTACCTACTTTTGTATTGATCGTCAAAATGTCGGGATGCCGGAATTGATAAATTAAGTATTTTTTTACTACGAGTATTAGAGGATAACTTTTTATCAGTAAATTTTCACAGGGAATCTTCTACTCATGAACAACTTTCACTATGGCATCAACACGTAAATCACGAAAAATAAATCAGCTGGTCGAGTAGATATTGAGCTTTTGTATCAAACATCGTAATTTTTTTCGTGATTTCAGAGTTGGTCCCATAGTGAAAGCTGCTGAAACTGTAAATCCAAGATGGCGGCTGCGAATATTTTCAAATGTTTTATCATGGGTGTCGTTTTTATGGCTTTCGAGGGTGTTAAGGCCGATAGTGACAATAAAATGTAAATCCAAGATGGCGGCTGCGAATATTTTCTATCTTTTCTAATTTTTCGTTATGGGTGTCGTTTTCTTGGTTTTCGAGACTGTTAAAGCCGATAGTGACGCTAAAATGTAAATCCAAGATGGTGGATGCGAGTATTTTCTAATTTTTCTCAATGAGTGTCGTTTTCATGGTTTTCGGTGGTGTTAAAGCTGATAGTAACAGTAAAATGTAAATCCAAGTTGGCGGCTGCGAACATTATTAAATTTTTCGTCATGGGTGTCGTTTTCATGCTTTTCGAGGGTTTCAAAGGCGATTTACATTTTAACGCCACGTTAAAATGTAAATCCAAGACGGTGGCTGCAAAATTTTCAAACTTTTCGTCATGGGTGTCGTTTTCATGGTTTTTGAGGGTGTTATAGCCGATAGTGACGTTAAAATGTAAATCCAAGATGGCGGCTGCAAAAATTTTCAAGCTTTTTATCATGGGTGTCATTTTAATGGTTTTCGAGGGTGTTAAAGCCGATAATGACGTTAAAATGTAAATCCAAGATGGCGGCTGCGAAAATTTTCCGTCATGGTTTTAGAGTGTGCTAAAGCTGATAGAGGAGTCAAAATGCGTGACGCTTGGCTGATGCCTACTTAACTAACCCTGCGGCAGTGCAGCGTATCGCGTTACAACCTGAAAACACGTGTGATAGTAATTAAAAAACCATCAACATTTTTAAAGCAGGCGCTATCTTGCATTTACATTTTAGTGTCACTATCGGCTTTAACACCCTCGAAAATAATGAAAACGACACCCGTGACGAAAATTTTAAAAATGTTCGCAGCCGCCATCATGTATTTACATTTTAACATCACTATCGGCTTTAACAGCCCCCAAAACCATGAAAACGACACCTTTGACAAAAAATTAGAATATATTCGTATCCACCATCTTGGCTTTACATTTTAGTGTCACTATCGGCTTTAACACTCTCGAAAAGCATGAAAACGACACCTATGACGAAAAATTTGAAAATGTTCGCACCGGCCATCTTGGATTTATATTTTAATGTCACTATTGGCTTTAACACCCTCGAAAAGCATGAAAACGACACCCATGACGAAACATTTAATAATGTTCGCAGCCGCCATCTTAGATTTACATTTTAATCTTACTATCAGCTTTAACACCACCGAAAACAATGAAAACGACACCCATAACGAAAAATTAGAAAATATTCGCATCCACCATCTTGGATTTACATTTTAGTATCACTATCGGCTTTAACACTATCGAAAACCAAAAAAACGACACCCATGACGAAAAATTAGAAAATATTCGCAGCCGCCATCTTGGATTTACATTTTAGTGTCACTATCGGCCTTAACACCCTCGAAACCAATGAAAACGACACCCATGACGAAACATTTGAAAATATTCGCAGCCGCCATCTTGGATTTACAGTTTCAGCAGCTTTCATTATGGGACCAACTCTGAAATCACGAAAAAAATTACGATGTTTGATACAAAAGCTCAATACCTACTCGACCAGCTGATTTATTTTTCGTGATTTACGTGTTGATGCCATAGTGAAAGTTGTTCATAGTAGATGATCCCCTGTGAAAATTTAGTGATAAACAAGTTACCCAGTAATGGTAAAAAAAATACTTAATTTATCAATTCCGGAATCACGACATTTTGACGATCAATACATAAATATACATTCGATCCTATAATCAGAACTCTAAATCTGTGAATCCCGGAATCCGGGATTTTGACTATTTTTGACAATTGTTGATAATTACGCGCGGGCGAAGTCACGGTCACGGAATGGAACAGAAAAAATAACTGACTGTATTGGATCAGCGTCAATAATATCGGGACGAACAGACTGTTTTCAGAATGAAGACAGTATACGATAATATTACACTGTAATTCTGACAAGAGCTTTACCCAATTGAGTAGTTTAATTTTCTTAGTTTTTGAGATCATTTTGAACAGTCTGTTCGTTCCGATATTTTTGACGCTGACTGTACTCGTATTAGTCATTTGTGAGATGTGACTGTAATGAAATGATTTTGCGCCTCATTCAATAGAGGTAGGTACGCACGGCTACAGATCAAACTATACATATCCAGTATAAGCTGATCTCGCATTGTATAAGATTACCTTACAATGAGAGGTCAGTGTAAACTGGACATGCATAGCTTGATGTGTAGCCGCGTGCACGTTTGCAGTGAGTGTGGGTCTGATTGTCACCGCGTCGCGCTGCACGAATTGTCGTACTTACACCGCGCGCCACAATATCCAAATTGTATTTTATTTATTAAAAAAAAAGGCATAGCACGTACAAGTTGAAACTTTTGTATGGTAGCAGAGCTTATTATCACGAATATGTGGGCGCAAATTTATAAACTTAAATTCAATATTTCGCTAATTACAAAGTAAAAATACAATTACTTGTGAAGCATATTACTTAGCTGTTAGAACTTTTGTTGTAAGGTATAACTAATCCCTTTAAGTGTATAGGAAATGATTTGAAAAACTTAATTTTTTTATTGAATGAGTTAAAGGACATTTTCAGATTTCCATTGTTCCACAGTACCTATCTGTTAGCATTTTCAGTAATATATACTTTAGATAGTACTAATTAAGAAACAGTGTAGTATTTTAATTTAAATTTTATATTATTGTTATAACACGAAATAATAGGAAATACCTACTTAATACCTATAGCATAACTCTAAACTGTTAGCATTTTTGTACATAGCAATGAATTCACGAAAGTAATCCACTCCGCGAAAATAAAAAACTTTGGAATTATCGAAGGGCATATTCTTTTGTCTACTGGACTATCTGTAGCCGTGCGTACAGTGAAATAGAAATATGGGCTTTTTGAAGATGTCCACTCTTCCCTGGTAGGAAGATGGATGCCCCAAGCATTTCTATCGAACTACTCTAAACCGTTCGCATACAATGGCAGAATGGCTCCCCATAATATTATTATTAATAGAGCCTAGTTACAATTTAGCCATTGCCTAAGGCGTTGGCTGGAGAATGGCGTTCGAAAGGTCATGAGTTGAACCCGTCGTTACTTGCTTATCGTGATAACCGTACTTCGAATGCAAGCATGCACTTTTGGCTGGAGGGGGTCAAAAGGATATGACTGTGCATTTTGTCTTAGAAGGAGGTCACACCATCAGATTGGAATTCATTTTACTCAAAACTCAAAAGCATTTAAGTATTTCAGCTAAACCAATTAAAGGCACTTTTGAATTGTCAAAGAGACGGTCAGTTAGTCAGAAAGTTGAAGCTAGTTGCCCATTCCAAAACGTAGATCTATAAGGAGAAGAACGGGCTAGAAACTCCAAGGACACTCTTTTAAATCAAGATATAAAATCCTGGGTAAGTACATTATTATGTGTAAAAAAAACAATTCAAAATATATGATTAAAATCAGCTCTGGCAGTAAAGACGCAGATAATTGCCAGCGACCATGAGTGGTTAGCTTGCGTGTTCTGTGCTGAGCTCACGAACGCGTCGTACGTCCACTCAGTAATAGCACTCGCCCTTCAAGGACCGCTGTCCCAAATTACACCCATTATTAATTTATTAGACATAGAACAAATTAAATTTTTTGCAAAAATAAAAATATAGCCAGTGTCACTTGGAATGATGTAAGGATTCTAACGATACCTCATACATCTAAATCTGTTCAGGCATTTAAAAGTTATGGTGAAATAAAGAAACTCACATAACCACATACATACATGAATCCTGAAAACATTACACTCCTTTTTTGAGGCAGTCGTGTAAAAATAAAAAATACTGATCATGACATGAATGATTTGTAATTGGAATGCTGCGTGTGTGATGTCAAAAACTGGTAGCAACTTTCTAGTCAGCCAGTCTTGCTATCAACATAATGATGTATAAATAGTATAAAGGTATTATTTAAAGAAGGTTTACTGACATAAGGGGGCTGGCTGTATTAAATGTCAGATGAAAATGCATTATAAATAGGATAATGCCCTCCTTGACCATTGTTTAACGGAGAACGGAGTATTTTAAATTGTACTGTCTACTTCTGTTGAGTTTGTTTTGAAAGCGTGATCTGCGATTGATTAGCTACCGTTTTCAACCCCGACGCAAAAAGAGGGGTGTTATTAACATAGAATTAGTCGACTTAGTTATATTTCGTGGGAGCCTTAATGGCAAAAACATCGAAACTCTAAAGACGATTTAGAAAAATAATGCACAAAGACTATTAGTCAGATAATTATTATGATATCAAATATTGTCAATCTACCGACTAACTAATATGATAGTAGGTTTGATAATAAGCTTCCGATCCGGTATAATATTCGCACGTATTTTCAGCAAGGATCCCCAATCATTTATTATAGGGGGCAAAGTGATTGTGGCAAATATTAGGTGGAAAATATGTTTCGAAAGGAATTCAAATATATTTTTGCTTTTTGGAAACGCAGTGTACGAAACACCATGTGTACCGTCTTGGTAACAATTTTTTAATAGACTAGAAAGGGTCATTTGTTAATGTTTACTTAAATACCATATTTCGAGGAAAAGTACAAAGGAATAGAAAAACCAACTGACACAATATACCACAAATTATACACAAACAAACAAACTCTACATACATGTAGGTACTATAAAGTCAAAACCGCACAGTAACGTAAGCGCATCAAAAATATTATGACATAAACCTACCAAACTACCAATTAAATAGAGACGGGAACGTCATACAAATTGAATGGATGCATGATTCAGGCGTGAGTCAAAGCGGCGTTTAGAGGGCGAGCTAACTACAGTAACTACTGCTTATTTACGATGCCATGGGTAAGTCAGGATGCGGTGAGGGGGCACGTGTGATAGATGAACGGTAATAATGACGATTTGACGGATAACGAAGAGCTGTTTGTTTGGTTGAAGGTACTGTTACGAGCTGGGGTTCGGAATAAATAAACACACTATAATTATTTAAATCATCACAAATACAGTAATCAGAAACTTTAAGCAGAATCACTTGTAGCTCACTGTTGTACACTGTTTCGCATTCCTAGCTGAACTGCCATACACCGCTGGCAACCCTCTATTTGTATGACGAGTGTAAGCTTCTTGAAAGTTCGAGGCCATGATTCGAGAACATTCTAGTACTTACTGGAGTTACAGGAATAATCTAGAATGCTCCAAAACGACACTTAACTATCTAGAACATTCTGGAAGGGTTTAGATTGTTCTAGAAAAATCTGTCACAAATCGAGGTATCGTGTAGTTCTGCTACTCGATAATAGATGGCGTTAGAGTCTACGTAACAGTACTATTATTTATTCTTTGGTCGAAGTCATTAGACATATCATACGCAAACAACAAAGCCCAAACAACAAAGCAAACAAGCGACGGTCAACAACAACAGCATATAGCAGTCAACAACAGCCTTCTGTAGTTAACAATAGGCTTAGGCTTGTTCAGGTTTCTTGTGATAATAGTCTCTTGGCTCTTATATTGCGTCCATTCTCCAACAGCTACGCTTTGCCCCGAATACCAAAAGTAATAGTCCTGCCTGACCCTTAGGATCTGTACAAAGAGCTCGCCCGGTACATCCTGAGAAGCAGGGAACATTTTGGTTACCCATTGAAAAGGTTTTCGATAAGATTTTTCTAAGCAGTTAATCAAATACCCATACGATGTAGGTAACCTTTTTGAATGGCTTTAAGGGAGCATTTTGGTTATCCATTGAAAGGGTTTTTGTAAGCAGCTAAACAAAAACCCATACGATGTGGGTAGCCCTTTTGAACAGCTTAAATTTAGCCATTGAATTTAGGGTTTTACTTCAACTCTTGGAAAAACGATAACAGCGTAACATTCCGACTCGGAGCAATTTATTAGAATATGTCGATGATGGGCTTACGTTGCAAATAGCTAATATGGTGACCCAAACAAAACCCTTATATTATAAAGGTTATCTTAATGAAGGGGTAACCCTTTCACTGGGTTTCAAGTATAGAACCTATTCAAATGGTTATCCATACTGAAGGAATGAACCTTTTACTGGGTCTCAAGCCTAAAACCCATTCAAGAAGTTACAAATGATAAAGGTAACCTCATAAACGGCTTACCCCTTCGAAAGACTAGCTCTTAACCGGTGTTGTACAGTCCCTGCTGGGAAGTGACCTGCGCTACCAGCCTCCTGACTGGCTATCTCTTTTCTACGACATGATGTTATATTCTCGTCGTACAGAGGAGAATAAAATCCTTTGTACGGAAGCAGAAACATTAGATTCATTCACAAATCTTAACAGTCGTTTATCCAAGGTCATCGGAAAAAAGTTCTGGACCATAATATACTTTTAGAAAAAAACGCCTGTACTGTTCTCATCCGCCTGTACACCGGTAGCGCTTGTTTATATTACGCTGCCCCAATTCCAGAGCCCGAACATATGACTTTGTTACAAAAACGTTACTACATTGACTATGATGTTTTAATGGCGCAATGTTTATTGGAAAATAAGCTACTGGTATGTTTGGCAAAGAGAAGTGTGGATTGACAGATCACTGTCTTTCTTCCAGTGCGTGATGAGTGAGGTGACCAGGGACCGTAAAAAAAGAATCCATCATGAATCCATCATGGTTCCGCTGTGAAAAAAGGATGGTTCTATAGGTCGTCTATAGCTCCATATCTCTCTCTCACACTGGAGCCATGATGGATCCATGATCTTTTTCGCGTCATAGTACGGCCCCAGGTCCTCTTTTGTTAGCATTTTGTACTAATACCTATGGCACTACTCCGGGCAAACCGAGGTTTCCCCAATACCCGCGCGATGTAAGGTAACACGTGACTTCTACTTCCTACCGTCCTCCCCAGTAACGCTCTCATCAGCGCCTGCGAGGTTGCGACTTGCGACCCTGAAGATTTAAAGGTTTGGGATTCGGTGTTATGAACCCTTGGGCACACTGGCGGTTGCCTTCCCGGTGACTTTGTCTCCAACCACGATCGGCGTATTCCCAATCCTGCTCTGCGCCCTCTTTCTGGAATATAACACTCTCACAGAAGGAAAAAACCGGTCAAGAGCGAGTCGGACTCGCGCACCGAGGGTTTCGTTCCGATTTCTGAAAAAGTGTGCTACTTAGAGACATCGTTTTATTTTTCCTGTAATCTTTACATAAACTTCTATCACATAGAATAATTTCAGATTTTTCTCTTTGCAAACTTCGGAGATAAGGGGGGGGGACGGTACTTTTTTTCAAAAGTCTGAAACTATGCGGCCTAAAAAAAATAAAAAATAGTTTGAGAATGTGCAAACAGCGCTCTTTCATATGATACCCCACATGGGCTAGAAGCCCCACTTAAAATTTTGAAGAGCCCCTTTCAGTCCTTGTTGCAAAAAAAATATAGATATTTTTATTTCTTTCTTATTTGCAAAATAGTTGGGTAAACGTCATCTAAAACTATTCCAAATTTCAAGTTGATAGCATCAGTAGTTCTTGAGATATCCAGCTGTGACAGACAGACAGACAGACTGAGTCACACCATAAGGGTTCCTTTTTTACCATTTTGGTACGGAACCCTAAAAAGGTCACAAGAACCAAACAAAGGACCTTATGTCCTTTGTTTTCGTCCAATAAAAAGTCGGAACGGCACAAAAAACAGTAGTAAACTCCAGTCGTACAGCTGACACACACTTTTTTTTTGTTTTTGAGTGATAATAATTAAATTTATTTTCATTCTTTCTGTTCTTTTTCTCTGATCCAGTGTGCTTGGATTGGATATTGTTTTAGAAATCAGAAAGTCGAAAATGTAGACAAAGCCTAGAAGGTCTAGCAACAGGGCGCTGTCAAAAGGTTATCAACGATGAACAACAATGGATTCTAAGTATTCCTAGGAAGGACGTTGGAGACCGGAGACTAGAAGTTATGACATATAATTATTTATTATACTTATTATGACTTATTACTTGTTTTGATTCTAGCACCGTTTTGTTTTCTTATGAATATTTCATGGCTATAGGTAGTTCGCAGCTCGCACGAGCTAGTTTTATAAAAAAAACAAACTTTAAACAACGCTTACGCATAGGTTAATGAACACGTTTACATATAATTGAGATTTCTTTCATTTAAATTTAAAACAAGACAATCATAAAGTCGATACAAAACCGCTTCAAACCTGATAACTTCTAGAGGGGAAATTCAGGACCCCAGGCAATTGATTAAAATGGCCTTAAAATCGTTACAGATAATAGCAAACAAGAATCATCATAGGGCGATTATTTTTAACCTTTGTCAAATTATTTCTGATGAAGATTGCAGAAATAAACGATGATAAACTATATTTTTATCCCCTGCATGGTTAATGGTGGCCCAGTGGTACCGGCCCAGTTCGCGGGTTCGAGTCCAGACAGGCATTCACTTCACTTTGTGAAATTTATTTCACAACCACTGCTCTCAAAACTGTGAAGGAAAGCTTCGCGAGGAATCCGGCATTTACTAGAACCAAATATTCGAAAATATGCGACCTGCACTGGGCTCACGCGCTGGCTGTTCAGTGTGTCCTGCGTGGGGCCGTATAGCTACGTATGGGTGTGTGAAAAGGGATGGCGCTAAGCGTCTTCTATAGCTCCATCTCTTTTTCCCACTTGACAAAGGATGACTTTTACACTACACTATACAAAAACTAAGCGTACTTAGATACTCTACTAACAACCATCAACCAGGCCATGAACGACCGCTCGTGTATCGCTCTTTGCTTTATTTGCCTTAATATTACAACTCACCTTCAAACATTTGAGGCAGAAGGTATGCTGGCATGGCAAGACACGCGACGAGGTATCGAGTCGCTCCAGACAAACGGAGCACTCGAGAAGGTCGTTGAGTAAACCCTCATCCATGCCGGTTGGGGCACTGGAAACAAAACACGACACTGTCATTCATAGTCATCAACATAGATAGATATTTTATTTTACTGTGAAAGGAAGGTATAAAGGGGTGTCGCAGCCAACTGGTTTGACTAGCCGTTTGGTCAACCGCCTAGCCTTTTCATTAAACAGAGCCGTTCAACTAGCGGCCTGAATGATATTCAGCCGATACGTCTAACTGGCTGGAGGAGCTCGTGGCTAAGTAATAACAGCCGCACGGGTCGATCCATCAGGTTAAGCTACGCTTGCCGGGGTTTGTCCGTGGATGGGTGACCATCTTTACATACCGAGACGCCTCCGTGCCTTGGAAAGTACGTTAAGCCGTTGGTCCCGGCTGTTATTCGTGGATCTTTGACAGTCGTTACGGGTCGTCAGAAACCCGAAAGTCTGACAACCAGTCTTACCAAGGGGTATCGTATTACCCAGTCACTGGGTTGTGGAGGTCAGATAGGCAGTCGGGTCGCTGTTGATGTAAATACTGGTATTCAGCTGCATCCGGTTAGACTGGAAGCCGACCCCAACATAGTTGGGAAAAGGCTAGGCAGATTGACGTCTAACTGGCTGGCTGATGCTTAGGCAATTATTATACAATAAGGCCATGCAATAGGGTATTTCGGTAGGTCATTTAGATATAAAACTACAGTGTATAAAGGTAACGCACCATTCTTGAGAAAAACAAATTATTGTAAAAGTTACAATAATTTGTTTTTCTCAAGAATGGATCTCAAAACTCTTTGGATTTCAGCGTCAGGTGGCAGAAAATGGGATTAAATTTAAATGTCTGGGCTATAGGCAAGTCGTTAAACGTTATCGATCCAAGTAATTTACCTAGCTGTTTCACTGAATGGCTGTATATCATTCAGGGGGCTTACTATGAGCTCTTATAGCAGGGCAGAAGTTGAACGTTTCCAGTGAGAGACAGTGACAATTCTATAAGTCGTATATAGCTCCGTCTCTCTCTCTCTCACTGGAAGCGTTCAACTTCTGCCTTGCTATAAGAGCTCATAGTAAGCTCCCAGGCCGCTAGTTGTATGGCGCCGGCCGGCACCGTTTAGTGAAAAGGCTAGTCGGTTGACCAAATGGCTAATTAAACCAGATGGCTACGAGTCTGCGACACCGAACACAACATACATCAGAATTAGGGTTACCATTTCGAAATTTGAAACATTCTGACAAAAAGCCGGACATTTGCAAAAAAGTCCGGACATTTTCAATTTTAATCTTTCTTTTGGTTCAAATAAAACAAAAAAATGTCACGAAAAGCCCGGATGGGGGGCACAAAGCCGGACTAGTTCAGACGGATGGTAACCCTAATCAGAACAGAACAGATCGCGGCCTTATCGCTAAAATCATCATCACAATTTTTTGCGTTTTTAGCCTGCCATTGCAGGCCTAAGTCCCTCCTAAGATATTTTGTAGCAATTCATTCTTTCAAAGTCTTGATACGTTATGCATTATTTTATTTGTTAATTGATATCAATGTGGGAGCCCTTTAGCCGACGTTCGCACGTACGTAAAAATATCGCGGCGGGATTTTATCGCGCACTAGATTTTCAAGTCTCGTTGTTGAGCCGAGCATTGAGAATCCAACACAACAGAGTGCATTCTAGCGCGTCGAAAAAACACACTGTTGGATTTTCAACTCTCGGCGATAAACAGACCGTTGAAAATTTAATGCACGAAACAAAATCGCCGCGATATTTTTACGTGCGTGCGAACGTCGGCTTATTCTGAGAGGCCTCTCTTTAGCTGTTGCTTGTCCGCTCTAGTCATTGATAGGGACAGGAAACTACTAGAGAACAATGGACTGCAATGAGTGATGCAATTTTAGCAGAACAATGAAAAGTATCGGTATCATACAAGGTGGACTGTGGTGTGGTGGTGATGTAAGTGGTTGGCTGGTGGGTGGTGGACAAGTGGGACCTTGTAAAAGCCGCAGCAATCTGCTCGATGCGGGAAGCACAGAAACGGTTGAAGTGGCGGTGCTTGGGGGAGGCCTATGTCCAGCATTGGACGTGTTTCGACTAAAATGATGAGGATGAAAAGTAAAATTCATTCAGGTTACAGATTTGTCTTTTAATTGAGAACATTAACTACTGTTTCATTAAATAACAGCTCCATCCTGTTATCTACAGCATTCATACATAAACTTAGAGCTTATCTTAAAATACATAATGTACTTACCTACACATTGCATAGTGTACTCAGTCTTTTATGTCAGAAAGAAAAGTTAAAAAAAATACCTAGGCAGTCATGCTTATTCTTAGCCAAACACAATTCTAAATACAAAGACAAACATCAAGAGACTCGGGCCCAGCAGCAAATTGCAGATATGAATTAAGCCAAATACCTACTAACTAGTCTGCTAATAAGAGCTAATTATGTATGCAATCGTTTTGTTTTCTTAAACATCTTTAATTAAGACCAGTGTGAATGCAGAGCACAGATTGATTACTTCTTTTGTAATTTTCATAACAATGGTATGATTTCTTGGAAATATTCATGTGTTGATTTTTTCGCAACACTGAATGGATTTGAGAAGACACTGTGCTTTGCTACTGTAGTTACTTTACACTTACACTTAATGGACTGACCTTTCATTCACAATTTAGTATCTCAGTTAACATATTTTATATTTTTTTTATGCTCTAATCTAATCAAATCCCTAGAGGGAAGGACAAATCTGCAGAAAAGGCATTAAATGTAAAAAAAAAAAGCATCATTTCAACAATAAGTACAGACATACAACATAATTAGATAATAATAAAACATAAGATAAAATTAATAAGGCTGCCCATCTTCAATGGTACTGGGCAGGATATGTCTGCCGCATGCAACAAACTGCGGACCCAGATAGCATAAAACTGGTGCCCTGAGACAGAGGCGGGTCTGTGGCTGGACACATAGGAGATGGAGGGATGATGAACTGGACATATTCCGCCAAAACGGGAATGAGGAGGCTTGTGAATGGTGGAAGGACTGAAGGGAGGCCTTTGCCCCCAAGTGGGACAGTGCTGGTTAACAAAAAAATCATAATAATAAGCAGCCCATTCTCTACACATAGGTAATAGGTAATACGGGCTGGTATCCGCAACTCCACGACAATGCGCGTATTTTGCGTATGGTTCTCTACACATAATACATTATGTATTACTAACAAAATCAATCTGCCTAGCCTTTTCCCAACTATGTTGGGGTCGGCTTCCAGTCTAAAAAGATGCAGCTGTACACCAGTATTTTACATGGAACGACTGCCTATATGACCTCCATAACCCAGTAACTGGGTAATACAATACCCCTTGGGTAGATTGGTTTTCAGACTTTCGTGCTTCTGACGACCCGTAACGACTGTCAAATATCATTAGACGACCCGTAATAACGTGCTTTCCGAGGCACGGAGGAGTCTTGTTATGTAAAGATGGTCACCCATCCACTGACCAACCCCGGCAAGCGTACCTTAACCTGATGGATCAACCCGTGCAGCTGTTATTACTTAGCCACAAGCTCCTCTATGTATTACTAACAACTAAGTGAAATTGAAATAGTATAATGACTAAATATTCATAAGATTTTAAAAAAATAAAAAGTACTGGGTGTGATTTATGCTGGTATGGCAAAACAAACATACTTTGTACATACACAGGAAGTGTTATTTAATCTTTGTATCAACATTAGAATTGACAACAGGTTTAAAAGAACAATAAAATGACTGATTTTTAAGCATTATTAGTGTATCCATTTCATATTTTTAACAAATGAGTTTTTGCTGTTTTTAAAATTAGTTTGCTAAGTTTGTACCTAGCAAAAGTAACTGTTCTAAGTTCTAATTATATAGTTCTAGTTATATGATGTACAAAATCACTTTTTCTAGAAGCTACTGAGTGCTGACTAATAAATTACTCACTCAGCTGATAGATTAGGTAAACCTATTTGAATACAACATTTTGTTTACATAATTTCTCAGCTGTTAGCAAACTTTTTGGTCATCAATTTCTTTAGACTTGACATTGACAAGGCACTATTTTGTGAATACTGTTGCCAAAACAATGATGAAGTGAAAAAATAATTTTCTCTAGATTTGCAAATTAGCATTGAAAATTATCTTGACTGTTATGTGATAAAATGATAAGAGTGTGATAAGAACTTTGAACACTTCAATAGATTGAATATTTTTGTTTATAAAAACTTGGTTCAGGTTGTTTGCCTGTTACAGGTTCATATTTTGCTTACATGGCTATTGACGGAAGTGCATCAGATTAGTTACATTATTTATTATCAAGAATATTATGCTTAAACCACTAACATGTTACTTGCAATAATTGCTATCAGGTTTATCTAATTATTATCCACATACTATAGGATGGCGGAATGTGAAGGTATCAGAGTCTAGTTAAAGGACTTTTGTGGGTCGAAATTCACGATGAGAGCATGTTGCTAAGTGGTAAGATTTTTATAAATAAAAAAGTAAGAATTTCAAATTCATGTTTGCATTCCTCAGAATACACGGAAGTGTCAAAACAACAAATATATTTGAGTATAAATAGCCCGACTAACATGATACCGAATAGAACATCGCTACAATGCAAGTTTTCTTGGTATTTTTAGATCGACATGCACGTTCTTGAGATTTACGTGATTACATCTAACGTTAAAACTCAAAATGTTGATGACTCACCGAATGTTTTAAATTCCAACGATGTTAGCGGGAAGTCTGACCATTATTGCTAAAGCACAATGAAACAAAATCCACGGGATACCACCCCGGACCAGTCACACAAAAATTCTTCAACACAAAACTATCTAAAACGGCACATAGTTCATCACTGTGAAAGGATAATTACACCGGGGGACTATAGGTCGGAGGGTGAAGTTGCTACTGTGAGAAATATGCAGTTGTTCACATAAAAACTGATACAATTTCACGCACAAATGCCATTCTCGCCGTTTCTTCGTTCGACCGGACGGTGAAGCGGGGGCGGGAGCAAGCGACTATCACCTCTTGGGGTGTACATCCTACTGTGATCCTACTCTATTACGAATTTTACCAATATTACCAATCAAATTAGCATAGAGTTATTTATTATTACTTTTATTCGAGGAGAATCCGTCATAATTATTACTTTTGATATTTGATGGCATGAAAATATTTAGGTAATAGTCTAGGAATAGGAAAATGAAAAGTCTGTTAAAAACAACTTACAATGAGTACGCACGGCTACAGATCAAGTCAGATTTCCAGTATAAGCTGATCTTGCATTGTATAGGATTTCCTTCCAGTGAAAGGTCAGTGTAAACTGGAAATTTATTGCTTGACGTGTAGTCGTGTGTACAATACAGTAGTAATATTAAGGTTTTAGATGGCAACTTTATATAAAAAAAGACAGGACGAATATAATTCTGTTTCTTATTTCTTACTATTTTCGTAATTAATGTCAAATTAATCAAATCAAATGAAAGGTTTTCGGTCTTATTTTCCTAATGATTCAATTGGTAAGATATCTGTGATTATATTGAATCACTGACCTCTATTGTACACTTGTACAATAGAGGTCAGTGTATTGAATGTATTAAAAATATTGATATGTCATTTATTAGCCTTTCACTAAGTTATTGCGACTCATTTCATTTTTACCCTGAAAGAATAACATAGAAAATAAGATAGAAATTGACAAAGCTCTAACAAAACATTATCAGATTAACTGAACTGCTAACTACAAGCGCAACTAATTTATAATTTGGGTCTTGAGTTTTGGCCACTGTAGCTTTTTCTGAAAATCGAGTTGTCTGAAGCTTCGACGGCATAAAAATTAATAATTTCTACAAAAGTGTAGGGACCGGAGGAGTCATTTTAAACTTTCAAGAATTATGATTGTTTCATAATATTTCGCTGAGTTTCCTGACTAAAAGCTATAGTAGTGCGTATGGGAAAGTTTTGAGAAAGGAAAAATCCATCATTGCATGGGTTTCTGATTCATTGAATTTCTAAACGTAAGCCTAAACGTCGCTTCAGTTAACTGTCAATGTCAATTTAAATACTGGGCTGTCAAAATATGTCAGACTTTTTTGCGTAGATTTTTATTTTCTTGAATTTCTCAAAAATGTCACGCGATAAAAGCGTGTGGTTTGCAGAAGAGATATTGCTGGATGCCAAATTAATTAATTTTCAATTGGAAACGGGAGAATGGGATGCCGTGGAGGAAATGTTACGAGCCGAGGCTCAACTTTCCAGAGATGCCGAGACCGGACGATTGCGCCCGTAAGTAATACAAACATGTGGAATTATAATGCTTATTGGTCTGTTTGCATGGACATGCATTTTATTCAAGTTATAAATTTCCACTAACCACTTAATCTTAACCAAGTCTCTCTCTTACTGAAGAATCTTGAGAACCATTTTATCAAAATGTGCTTGATTCTGCTCTCGACTCATCTTTTCTTTTTGGCTATTTTTTAAAATCCTCTATTGAATAAAATGTAATATTAAAAATCTAGTTTTAATCCATTTTTAATAGCTAATCAACACTTGATATTATGTGTTACTATAATACATAGGTAGAATATGTTTATCATCATAATATTATCCTTTTTCGACATCAGTTGGATTTGGGTTGCTAAGGGCAGCAGAAAATTATAATTAATTAAATATTTAACATATTTCAGGAAAAAAGCATCCGAATATACATTACGACTTATAGCAGAAGTTCTACATATAATGCGTCTTGACGTTGAACAAGCCTCATACAACAGAAGTACTCTAGCAGTTGCAGAACAATGTCTGCGCTTGGTCCGCTCCTGTGCAGCAGCTGGCACAAAGATGCAGACATACATCTCTAAAGAACTCTCCATACTAGACTCTATGCTCATCCTAGCAACAGAATACCAACATCCAAGTGTTGACTTCATAAATGAAGAGCTGCAGAAGAAGTTTGAATCATGCATGACAGTACTCATGCAAACCCTAGGAAACTTAGTTGTGAACAATCCGTTCAATCAAATAATGATTTGGAACAAATTCGATGCCAATATCCTCAACAGCTTTGTTGGATCAAATGATAAAATTGCTACCGCAGCTGCTATGATTGTTTACAACATATTATTAGGCCAGCCAAATGTGTTGCCTGATGATGTCATGTTATTGAACTCGTTAGCATACATGTACAGTAATGGCAACACTGAATATCCGCATTTAATTATAGAATATTTAATTGGTGTTGAGAATACTTACATAGAGAAGTTATATTCAAAATTGGAACCTGAATGTCGGATGCTTGTGTTGAACTTAGCGTACAACATTTTGATGTCAACGGAATCTCAAGATATTAATGTGTCTGTAAACTTTGTTAAGTTTATGGCTCATGAGTTCAAGGGTAAATCCGATTGTATATTGAAGACGGTTGATAAGTATGTGAATTCTATTGAGCCTCAGGAGGTGGTGTTTCTATTGGAAATTATAGCCACTGCGTCTAGTATGGATGCATATATGGATTGTTTGCAGACAGATAGCTCATTATTTATTAATTGTGCATGTAAGTATCACGTGTCAGTATGTCAGTATCATGTATGTTCTATTTCATCATCTTCCTGCCCTATTCATGTCTTCCTCAAACAATCCATCCGTCTTTTCTTTGGCCTTCCTCTCCCTTTATGCAACATTTCCAGCAATTTATACTAAGCTAACTCATAAAAGTGTACTTTACAGTAGAGGCTAATAAAGGGAAAAACGTGATAACATTTATAATAATTAAGATATTTATTTGAAATTTGGTACCCTTAGTAGTTAATTAATTCATTGTAATATCCTATTTTTATTTTTCCTTAATTATTTATATTTTTTGATTTAGCACAAGTTAGCCGTTTATAAACGTCATTCCTCAATAAAATTTTACATATTACACACGTCTAACTAATGTTAGCGTAGTGTAGGTATTATAGGATGTCATAGTGTTATTTTTACTGGTATCCCACTATTTTTATTTATACACTCCTCAATGAATATTCCTCCTTTTTGGCTGAATCCACAAAAATGTTACGGAGACGAGCTAACAATTTCGTAACATTTTTGTAATAATAAAATAACACTCCTGCAGTACTCCTGGACACGGCTCGCATAGTGAGGAGGTTCCTCTCTCTAGAGCCCTGACCACCGGTAGCTTGGACCCTGGCTACTATTTTTATATTTTTAAATGTTTTTTTTATTTTTGTTTTTATAAAAATATTTAAAAATGTAAATGATATGTACATAAATGAAATAACACTAAGAATAGTTAATAGTTTAAATAACTTGCAACAGTGATGCTATCAATTATGATTTACTGATAAAGTTTTTAGTACTGCGCATGATCTAACACAACAACAGGAGTGTCGTTAGAATAGTGTAAACAAACAAGCGGTGCGTACCCTCCCCGCGCATACTCCGCTAGTAAGAGTTGGCGTAATTTAAATCGAATGATTTCAAAAAGTACCTTTACTTAGCGTTGTATAAGATTTGTAACTTCGTTATTTTTGTATATATATCTCTTCACGATTTTTTTAAAAACCTCATTTTAAGCAACTTGGAATAAAAAACGAATTTACCTAAAATCCGAGTTAGTGTAGTATATAAATTGTTGGTATCAATTAAAGTATAATACTATTTATTTCGTGATAGTATTATTATCTGTAAATTATACTTATCCTGTCTATCATATTCATAATATTGAAATGAATTACTAATGCATAATTTCATTTCAGTTCTTCTTCAAGCGATTCACAAGTTAGGCAAAGAGAGCAGTAACTTCTTTTCCTCGCTAAACAAGCTGTATGAGGCTACCGGCAGGACGTTTATAGATGATGAGAACGAGAATATATCTGAAGTACCTGTCAGCAGTCCGTGTGAGAGTGAGTTACCTTTTCTATAAACTTCTGTGCTTTTGTTTGTAATGTGTACGCACGGCTACATATCAAGCTATACATTTCCAGTATAAGCTGATCTCGCATTGTATAGGATTTCCTTACAATGAGAAAACTGAACTGAATGATGTAAACTGGAAATGTATAGCTTGATGTGTAGCTGTGTGTGTGTGTGTGTGTGTGTGTGCATGGGAGAAATGAATATCTATTACACATTGAAAAAAAAAAAACCCGTGAACACGGTGACTACAATCTGTTAGCAAGCTTTACTATAGCGGCCGAGCGCTGCAAGCAGGAATAGTCCTTGCGGTGTATAGATGTTCGTTTCTGCGATAGTACAGTGGAGCCTGTATTCCAAATAGGTGTAGGCAAAGTTGAGTATGCAGTTATGTTTTGAGTCCAATGTACCTACACTCTAATAAGGCTCCAAAAAAAGTCCTAGCCGACGTTGATCTGTGACCTAACGATCGAATAGTCGCGTTAGTTGCGTGCATTATAACAAGTTTCGTCAAATAAATAACAACTAACTTCCAAAAAAAAAAAAACTTGAGAGGTGTCAAGGGACACCCGGATGGAACGAAGTTCCTTTCGATTAATTAGTGAAGGAATTGTAACAAAATTTTATTTTTATACTTAACATCATCATCATCATCATCATCACCACCATCATCATCATCATCATCATCATCACCATCATCATCATCATCACCACCATCATCATCATCATCATCATCATCATCATCATCACCATCATCATCATCATCATCATCATCATCATCACCATCATCATCATCATCATTATCATCATCATCATCATCATCATCACCATCATCATCATCATCAACATCATCATCATCATCATCATCATCATCATCGCGACACCACACTGTTCAATGCGAAATAGAAATGAAAATATCTGGCTTGCTTTCTATAAGAGAGAGAGAGAGAGACAGACAGAGAAACATGCGCACGCCGCACGGCTTACAATAGCTACCTATAGCAAAAAGTGTCGTGACAACTTTTCGTGAGACTTTTTTCCGTCTAGCCCCCTTTCACAACGCGCGATAAGGAACTTCGTTCCAAAAACACTAGAAAGTGAAAAATAACTTTAATTTCGACTTCCGAAATTAAAGTTATTTTTAGACTATTCGATCGTTTCGACACTTTCTAGACTATTCGATCGTTAGGTCACAGATCAACGTCGGCTTTCGGCGTCGGCGTCTGCAACTTTAATTTCGGAAGTCGAAATTAAAGTTATTTTTCACTTTGGACGTAAAGCAAAGTGCCTGCCTGGAGAGCAGTGGTGGCCCAGTGGTAAGTGGTAACGACCGCGACTTACGAGTTGTAGGTCGTAGGGTAAAACCCAGACAGGCTCTCAAAACGCTGAAGGAAAACATCGTGAGGAAACGTGCATGTCCTAGAACGAAGTATTCGAAGACATGTGACATCTACTAGCCCACTCCCTCTCACAGAGAGGAGGCCTGTGTCCCACACAGGTGTCTGATTACGCATAAAGGGCCTGTCTGGGTTGTAACTTACGACGACACGTAAGTCGCGGCCGTTTCTACTGGGCCACCACTCCTCTAAAGCCGTACTTTTACAAAAACTCAGTACTTATGTCATATTTCTAACCGCGTACTGTATCTTCTTTTTCCGCATTAGCAATGTGAACTAAAGAAATAAAGACATCTAAGATATTTTAATCGTATTATCACTGAAATGTGTGAAATAAGCTCTTAAATTGTATAGCTTCACGGTGTTAACGATAAAACGGGTAACCGACTGACCGTGTAATCGAAAATCATGGCTCTACAAACACCACCTTTAACAAACTATTGAAACTAATTGATGAGCGTTACAAAGATGGAGTAGTTAGGAAATGGAATGCTCATTATGTGTATGTATAGAAGAAAAGGGCAAAAGAAAGGCTTCTCATTGAATGCCTATGCTCTCATGTTTCGTATTTCATAGTGACTTTCGTGTTACCTGAGTAGGTATACATTGAGAACTGAGAACCCTCTAAAGATACCCTTAAATCGCCAGTTTTTAATTTTGTTTATTTATTGATAAGTATGTTTATCACAACTTTTAGTGGGGACCAAGCGTCAAACGCGATTAAATTATAGGAATACATCATTAAATTATTTATTATAGTACAATTTGGAAGCCCACGTCTAGAAGCTATTAACACTCCATTTACTAACTAATCCGTTACCAATTACAGATCCCCTAACTAAAAACGATTCAGCCGACAACATGCTATCGTGTAACGAAACCACATCGGAATGCACGGAATCCGAAAGCAGCGAACAATACTTCGAGTGCAACGAGAACCCTTCATACATGGACAAATTCGACGCCGTAGAGAACATGCAACCGCTCAAATTCGCCGATACATATCCAGACGTAAAAAACGGTAGAAGCAACTCAAACTCCAACGTTAAAATCGACGCAGATATGTCGAAAGTTGCGTATAAAAGAAGCAGTTCGGTTCCGAAAAATGATGATCGCGTGCCTTTGCCTACGAGGCGGATAAGTTTAGAACATAAAATTGATATAGGAGATGACAATGAACCTCCGTTGATTATTGATTCCGCGTCGCCAAACGGCAGTATGAACACAATAGCTGAAATGATCCCTGTAGCCTTGCAGCCAAGACTGGACCTACAGCCGATAAGCGGAACGGAATCCCAAGATAGTTCGCCAAACGATCCTCCAACAGAAATACACATTTCGAAAGAAGAATTAAAAAGCGAAGTAAAAGCTTCCCCAAGCGAAATTTCACCACCATTAGCTGAGAACATACCAGAAACGGAGTCGCAAAAACATTCGCCCGATACTCCTAAGGAAGTAAAGAAAAGTCAGAATTTGTCGACGGATTTCGATCTTAGCGAGCAGTTGCAGAAAATTCTTGGTATATCGTCGGAGAAAACTCGCGGGGATACAGCTAACGTGGAGAAGAAAAGTGAACCTGGTAAAGAAGTCAAGATTGCTGATGATGCCACTAACAAGGTGCCGTCGGTGAAGATTGACTCTCCTGAAGGGGCAAAGACCAGGTAAGCTTTTGATTTTAATTTCTAGCATAAGCAAATAATATTAAAAGTAGAAGATCTACTACCTATCAGCAACAAAAATCTATGTTCATTTCGGAATTAGAATAATTTAGAAAAAATACTATTCATTAAAGTATTCGCTACTAACATCATCTCCATGCCCTTATGAGCAGTGGTGACCCAGTGGCCTTTAGCCACGACTTACGAGTTGTAGGTCGTAGGATCGAACCTGGACAGGAGCCTTACTTTGTGTAAATTATTTCATCATCATTGCACTCAAAACGGTAAAGGAAAACATTGTGAGGAAACCGGCATGTCCTAAGAACCAAAAATTCGAAGACATGTGACATCTACCAACCCGCACTGGGCCCGTGTGGTGGATTACGGCCAACTCCCCTATTACCGAGCGGAGGCCTGGGTCCCAGCAATGGGAACATTATAGGGTGATATGCTGTCTGCCCTCGGACCCCAATTTATTTGGGCTCAAATCTGTCTATCCCCCTTTCCATCCAAATCACTTTTCACAAAAATCATTCATCGTTTCTGTTTTCATCCCTTAGGTCCGTATTACAGAAGGAAACTCAAGCACTGATCTTTGTTTAAATTTAGATTAAAACTAGTTTCAACCAATCAAATGGCCTGAATCTAGTTTTAAGTAATGCTTGAGTATTGAGTGACGTTCTGTAATACGGACCTTATTCTTCTAGCCACACACATCTATCTATATTATAAAAATTAATCTTTATTTCCCTTGGTCATCCCATCACGCGTGAACGGATGGAACAATTTCGCTATTTTTTTTTTGTTGTGTTTATTATTGTCAGGAGAAGGTTTTTACGTAGAGAAAATTGGAAAATTCGGGAAAACTGAAAGTGGATTTTCTATGGGAATTTTGAATTATTGAAATTGGAACAGGACAACGTCTGTCGGGTCAGCCAGTTCATACTAAATCTTTCCTCACGAAGTAAACTCCGTTACTCATCATCTGCCTAGCCTTTTCCCAACTATGTTGGGGTCGGCTTCCAGTCTATTCGGATGCTGCTGTATACTAGTATTTTACTTGGAGCGACTGCCTGATCAACCCAGTTAATGGTAATACAATACCTTGTCAGACTTTCTAGCTTCTGTCGACCCGTAAAGACTGTCAAAGATCCACAAATGACAGCCGGGACCAATGGCTTAACGTGATTTCGAGGCACGGAGGGGTCTTGGTATGTAAAGATGGTGGCAACTGCCCGTCGATTGATGTCGGGACGTTGTATACAACATTAGTTTTTGTTTACACTCAACCCGAAAAGGGGAAAATGATGAGTACAATGACCCCTTTTACGGGTTTAGTGTAAACAAAAACTCATGTTGTATATGCTGGTCGCTCGGTAAACTCTAATTGCGCGATGCAGGATTTTGCGTGACGTCTGTGTGATGCGTAGTTCGCATGCGCCGATGTAGATGCCGCCACAGTATGTAAAGATGGTCCCATCCACGGACCAACCGCGACAAACGTAGCGTAACGTGATCGATCGACTCGTGCGGCTGTTGTTACTTAGCCACGAGCCCCTGTTACTACAAAATTAATAAATATTTTAATATTCGTCATTGCAGGTTAGGTGCGATCGACATGACGACCCCAAAGAAAGCCATCACGAGTGTTGAGACAGTGGAGCGACACGTCGCGTTCGGCTTCAAAGCCGCGCTTGTAAGGATACTTGCAAACCTCTGCTGGAAGAATCAGGAGAACAAGAAGATGGTGAGGTTTCTTACATAACATAACAACACGGCTGTATTCCTCGTAGGGTTACCCACATTTCGCCAGCTATGTTTAAGTCCCATGATATAATATGGGGTGAACCTATTGCCATCAACTGGTCACAAATATAGACTCCGTGTTGCTACTGAGAAATTACTGATGGAAAAAACCCTATAACACTTTGCCAACCTGGGAATCGAACTCAGGACGCTCGGCAGTAGCGCTTGCTACCACAAGACGTTTATATTTGTACGTGGGGACAAGCGTCACCTACAGTAAGCGCCTTATTTATCGATAAAAAGATTTAATCGATATACGTATTCTATTCTCTAACTAGACCGCAGCTTTATTCGTACAACTACACATCAGTGGTAACAATTTGACATTGAAAGCACCTGTATATCGTAGCTGTAAGGACAATTTGACATAGAAAGCACCTGTATATAGTAGCAGTAAGGACAATTTGACATTTAAAGCACCTGTATATCTTAGCAGTAAGTACAATTTGACATTGAAAGCACCCTGTATATCGTAGCAGGAAGGACAATTTGACATTGAAAACACCTGTATATCGTAGCAGTAAGGACAATTTGACATTGAAAGCACCTGTATATCGTAGCAGTAAGGTCAATTTGACATTGAAAGCACCTGTATATCGTAGCAGTAAGGACAATTTGACATTGAAAGCACCTGTATATCTTAGCAGTAAGGACAATTTGACATTGAAAGCACCTGTACATCTTAGCAGTAAGGACAATTTGACATTGAAAGCACCTGTATATCTTAGCAGTAAGGATAATTTGACATTGAAAGCACCAGGGGGGCTAAAACGGCCACTTTGGCAGAATCATAATAGGATAATATTATGAATAATATTTGAAATCGTAAAACGGTCACAAACTGACAATTCCTCTAATTCTTAAACTCAAGTTTCCCTTGAGCCTTTCTTAAACATGAACTCTAACTAACGAGTTCTCTCTCTTAAACTTAAGTTTTTCTTAAACCTTGAATATTTCGAGCGTATAAGCAACTCGTTAAGAGCGTAGACGGGCTGCATTTTTCCAAACAAATGTATTCCCCTATTCTCTTCCTGGATAATGCCTCTAGAGTAATCGTTTTTATTTATAAAAATCCAGGTCTATTGAAGGCATGCCCCTGTCATTTTTTTTTTTCAAAAAATTTATTACAAAAATAAATATGACATACCAAAAACCTAAAAAAATACCCCCTTTTTACCTACGTAATCAGACGACTACCAAAGAAAACTGAAAAGTTTTTAAAATAAAAGCAAGTAATAGGAGCATAGATCTATTCTTCCTTTAAATTTTGATACCAAATATAATTTAATTGGCTTAGGTTTCGAGGAGAAAACAGGAGAATACGAAACGTCGATCGGTCAAGGTTTTGTATAGGTAAAATCGTTCTGAGCTGCAGTTGTCTCTATCGCACTCTACGGGGGGAGACGAGAGGTGGTACGTGGTGGTGGAGGTACGTATTAGTCTAACCCTCCCTGGGTTAGACTAATACGTACACAATTAGGGAAGTGACTAGTGTCGAAGTTTTTATCGAAATCATAGTGATGTCAGTCGATATCGACGTTTATCCTATACTGATTTACTGAATAGTGTTTGATGCTCATTTTGTTTTTTTTAAAGAGACAACGAAGTAACAATTCCATGACATTTTTAGGGTTTATAATTAACTAATAATTGAAATGAACTTTAGCGAAGTGTCTCTTACAAAAATACAAACCGTAAGCATTAGGTATAATACGTAACTAAAGTTTGCACTATACTGCTTGGTGTGATAATTCTGCTTTTGACTTGACATAAATATTTACAGGGGAGTTTATAAAATAATGACTGCTCTTATCAAGTAAATCTATATATTAGGTCTTTACCTATGAAATTGCCGTTCTGCAGTACTGGCCATTTCAAATCAAAATAATTTTTGTTTGGCTAAGAATTCTAATTTCAAATTAATTTTATTTTAAAAACATGGATTTTTTTTTCCAAAAGTAGTCATTTGTTTATTGATGAGTGTTACATTTTCATCGCATTTCAATCTTTTTCGTCATCATGGATACGTTAAAAATTCGAGTAATTATGGAATATGAGTACCGTCGTGGCAGCAACGCGGCACAAGCGGCACGCAACATCAACGACGTTTACGGAGCTAACACTACAAACCAACGCACCACCTGTTATTGGTTTGCTCGCTTCCGTTCTGGAAATTTCGACCTGAAAAATGAACCTCGCGGTCGTCCGAAGACTTTGGTCGACAATTACGAATTAAAGGCGATTGTGGAAGCTGATGATACACAATCTACGGCTGAATTAGCAGCAGCTTTCGACGCGTCAAAACAATATTGGTCCATTTGCGTCAAATTGGCAAGGTAAAAAAGCTTGACAAATGGGTGCCCCACGAACTCAATGATCGCCAGCGCGAAGTACGCGTCGAGACGTGCCTTGCACTGCTCAACAGACACACAAATGAAGGAATTTTGAACCGCATTGTTACCTGCGATGAAAACTGGATTCTGTTCGATAACCGCAAGTGCTCAGCAAGTTGGTTGGATCCTGGTTCAGCACCTAAACAATGCCCTAAACGAAAACTTACCCCTAGAAAAGTGATGGTCACTGTTTGGTGGTCTAGCGCCGGTGTGATTCATCACAGCTTCTTACCAAACGGGGTGAGCATTACTGCAGATGTATACTGTGAAGAACTAAACACAATGATGGAGAAGCTGGCACATCTCCAACCAGCATTGGTCAATCGCTCGTCTCCGCTGCTCCTGCACGACAACGCGCGACCTCATACTGCACAGCAGACGGTCTCCAAGTTGCAAGAACTGGGGTTGGAAGCTCTCCGTCATCCGCCCTACTCACCAGACCTTGCACTTACAGACTACTACTTTTTCCAGAATTTGGATAACTTCTTGGCGGGAAAAAAATTCAATACCCGAGAGGCAGTACAAAATGCCTTTGAAGAATTTGTTGCCTCCCGACCAGCTATCAATAAACTGCCACTGCGTTGGCAAAGATGCATTGATTGCATGGGTGATTACTTCTATTAATACAAATAAAAAATACATGAAAAAAATTCGTTTAAATTTTTTCATACAAAACGGCAATTTCATAGGTAAAGACCTATTATATAAAAAGAAGTCGACAATCGTGTTAATTACACCGATTTTTATATTTTTGCGTTTTTGGATTAGCCGTCGCCGTCGTCCGAAATAGGATAATAAGTTTTTTTTAATTATTTTTTTAAGGTAAGTAGAGTAGTAGTCAGTTGTCGGGAGCGAAGCCGTGGGCACAAGCTAGTTCTTAATATTTATGCAAAAGAGGCAGAAAAGGTGCTTGTGGGTATTTTAAATAATACAAAAGTTATATAATAATATGTACATTTATTCTGTCGTCATTTCCATCCTTTCTCTTACAGGTAAATTTCTTGGTATCCGACCGTCAATTATTTCAGGGAGAAGGCATTCATGGAAAAATTTAGTATAAATAGCACGATCACACGAAACACTGCGCACGCCGATATTTTCAATCCGACTGAGACAGAAACGAACGTAACGTAGGTAGTTTGGTTGGCGCGAGCGGGCGGGAGATGCGCGCTACTGAGCTACGCACACAAATACAGACTTCACTCACATATTGATACCGCCCGGTTGCTAGAGCGCAGCGCGACGGCAATAGTTTCTTCAAATACCTATTTTTCAATTCCCGCGCAGCCCGTCTACGCTCTTAAGGACGCTGTTACAAATGGGTAGTCAAATCATTACTTTTTTACATAAAAGTGTGTTTATTAAATAAAATGTTTTGCATTCTTAAAATGTTTTTTGGCCAAATTGTTGATAAATGTGCATGATACGATTCTGTACTATAAACGTAATTTTAGATATGTACAGCTTCTCAATAATGGTACCGAAGTAAACAAATTCACTTCGGTACCATTATTGTGAAACTGTACCTATCTAAAATTATATTTATGGTTCAGAATCGTACCATGCGCATCTATCAACAGTTTAGGCAAAAAACATGTTAAGAATGCAAAGCATTTTATTTAATAAACACACTTTTATGTAAAAGAGACCCATTGACTACCCATTTGTAACAGCGTCCTTAAAAAAGCCCTAATGCTCTCTCTTTGAATTGTCAGTTTGTGACTTTAGAGGCATGAGGAACAGGGTGTAAAGTTCACTCATCCTCTATTGAAAAGGGAGGATCCTCCGACCAGACGGATGTTGTGTCTGGTGGGCTACTGCCCGACGGTTGATGTCGGGAAGTTGTATATATGCTAGTCGCGTGGTAAACCCTAATTGCGCGATGCAGGATTGCGTGACGTCATGTCATTGATGCGTAGTTCGTATGTGGCGATGTAGATGCCGCCACAGTGGCCGTTTTAGCCCCCTTGTATATCGTAGCAGTAAGGACAATTTGACATTGAAAGCACTCTGTATATCGTAGCAATAAGGGCAATTTGACATTGAAAGCACTCTGTATATTGTAGCAGTAAGGGCAATTTGACATTGAAAGCACTATATATCGTAGCAGTAAGGGCAATTTGACATTGAAAGCACCTGTATATCGTAGCAGTAAGGGCAATTTGACATTGAAAGCACTCTGTATATTGTAGCAGTAAGGGCAATTTGACATTGAAAGCACTATATATCGTAGCAGTAAGGGCAATTTGACATTGAAAGCACTAATATCGTAGCAGTAAGGGCAATTTGACATTGAAAGCACTATATATCGTAGCAGTAAGGGCAATTTGACATTGAAAGCACCTGTATATCGTAGCAGTAAATGCAATTTTCGTAGTATTACCACTGGTGTGCAGTTGACTGTCATAAAGAGAATCTTTTACGATCAATGTGGTATTAGTTTACATCCGTGATTTTGGTTACATTGATGTCAAATCAAATCCGAAACAAAAGCACAATAACTACATCCAATTTTGGACTCTCTGTAATATATCGGTGAGCTCCTTAAGTTCTGACTTGAGCTGCACGATTACTGACAAATGCGTGCACCGACTAGACAGTCCACTAAATCTGTGTGGCTATTTCCTCAAATGACCATTTCAGACACAAACCTACATGGTCTTCACATGATCTGACCAAGAAAATTATGTCTGGATTTTAGAACAGACTGTGACCTCTGAGTTGTTTCAGCTTTTCTTCTCAGAGTATTCAGATAGGAAAAGCCGACCTCAACTAGTTTTTGAAACATGATTGACGTGTAAAAGTGTTTGTACAAACTTACTTACAGAAATAAAATCATTTATCATAATAATACCCGTACCCCGTACTCCGTATCGGATTTTCTAGCTGATGTACCCATGTTTGATGATCAATTGCATCAATGTTTGCATGCCAAAATGGTAGAATGTACAAGGATTCTTTTATATTATTGTAACCACCTTATTGTAAATACCTACATTCTGAGCAAATAGATGAATATTCTATTCTATTCTAATAAAACAATTTCTAAACATACGTTTTAATGGTTTTTTTTCAGATCCGTGAACTAGAAGTGATCCCGGTTCTTCTAGATTGCTGCAACATAGATGCTCGCAACCCTTGTATCCTTTTACAAATAAAATTTCTTGCAGTTCCGTTTGCGTAACAGTCTGACTGACAAGCTGACCTTATAGTTCTTACCTCAATCTGCGTAGCCTTTTTACAACAATGTTGGGTCGGCTTCCAGTCTATCCAGCAGTCTATGCAGCTGAATACCAGTATTTTACATGGAGTGACTGCCTATCTGACTTACACAATCCAGTTACTGGGTAACACGATACCGCTTGGTAAGACTGGTTGTCAAAATTTCGGGTTTCTGACGACCCGTAACGGCTGTCAGAGATCCAAGAATGACAGCCGGGACCAACGGCATAACGTGCTTTGCGAGGCACGTAGGGGTCTTGGGTCCGTATTACAGAACGTCACTCAATACTCAAGCATTACTTAAAACTAGATTCAAATTCAAATTCAAATTCAAAATTATTTATTTGTGACACATAGGTAAAATGTACATGATGTTATAAAATAAAAATATTGTATCACTATGCGCTGCCTTGCAAGGCGTACAAATGTTGTTCACAGTAGTAGGTATTTATAGCCTATAAAATTATAAAGTACTGCTAAGTAACCATCTTAAATATTTAGTAATAAAATAATCATAAACAAAACAATACAAATTAAGGAAACAATTTAATATCTAGCTAAACATAAATTAAATTAACTAAAATAAGTAGGTAACAAATATAACATCTGAGAATAGGACATACCGGTTTTTATTTTTCTTCTAAATATTCATTTATGGTGTAATATGCTTTCTGAATTAGGAACTTATGGAGTGTTTTTTTGAAGGTATGAAAATCTTTTGAAGCTTTTATAGGTTTAGGTAGTTTATTAAATATTTTAGGAGCCATTCCTAGAAAACTTTTTGAGAACAGGGCGGTTTGGTGGGTTTTTGACTTAATTGCACCTTGATGGCGTTTAGTGGACAGAGTTTCAAATTGGTCAAGGTTATTTTTAATAAACATAACAACTTCATAAATATATAAGGACGGGAGTGTTAATAATTTTAAATTAATAAAAAATGGTTTGCAACTATCAGTGTTTTGGATCATGCATACTGCACGAAGACACTTTTTTTGGGCTTTAAAGGTCAATTCTCTATCCGTAGAATTACCCCAGAATATTAAACCGTATCGCAGTGTGGTGGAGACATATGCGTGGTATGCGGTAAGAACGGTACTACGATTGGCGACCTTGTTTAAATTGTGTAAAGCATAGCAATATTGATTTAGCTTTTTTATTACATGTTCAATGTGTGTTTTCCATGTCATGTGCTGATCTAACCAAAGCCCTAGAAATTTCGTGTTGTCAATTTTAGCAATCGTATTATCTTTATATGTAATATTTGTATTAATAGAGTTTATTCGCTGGTTTTTTTTTTTTTTTTTTTTTTTTTTTTTAATCAAATGGAAAGGGCTTTGTCGCACATGCGATTATGCCGCCCAAATTCGCTGGTTAAAGTTCATGATATGGGTTTTCCCTAAATTAATTTTTAAGTTGTTGTCGATTAGCCATTGAATTATTAAATCTAAACTATTATTTATTTCATTTTCATGTTTTTCTATGTTTTTTCCTATAAATATTGTAGTACAGTCATCAGCAAATAGAGTCATGGGGTGTTCTATGGTTCTGGGTATATCGTTTATATAACATAGAAATAACAACGGACCAAGTACACTGCCTTGGGGTACACCGAAATTTATAGTTCTTTGTTTTGATAAGTAGTTTTTTCTGTTTTAGTTCTATGACATATTTTTGATATTTTAGTGATTTGTTTTCTGTTGACTAGGTACGACTTAATTAGTTCTAGGACATTGCCCCTAATTCCAAGTTTGCCTAATTTTATGAGAAGGATTCTGTGATCTACAAAATCGAATGCCTTCGTCATGTCCATGAATAATGCTGTAACTGGGATTTTTTTATCCATATTTGAAATAATTTCATTTACTAATTCATAGATGGCCATATTAATATTTTTATGTTTTCTAAAACCGTACTGTTCTTTAGTTAGAATATTGTTTTTTTCTAAGAATGAATAGAGGCTGTTATAAATGACTTTTTCGATGATTTTGGAGAACACTGGGACAAGTGCAATAGGCCTATAATTTTTCATGTTTTGTGGATCATCCATCAAGCCATTTCATTGGTTGAAACTAGTTTTAAACTAGATTTAAACAAATATTGAACACTGCTTGAGTTTCCTTCTGTAATACGGGCCTTGGTATTTTAGAGGCATGATGAACAGGGTGTAAAGTTCACTCATCCTCCATACAAAAGGGAGGATCCACCGACCAGACTGTTGTTGTGTCTGATGGGCAACTTTTCGACGATTGATGTCGGGATGTTGTAAACTCTAATTGCGCGATGCAGGATTTTGCGTGACGTCAATGTGATGCGTAGTTCGCATGTGACGATGTAAATGTATGTAAAGTATGTAAAGATGGTCACCCTTCGTCGAAACGACTGCGGCAAGCGTAGCTTAACCTGATCAACCGACCGTTATACATGGTGTAAGTGTAAACAGTGGCAATCTTTTAAGGGGTCATTGTACTCCTCATTATGAACAACTTTTACTATGGAACCTGAAATCGCGAAAAAAAAATTAGCTGTTTCCTACATTTTGACGAATTATGCGAATATAAATGTACTGAACAGCTGTTTTTTTTTTTTCGCCATTTCAGGTTTGGCCCCATAGTAAAAGTTGTTCATAATGATGAGTACAATGACCCTTTAAAAGATTGCCACTGTTTACACTTACACCCTGTATATTACTTAGCCACGAGCTCCTCCACCTTATAGTTCTTACCTATTCGAACAAAATCGTGGTGGTCTATTATTTATTTATTCCACCGCACCGTCACAATTATATTCCTTATGTAGTAAACAGTAATAATGCAGTGGGTGATCTTCGCTGTTCGGAACTTGTGCGAGAACTGCCCGGAGAATCAGGTACACACTGATATAACAGTATTGTGGTGTAGTTTCGGTACTTTTAATAGGGCAAGCCTGGTATAGTCGCCGGCACGAAACTTGAGCGCTGACCTTGAATTACTTTAAGCGATTTTGAACCTTACTCCAGAGACAATACGTATGCGCAAACAACCTCCACCACTCCACCGAGTGCTCAAGATTCTTGTCGGCAGGTATAGTTCAGTAAAACTTGGGTTTTCTAAGAAACCGGTTCGGTTTTTGACACCGTGAAGTCAAAAGACCCACGGTAATTTATAAGGCGGCCATCATTTTGCTATCATTTTACAAAACCCAAGCTAATATCAATTTCAATAGTAACTAAACTCTCATCTTTTTCTGCAGGAGGTAATATCAAAGATGTCGCTCCAAGCGCCGGTGGACAACGAGGTTCTCCAAGAGATGGGGCTGACCCTCCACACAGATAATCAAGGCAACGGCATTAAAATCGTACCGCTGTCCTGCGGTTAGACTGAAGAATATGTTCATCAAAAAAACATTACCCTCCTTCTGGGTTAGTCGGATAAATACAGGGTTATTTTAAATTGGCTGGCTAAACTCAGTAGACGCTAAATAACTGAGGTCTACGACCCCACAAAAAAGTCATATATATATATTTTTTTGTTTTATCATGTACTAGCGGTCGCGACAGACGATGTGCTGTCTGAACGATCCTAGAACCCGACTGCAGCGCCACCTACCGGGTCCAATTGTGTTTTCAAACCATCCAGGAACCAATTGATATACCTACACACAATTTTTCATCCAAATCGGTCCAGCCGTTTAGAAGGAGTTAGGTGACAAACACACGTACAGAAGAATTATCTATATAAAAGCCAAATCGGTTCAGCCGTTCTTGTGTTATAAATAGTGTAAATAACACGACTTTCAAAATCAAAATATTTTATTTCACATGAACCTACATGGGCACTTATGAAACGTCAGCAGCTATGTGCACGGTTCCAAATTGGTTGTTTCTTATGGAGACACTATGGAGAACTTTCTTTTATATACAGTATGTTAACTAACAGAGGGCGTTCCCGTTAACCCGCAATAGTATAGCATCCATACATGCTAAAAAAAATATTACCATTCGAAAATAAAATGTTTTTATTTTTTTTAATATTAAAATATTCACTAAAAATGTTAAATTGATACGTAAAAGAAACACGTACTTGATGGACGGCAACTTCGCCATTATAAAAGTTGCCGTCCTTCAAGTACGCGTGTACAGAGTGTTACTTTTACGTATCAATTTAACATTTTTAGTGAATATTTTAATATTAAAAAAAAATAAAAACATTTTATTTTCGAATGGTAATATTTTTTTTAGCATGTATGGATGCTATACTATTGCGGGTTAACGGGAACGCCCTCTGTTAGTTAACATACTGTATAGATAGATATCGATACCCATCTCGTCTGCGAAGTTTACCTAGCCAATTTAAAATAACCTTTCCTAAACTTACGTTCCCGGCGGATTAATAGCACATTGGGTTTTAGAAGCAAAAAACGGTTTTGTAGAGGGTCGAGTCACTCATAGTGTGTGTGTGTGTGTGTACAGTGCGATTCAACTAAGAATAGGAACGTCAATGACATCGAACTGTCAACTGAAACTTGAAATACACGGCTTGCAAAGTTTTGTAGTACTTATCCATTATAATTATGTTTTTGGAATTTGTTTTTATTAAAATATGTCACTGACTTTGCAAATGTGTAAACGAGGTGTTGTTTTGCTAAATCGTCACAATATGGCGCAAGGTTATTCCTATTCTTAGTTGAAACGCATTGTAATCTCTTTCTAAAGTTCAATGTGCCAATATTGGTAATCGCGCGTTTGTTGGAAGCAAATATTCGTGAAAATGCATTTAGTGGTTGGATCAAATGTTTGTTTCACTGCTTTAAAGGTAGGATAGGAGCCGTCTCATTTGCCCTACCTTGATCCAGTTTCTTATCAAGTGGCAAGTGATTGTTGTAGATTTTGTATAGAATGATTGAGGATGGTTCAGCTAATCTTATAGCTTGGCATGTAAAGCCCTTCATGATGTATTACGCAAATACATTGAACTATAATAGTTTCCTTTGCTTGTTGCAAGTGCTACAACATTATTATAGTATCCAAGATTCTATTCTTACGTGAGAAATAAATTATGAATATAAACAGTTTGATATTTTATTAGGGTTCCGTACCAAAATGGTAAAAAAGGAACCCTTATGGTGTGACTCAGTCTGTCTGTCTGTCTGTCTGTCACAGCTGGATATCTCAAGAACTACCAATGCTATCAACTTGAAATTTAGAACAGTTTTAGATGACGTTTACCCAACTATTTTGAAAATGAGAAAGAAATTAAAATATTTATAACTTTTTTTGCAACAGAGACTGAAAGGGGGTCTTAAAAATTAAAGTGGGGCTACTAGGAGCTAGGGCATGTGGGGTATCATATGAAAGAGCGCTAATTACACATTCTCAAACATTTTTTTTCTTTTTTTTAGGCTGCATAGTTTTCGACTTCTGATGAAAAATGTAAAAAAAATACCGTCCCCCCCCCCTCCCCTTATCTCCGAAGTTTGCAAAGAGAAAAATCTCAAATTATTCTATGTCATAGAAGTTTATGTAAAGATTACAGGAAAAATAAAACGATGTCTCTAAATAGCACACTTTTTCAGAAATCGGAACGGAACCCTCGGTGCGCGAGTCCGACTCGCTCTTGACCGGTTTTTTATTTTTATATGGTACTACAGTGCTTTACAGAAGCAGTCACAGGTGCTGCAACCATGACACCAGAATAGAAAAAGGTTTGAAGATAAGGGCTAAAGCTCTAAAGCCAGAGAGCATACATAAATATAGCCTATTATGGGGACCAGATAACATAGATATCTAGATATGGATCACTATGTCTGAATTAAATAAATAATGCCCTCATAATGTAGGTACTCTGTGGACCTCGGGGACATCTGCATCATACACCCGTACTGCAACGATGTTCAGTCCATGGAATTATTATTATTTCAGTCTTCTTTGGTTACGGACTTGTAAGGCCGGGATAGACCAGATGCGTGACGTATGCACGCGCTTGATCCGCGCACGCAGAGCCGCATCTAACGTGTGGCTGACACTGGCTTGGCCACCATCAGGGATTTTACTTTTGATAACACAAAGATTTAGTCGTTAATTAGTCGAAATTAGTCGCCAAGTCACAGATTTAGTCGGGTCTTAGTTTAGAAGATATAATGAGTTCAATTTTTAAGTATAGTTCAAGAGCTAGATTGAAGAGTTTACGATAAAATCTTTGATCTAGCTCTTGGTCTATACTTAAAAATTGAACTCATTATATCTTCTAAACTAAGACCCGACTAAATCTGTGACTTGGCGACTAATTTCGACTAATTAACGACTAAATCTTTGTGTTATCAAAAGTAAAATCCCTGATGGTGGCCAAGCCAGTGTCAGCCACACGCTAGATGCGGCTCTGCGTGAGAGCTAGATTGAAGAGTTTACGATAAAATCTTTGATCTAGCTCTTGGTCTATACTTAAAAATTGAACTCATTATATCTTCTAAACTAAGACCCGACTAAATCTGTGACTTGGCGACTAATTTCGACTAATTAGCGACTAAATCTGGGAGAAAACAGATCTTCGCTAGGTGCCCTAGTTTTTAAGATATAAAGGTGGCCAAGCTGGGGAGACTCTCTCCAGATCGGCCACCAATGACCCCTTATAACTTTTGAACCAGTGACCGACAAATTCTGATATTTGGCGACAAATTTCGACTAATTAACGACTAAATCTTTGTGTTATCAAAAGTAAAATCCCTGATGGTGGCCAAGCCAGTGTCAGGCACACGCATCTAACTGAGAAACCGAGTCCGTGCGCGTGTGTAGCGGAACGGCAACGTCGCGTCGCACACGCGCGTGTAGTGATGACGTTGCATTACATGGCGCTCCCTGTAAGGTGCTAGACTGGGCATGCACACACACGCATCACGGCAGGTTGTATTTATTTACAAACAAAATACAGTTCACGTATGATTTTTTCGCAATGGAGACAATTTTAAAAGGAAAACTCATACAAACAAATATCTTCGTAAGACTCAAGCTCTCGACATTGTTGATGAAATTCACTGAATTCCTCTTCTAATATTAATATCATGGAGGGTAGTGTCTTTGTGACAGCAGAAGATTGTTGGCATAGTAGCAACAATAACGCTTCTTCATCAGAAGAACTATTGTTGTCTAACATCTTTTCGCCAAATGCTCTCACCTCAATATAGTGGCTGCTGACAATAAGGAGGTTCGCACGCGCGTGTAGAAGTTACTTGCGTGACGTGATGCGTGCATGCGTGACGTGTGTTGCACCGCTCTTGTCGGTGTGACAAACAAGGCTTGCACGCGCGTGCGCACGTCACGTCTCGCCACGTATCAGGGGGCTTACTATAAGCCCCCTGGGAGCTTACTATGAGCTCTTATAGCAGGACAGAAGTTGAACGTTTCCAGTGAGAGAGAGAGACGGTTCTATAGGTCGTATATAGCTCCGTCTCTCTCTCTCACTGGAAACGTTCAACTTCTGCCCTGCTATAAGAGCTCATAGTAAGCCCCCTGGTCTGTCTCGGCCTGTAACGTTATTTTAATTCAAGCAAAAAGACTCGTATTTATTTCAGATTTCAGAATGCCAACAGGTTAAAGCCAACATGGGATGAGATGAGTGACATTATGACAATGACATTTTGTCTTGACATTGACATGTGACGTAAAATTCGTCGGTGTTCCGTTGTTGTTAATCCTAAATTTTTAATTTTTCTACACAAAAATACAAATAATAACTTTGGAAAATGGTTAAAATCGCTCTGCAGATCAAAGCAACTTTAGAATGCATCGAAAAATTATATACAAACCATCCATACTATCAGTGGTTCTTAAAACTAAAGTGTGGAAGTTGCGGTGAAGTGACTGAGAAGTTTCACGACCTTACTGAAGCCGAAAAAATACCACAGAAACACAATAGGTCGGAAACTAACTTGCTGATCAAATGCAAACTGTGTTCCAGAGAGAACAGCATGGATATTATTGAAGGCAGTAATGGTAGGTTCAAATAATTTGCCATTTAGCATAACCTTTTCAGGTGGCACTGTCCTCTCTGCATTCATAATAAAAGTTATTACTCTTGCCCAGTGTTATGTTATGACCTTAGAAGGGATTGTTCTAGACGACCCTCTGACCCTGTTCTGAACTTCGCATAGGTCCTATTTTAATCCTATTTTATTTTACTCAATGTTTCAGGTCAGTTTACCAGCAGCGATGAGGGCAAGTTCAAAACATTAGTGATATTTGATTGTCGGGGCGTGGAGCCAGTTGATTTTGAACCTAAATCTGGATGGATAGCAGTGGCTGAAGATGATGGTAAGCTATTAATAATATCATCAATCACTCTTATTCAAAAAAACATTCACCTACATAATGACTATACTAGAAAGGTTTAGGATAGGCAACAATTTTGATGTGACTTTTACACAAACACATATTAAACAAATAAACTACTGCTTGAACGATGTCAGCGCCAAAATCCAAATTTGCGATTTTCCATATCATTTATTTTGCGAGTTCTTTAAAATGCGCAACATTATTTTTCATAATTATTATTTTTTCATATATTTCTTATATTTCCGAATTCTTAGGTTTCTTAATTATTTACTGTCCTAACACCAAAGTTTTCCGAATGTGTACAGTTCAATACAAAATGGAAAATAAACGGATTGTCATATTATATTTTTTTATCAGCTAATGAAACATAAACTTAAAATCAAAACCATTTATTTCAGCTAGTATTTTTTTGTAATCTTGATTTTATGCGAGCCTGGTAGTGTGATACTCCCTGGCCGCGCCACAGTGGAAAATCAAAAAAACATGTTTGTAGATAAATTGTACCGTTTATGTACTATACGGAATAAGTAATGAAAAAAATTGTACCTCAAAGAATAATGAAATATAACGAAGTTTTGGTGGCGCGGCCAGGGAGTATTCTCCCTGGCCGCGCCACCACGGTTCTTGTAAACTGTCCGGCGCAGCCGAACATAGTAACCGCTAAAGAATTGTACGGAAATTGTTCTCTTCCGTACGCTATAAAGAGATTCGAAAATTTCATTACTTTAGAAATTATAGGCTTGCGAAGGTGGCGCGGCCAGGGAGTATTCTCCCTGGCCGCGCCACCAAGATTTTTAGGGCGTACCCGGACATAGTATACACTAAAGAATTGTACGGAAATTGTTCTTTTCCGTACGCTATAAAGAGATTCGAAAATTTAATTACTTTAGAAATTATAGGCTTCTGAAGTTGGCGCGGCCAGAGTGTTAGCTTCCTGGCCACGCTACCTACCTACCTGGCTCGCGAGTTATTGAGCGTACCCGGACATAGCTTACACTAAAGAATTGTACGCATTATGCACTACCCAGAAACGAAATAATATTTCGGAAAAATGTAATATCTTAAGAGAAAACATCAAATCAAAATTAAACGCATCAGCAGAATTGCTGATCTTTGTACCTACTTACTAGATGTGGCCTTCATTTTAGAACTATTGGGAATTATTTCAGTGAAATGTTAGAAATAAGCAACACAATACGAATCTACATTATTATGCATAACAGGAATAGTTGACCTACAAGAAGAATATAAGAAATTGGTAGGTACTTTTTATTATTATAGAGTTCCATTAGGTACGGTCAGCAACGAAAGTCGTTAACACTGTTACTTTTACATGTCATCTAAATTGATACAAAATGATCTATTACACTGATTTTTACCCGACTGCGGCGAAGCCCAAAAGGAGGGTTATGTGTTTGACCTGTATGTATGTATGTCAGTTTCTTTGTTCCCTCGTAACTCTTAGACAAATGAGCGGATTTGGATAAATTATACGTCTTTAGATTTGTCTTGCTGGCGCGAGTGTTACTGGCTACATTAACATCAAAAATAAAGTAAAATGGCGGATTTGGGGTGACATATTGCGGAGCAAGAATTTTTTTGTCTTCTAATGCCATCGAGTAGGGTATCAAAATAAAGGGTTTTAAAAGGTGATTACAAAAATATATACAACTTACATGTTTAAAAGTAATTCGAAGTGACAAATCGATTTTTTTTTAATTTGGCAGAGTTAGGACCTCGAAGGCTTGGCTATTTGTGCACTTATCCAAAAAGCTTTTAAATAACCCTAACGGCCAAAACTCCTTGCAAGAACTAAATTGTCTGCGAAATCTTTCACATGTGTAAACTAAAAAGCTGGAAATAAAAAAAGTTATTAAAAAAAACTAGAAAACCCGACTGCAGTAAAAAAAGACCCATTCCATTTTTTTTATATTTTCAAACTCAAACGGGTCCCGCCTGCTTCCAACTTTTATCAAATTTAAAATGGGCTTGTTTTTAGCTTTTCAGTTTTAGTTTTTTTACTGCAGTCTGGTTTTTTATTTTTTTTTAATTACTTTTTTATTTCCAGCTTTTTAGTTTACAAATGTGAAAGATTTCGCAGACGATTTAGTTCTTGCAAGGAGTTTTGGCCGTGAGGGTTATTTAAAAGCTTTTGGGATAAGTGCACAAATAGCCAAGCCTTCGAGGTCCTAACTCTGCTAAAAGCAAATAAAAAAACGATTTGTCACTTTGAATTACTTTTAAACATATAAGTTGTATATATTTTTGTAATCACCTTTTAAAACCCTTTAGTTTGATACCCTACTCGATGGTATTAGAAGACAAAAAAAAATCCTACTCCACAATATGTCACCCCAAATCCACCATTTTACTTTATTTTTGATGTTAATGTAGCCAGTGACACTCGCGCCAGAAGACAAATCTAAAGACGTATAATTTATCCAAATCCGCTCATTTGTCTAAGAGTTACGAGGGAACAAAGAAACGGACATACATACATACAGGTCAAACACATAACCCTCCTTTTGGGCTTCGCCGCAGTCGGGTAAAAAGCAGTGTAATAGATCATTTTGTATCAATTTAGATGACATGTAAAAGTAACAGTGTTAACGACTGTCGTTGCTGACCGTACCTAATGGAAACTCTATAATAAAAAAAAGTACCTACCAATTTCTTATATTCTTCTTGAAGGTCAACTGTTATGCATAATAATGTAGATTCGTATTGTGTTGCTTATTTCTAGCACTTCTATGCAACATCTCACTGAGATAATTCCCAATACTTCTAAATTGAAGGCCACATCTAGTAAGTAGGTACAAAGATCAGCAATTCTGCTGATGCGCTTAATTTTGATTTGATGTTTTCTCTTAAGATATTACATTTTTCCGAAATATTATTTCGTTTCTGGGTAGTGCATAATGCGTACAATTCTTTAGTGTAAGCTATGTCCGGGTACGCTCAATAACTCGCGAGCCAGGTAGGTAGGTAGCGTGGCCAGGAAGCTAACTCTCTGACCGCGCCAACTTCACAAGCCTATAATTTCTAAAGTAATTAAATTTTCGAATCTCTTTATAGCGTACGGAAAAGAACAATTTCCGTACAATTCTTTAGTGTATACTATGTCCGGGTACGCCCTAAAAATCTTGGTGGCGCGGCCAGGGAGAATACTCCCTGGCCGCGCCACCTTCGCAAGATTAAAATTTCTAAAGTAATGAAATTTTCGAATCTCTTTATAGCGTACGGAAGAGAACAATTTCCGTACAATTCTTTAGCGTTTACTATGTTCGGCTGCGCCGGACAGTTTACAAGAACCGTGGTGGCGCGGCCAGGGAGTATTCTCCCTGGCCGCGCCACCAAAACTTCGTTATATTTCATTATTCTTTGAGGTACAATTTTTTTCATTACTTATTCCGTATAGTACATAAACGGTACAATTTATCTACAAACATGTTTTTTTGATTTTCCACTGTGGCGCGGCCAGGGAGTATCACACAGCCTGGTATTGTTCTAAATCTAAACTTAATGACTTTAAAGGCATTAAGTTTAGATTTAGAACAATAATGTAAGTAACTCAAGGTGAGTTACTTACATTATTGCAATTTTCGTAGGGATCTCAATTTAAAAAAAATATAGCCTATGTTATTCGCTGATAATTTAGCTTTCTATATGTGAAAGAATTTTTAAAATTGGTTAAGTATTTTTTTTAAATTTATCATGCATTTGATATTACAAATCAGAGGATTATATGTTTACAAGATAAGAATGCTTTTATAAATGACACTAATTCCCTCCAAAGAGCATATCGAGGGTTTACTGCGAAAACCTGCTAACCAACATTTTTGGCAAAAATGAGATAAATACATGAAAATTCTTATCTTGTTGAGCTTTTTATACTGGTAAAACCGGCTAAGCGCTACGATAAACGGTTTAGAAGATACTTCATGGTAAAAACAGTTAAATACAACAAACCGCTCAATACTCGATTGCTAAAATAACATAAACAACGTTAGTAATATTTTCTCAGTAAATGTTAACTTGCAAAAAAAACTAAGCGCTAGTAAGCCCTTTTTCTTTTCTTTAAGTTTTGTGTGTTCAAAATGTTCTTACAAACATTCAGTAAATATAATCTAAAAGAGCTTAAACGGTTTTAGCGGAAGAACGTTGTTAATTTCGCTGTTATAACTGTACTGGAAAAACCTAACAAGTAATGTGTGATATCCCCGAAACTGTTCACCAATGCGTTGGAGGACGTCTTCAAGACGCTGGACTGGACTGGACTGGACAGGGTATCTCACACCTTCGCTTAGTCGATGACATCGTCATATTAGCAGAGACGCTGGAACAGTTAGACTAGATGCTGCACAGCCTAAATGGAGCCTCTCGGCGGTTTGGCCTCGGTATGAATTTAGACAAGACGAAAGTCATGTACAATTCACTCGTCTTGCCGAGTCCAATCAGCATCGAAGGGTCGCTTCTTGAAGTTGTGAAGGAGTATGTCTACCTAGGGCAAGTCATCCAGCTCGGTAGACACAACTTTGAGAAAAGAGCCTACAGAAGGATCCAACGAACTTTTCTAAGTTTTCCATTTGGAAAACTTCGTCAAGTCTTTTCGTCACCCATCCCGCAATGTTTGAAAACCAAGGTCTTCAACCAGTGCGTCCTGCCCGTTATGACATACGGTGCTGAAACGTGGACACTGACAGTCGGGCTGGTCCACAAATTCAAGGTCGCTCAGCGCGCTATGGAGCGGGCTATGCTCGGAGTTTCTTTGAAGTATAAAATCAGGAATTAAGATATCCGGAAAAGAACCGGAGTAACCGACATAGCTTGCAGAATAAGCAAACTGAAGTGGCAGTGGACTGGCCATGTTTGTCGAACGACCGACGGCCGGTGGAGCAGACGATTCCTGGAGTGGAGACCGCGTATCGGTAAGCGTAGTGTGGGACGCCCTCCAGCTAGAGGGACCGTCGACCTGAAGGACCGACCTGTGGCTGGGACAGACTGGATACGGTAGGCGGAGAATAGGGTGTTGTGGCGCAGCCTGGGAGATGCCTATGTCCAGCAGTGGACTGCGATAGGCTGAGTTGATTGAAGTTTCAATTTGAGGTTATGTTTCCTAACAAACTTTATTTCCGACCTTTCCTCCTTATGAACCAGCAGTTGGTGAAAGTAAAGTGGAAAAGATGAATAATAAGGATACTAAAACTGATTATCATGTGATTAAAAGTAACTAGGTACTGTAAAGTGGGGCTATTTGGTATGTTTTTTATAAAAAAATATGTTGTACACAAAAACTACGTAGGTTATGAGCTCAGACATTTTTTTTTTACGACTAACCTTATCAATACCTTCTAGAAAAATTCAATAGTATATAGGTATTGAACATAGATACAGAGATATTTTTTTTCAAAAGTGCAATTCCAAATATCGCTAGTTTGGGGCTTTTTGTAATAGACATATTCTAACTTTGTTTTTCATCTATCTATGGAGCTGTATCAATTTAAACAGGTCTTGCGTTATTTGGAACAACAGAAGGATTAAACGGCCTTTCATTATATCATAGGTTTGTGGTTTAATTTTAAATAAAAAGCCAAATATTTAGCATCGTAACATTTATTATAGAAAAAGCGATTCGCCACTTAGGGGCTATTTGGAATCTAAAGTAATCGTATACCTACTAACAATTTGTTTATGAATTAAGGCAATATTTGGAACATTTAAGGGGAAGGTAAAAATATACTTAAACATTGAGATCTTTATAAAACGTGAAATAGGTACCTAGGTACCTAAGTAGGTACTTGCTTAAAATAAAATGTGAAATAGACAAAAAATAAATTGCGTGCCCAATCAGCGGGGCGAGCACGGGCGTACCCAAGACGTTTGTGACAAGACATGATAAATTATGTCATGTCTTAGAATTTATCTTAAATGCTAGCACGGGTCAACCATGTGACATAATCTAGAGCCGCGACATGCCTTTCTTGTTGCTAAATTCATAGCGTGACATTGTAAATTGAAAAAATTTAAATGTTTAAGACTATCTGAATATGCGGCCAAATAAAATCTTTTTTTTTTTCTTTTCTTTTGCTTATAACTCGAAAACGGTGTGTCCTATCGCAAAAATAATGAAAATTTGGCCCCCCTTTATGAAACCCATAAACCGATTATTCTTAACATGTAGGTAACAAAAAAAATAGTAGTATTTAAGTACCTCTGTATTTACTTAAATTATTTTTTTTTTTTTTTTGTTCGTTTTAAGGCGCATTATTTACATGTCTAAATATGTATTTTAAAAAATTAAAAAAAAACCGTTTAAAAATATAAAAAAATAGTAAATTATTTATTTATTTATTACAATTTTTTTTTGGTTATCCTTATCACGCACAAATAAACCACCACCACACAATGCAAGAAAATAATTTATTGCCATTTGGTGCAGAGTAATTAGCAGGAAAACATTATTTTTTCAATTTTCAAATCTTATCACCACCTCCGAACGAACGTGATAAAATTTTTCTTAGTCACCGTCAAAATGTGACATTTGTGATATAATTGGTGCACCCATATTAGCAAATAAGACATAATGAGTCCCAACTAAACGTCAAGAAGTTATGTCACATTCAAGAAATTATCTCACGCCGCCGTGCTAGCATTTAAGACAAAACAGTTTTATCGCCCAAACTATGATAAAATGTGTGACTCAAGCCATGTCACAGTAGGCCGTGCTCGCCGGGCAGTCCCTGGTAAGTTATTTTTAAGCCCATATATATTTTTGCCTATTTTGTTCAAATATTTTTGAGCTAATACTCGAAGATCCATACAGTCGAAGGGAAATCCCCATTCACTTCAAATTAATATGTTTCGTATAAACGAATTCTCCTCTTCGGGAGTAAACAATGTTGGATGTCCAGCTTTATTTTGCGTGCAATTTAAATTTCTATATTTACATACTACATAGTGTGCTCTTAGGTATGTCATAAGTAGCGGCAGCATCAGTTAACTTAAGTTTTCCAGACTTAACAGCCTCTATGGCGTTTTCCAAATTTTCTGTTGAATAACTCTGATACGGTGCAAAAGTTTTACCATTTCTGGAATTAGTGTACTTTCTTTGGTAAATACGCACCATATTTCCGGAACTGTAATATAAAATAAAAATGATATGAGAAGCTTCCCCTTAAAATTATACAAAATACGCATTTGGGGCTATTTGAGACGACGATCTTAAACTAAGTAAAATTAAAACACACAAACCAGGGGTTATTTGGAACAGGATTCCAAATAGCCTCAAATTCGTGCCAAAAAGCCCCATTTCCAAAAACACAAAAAATATGGCGTCTAGAACAAGCTACAATACAATTGAAAACACCAATGAAATCCCAAGAAAACATATTTCAACATAAAGAATCTCATTTTCTACTTACCTTTAAAATTTCGGTGTATCAACTGGAAGTAAAACACGTAAAAATTCACTCGATTAAACAAGATTTTAAAAAATAAATAAATAACCGCTTGTTTACACTTTCTTAACCTCCAAATTTCGCCGGTAACACTGACATTAGCTGTAGCATTGCCACTTTGTAAAAAAAAAATCTACTGTTACTAGAAGAAAAAATATATTCAATCAAATCTTTTATTACAAAAATTCTGAATAGCCCCTGGAGTCTCAAAAAGCCCCAATTTACGGTACCCTAATTAAAATAATTGTGCATTTAACACTTTTTACTTTTTTGAAACTCACTAAACATTTACAGGTAAAACCAAGTAACTTTTTTCTTTGATCGACTACACAATACGTTCCAGGGCGTTTGCATTATTAATTTCACTTATCATGCTGTAATTTATCAAAACTAGGTAGGGTCATGTGTTCACGAATGAAACACTAAAAATTCAAAGCCTCATACACCTTTTGTTTTTACAGATAAAAGTCTAATTTTTTACAGGCATATAGGTAATTTTATTGGGTATTGGATTGCATTTATAGTTTTTTAAATTAATGTGTAATTGATCAGCAAAAAATTAAAAACTAATAAATGGGAAATGTTTCACTATGTCCACAGTGGTGTACACAATGAAACACCAGAAATTCAACAATGAAACATAATAATTAATAGTGTCTGTTTCATATTTTGTGTAATATTATGTAGGTAGTAGGTATATATATGACAAAAATGCTGAGTTCATTCAAAAATATTTTATTCTAAATCATAAGTAGCGTAGTATAATGTAGGACATTGCACTCTTGTGCAGCTTCTCTCCTCGAGCTCTTTCCTTGTCAGTGCATTTGAGTAGCTCAAAGCATATTTTCCGTATGCGCCATCCTAAAAAAAAACTTCTAGTCACAAAAGTTATCAATTTCCATAGAAAATACATGAATCATGAAATATAGTACACAACGAAAGTGTTTCATTGTGTCCATTGTGTAACTGTTTCACTGTTGACTTAATTAGTGTTGGTTTAATTTAATAACCTCAAAGAAAAATCCACTAAATTGTAACATTTTGACATAAGATATATTCCACGTTAATCTACGAAATACGTGTAATGCTAGGTAATCATGAAAAATATGAAATTTTCTAACCATAGACTTATAAAAAAAGATGGACTCCGCGCCACGCATATCGAAAGTGAAGCACCCTACCGATCTATGTGTGCGTGATTTGAGTACCTGCAAAGATGCCGTCGCTCGTGTCACGTAATGGCGGCCGGTCGGCATACTATGATGTAAATGTGTGCGCGAGGCGTGTTTGTACAAACGGACCCGGCATACTTACTGTGCTTCACTTTCGATATGCGCAGCGCGGAGTCCATCTTTTTTTATAAGTCTATGTTTCTAACATTATTTAATGAAAAATCTATAAAGATTGCTGAAAATACTTACCTACATTTTTGTCGAAAAAATTAAAAATGTTCCGCAGACAGTCTTCTCCTACGCGGCGCCGCTGCACTGCAAACTGGGGTAGGGCGGGGGGTTCTTGAGAGTGTCCTTAAGCGATATAATGCACGATCTGGCAATGCAGCATTTTAGAAATATCACTAAGTTTTACTGTGTACTACTGTTTCATTGTTGGACATCTGACCCTACCTACCTAACTTGCAGTATAAATCATATAAAACATCAATAATCTAGCTTCAAGCGCATTTTCACAATGTAAATGTAAAACCAATGATGTTAATAGTATTATAATACCTCATTGTGTAAAACCGACTAAGTGTACGACCTTAGTCATGAATTTCCTTATTTCCAATTTTTTATCACACATATTTACATAAACTACACAAAGTTAAAATATTTATTATATATTCTAACTTGTAACTACTAAAGTAGGTATTAAGGATTTACTAAACTAAAAGCATTTTAAGTAGGTAGGTATAAACTTTTAAAACGCAATAACTCCTGACTTGACTGCACTTAGTTGGTTTTCGCAGTAAACCCTCGATATTACCTATGTATTACAAGTTGAATCATGTGTGTGGAACAAAATTTGTTACAAAGTTTTTATTGTGATTGTACTTATTTAGGGGAAATACAGAATGTGGACTAAAATGGAACATGTAATAATGAGAAAGTGTAAATAAATGAATAAGTATGAAAAATTCGGAATATGTAAAAATAAGAATTCGGAAAAATAAGAATATGAAGGAATAAGAAATTGGACAATTTAGACTTCGGAAAGCATCGCCGACACCGCTTGAACTAATGGTTCAATTGTTTTAGTGTTCATTATTGTTGTATTTACATTGGTTTTTAGTTGCATTTTATTTTTAGACTGAGGTTTTAAAATAAAAAAGATAAAAGACAAGTCAAGATATTTAGGTAGGTACCTAGTGAAATAAAGGTACCTACCTAAATATCTTGACTTGTCTTTTATCTTTTTTGCAAAAAACCTTAAACCTTTCTAGTTTAAGTATAGTCACTAAGAACATGAACTCTAAAAATCAATTTAAAATCTGGCACATAATTTCATACAAATTCTGTTCTATTTGTCTCTTAGTTCTATTGAGATTATCTGGATACTGTAAAGTTAATTCTGTTTTCAAGAGAAACAATATTAAAATAAATAATATTATTTATTATGTTTCAGGAAAAACATTTGAAGATGTAGATTTGACTGAAAAAGAATGGGTGGATTATGATGAGAAAAACCAAACCTCAGTTGGAGTTTATGAATTAGAATGGCAATTTGTTAAAGTGAAATAATTTAACAATATATCAACAGGTATACAATAAGAAAATCGGAACTGACCCTATACAATGCCTCTACTAAATTGTAAAATGCATTTATTGAAGTCCTATCTCCTATGTTACAATGCAATAATGTTTACAAAATAGGAATTATTATATTTAACTCATTGATATATATACACTAGATTAGCAATTACCGCGCCAAGGCGTTGCCACTGGACATACGGCCACGGCCGTATGCGTAGCTAACGTCAGTTCAGTGCTCTGTATGACGGCAGCCGAGGTGAACCGAGTGACACGCGACAAAAAATATCGCCAAAACGGGTAAATGCGTAATGAAAGAATGCGATTCTAGATCACAAAAACTACCGGAATTACTTTTCACACGTAAGTTTATTGTTTCTGTGTTTATATCATCGTAAAAACGCAGTAAAATAAATAAATGTAGATTTTTTTTTAATCATGATCAGTGTTACAACTAAAAACTATGTTTTAGTTTCCCACATTTGTGGGAGTTTTTAATTTATGGAATAAGCGATTTTAAATATTTTTGAATAATAATTAACAATGTTCCAGAGTACCTAAAGATGCAATCAATTTTCTCAATCAATAATCCGATTGCTGAGAAAAGAGACTGACTGGCTACCTACTAAATCTACTGTCATTTGTTTGAAGCACTTCCGTGAATAAGATAAAATAGGCCCAAAAAGCGAATGTGGCCGTGTTTATTTGTCCAATCAAGCAATTGTAATGCTTATTGTAAGTAATAATTTTATGCGGCAATTAATATTATAAAATTATAGGTAATGCCAACAAAAAATGCCTTCTCATCAAACTACATTGTGTACTGAATGTTTTTTTCAACTTAGTTTTTAGATTGTAAAGAGCTGTTTTGCCTACAATAAATTGTATATTTTTCAGGACAACCGTTATTCTAAAGAGCAGGTGGAGCTTTCAGAAGAAGAAAATATGGATGTGGATGCTGTGGAAACCGACGAAGAGATAGTCGAAATAACTGAAACGCCCCGAAAGCCCAAAATGAGGAAAATAATTCACCGTTTGAAAAATTTATCGGCTAGAAGACTAAGAAAAGGATAAAATATATCACAAAAAATAAAAGACTAGAAATTAAAAAAATAAACGATAAAAGACTAGAAATAAAAAAATAAACGATAGAGGAACTGAAAAAAAACGTATGTTGAGCGAAGAAGACGAAATGCAGCTAAATGTAAATGATGAAACAGTGCAATTCATGGAAGAATTAAAAAAACCTTCAAAAAGAAAAGTAGTTATAGAAAACTGACTCTTTGGGGAAACCGCAGGTTTTGTCTTTGCGATTATGGACGAAGTTATGATGACGAACAACTACCGGAAATATATTGTGAAGGACGGCACGGTTGACATCTGTCGGGCATTCCACCGTCCGGGGGAATCAATCCGTCACATTATTTCTGACTGGTCTCGTCTGGCTAACGGAGACTACTTGCATAGGCACAAACTTGTAGCCAGGATTATCCACCAGCAACTTGCTCTGAAATACAGTCTTGTGGAATTGAAAGTACCGTACTGTAGGTATGTGCCCGACCCAGTTCTCGAAAATGGCAATATTACGTTGTATTGGGATCGATCTATCATCACTGACAGGACTATTGTTGCCAATAAGACAGACATAGTGGTGATAGATCGATTAGAGCGTTGCACAATGATTATTGATATAGCGGTCCCGCATGACGAGAACCTAGTGAAAGCTGAAAAAGATAAGCAGATTAAGTATCTTGACCTGGCTCGCGAGGTTGTCGACATGTGGGATGTGATACAGCAATCGTTGTGCCGATAGTCGTGACGGCTAATGGCATAATAGCCAAGAGCCTCGATCAACACCTGAAGAGGCTCTCGTTAGGCAGCTGGATTAAGGAAGATTGCTCCAGAAAGCGATACTTCTGGACACCGCACGTATCGTTAGGAGGTTCCTCTCTAAGCAGCCCTGACCACCGGTACCTTGGATCCTGTTCCCGATACCGGTGGGCTACTATTTTTAATATTTTTTAATGTTTTTATATTTTAATATTTGAAAATGTAAATTATACGTATGAAAATTAACTAAAGGAAATAAAAAATGTTCAAAAAGAAAATGCCTTGATTATTTTCATTACATATAACCTTCTAATACACATCTAATAAGGAATACATAATTCACATACACACATCAACACGGTCTAGGGATATTTCATACTCAATTAAATAACTCGAAAAGTACTGGCCGCATTGGAATCTTTTATACACCGATTTGTTTGTAATTTATCTCAGACTAATTCCAAATTCAAATTTTTGAAAATTCTTTTGTTTCGGTGGCATAAAAATGTCTTGATGTGTAGGAGAGGGAATTTTCATTTGTGCGAAATTTAGAAAACAATACGAATTACGTTTAGTTACAGTTTTTTTTTCATTTTTAAACGAAAGATAAAGTTAAAATTGAGGTACTGTAGCCATGCAACGCCAACATTTGACGAGGGCGGAGATGTTACGAGCTGTGGGAATGCTGGAAGCTGGGTCTGTTCAGCGTAATGTTGCTGAGGCCATAGGTACCCACCAAAATGTAATTTCAAGATTGTGGACACGCTATCGTACCACAGGTGAAGTAGCGGAGAGGCACCGGGGGCCAAGTTGCATCACTACCCACAGACAAGACCGATTTTTGCAAATTACTGCGCGAGCTCAACCAAATGCAATGGCGACTCAATTGGTCCAAAGGCTGCGAGTGGAACACCAAGTGCTTGTGAGTGACCAAACTGTAAGAAGGCGACTGCATGAAAGCAATCTACGCTCTCGTAGACCACTCCGGGTCCCACCTTTACGGAGAGGCAATCGTGGACGACGATTACAATGGGTTCGGAACCACGTGGACTGGGGCCGTGAGCAATGGTCCAATGTGCTGTTCACGGATGAATCCAGGTTCGGCTTCCATCCAGATTCACGAAGAATGCGTATTTGGCGAGTTCCTGGACGATGGAGCCGCCTTCAGAACCCTCAGGAAGTTCACCCATACCAAGGAGGAACAATTATGGTTTGGGCAGGAATTCGTCTTGGAGGACGGACGGATCTCGTTTGGGTGCGGGGCAATATGACGGCAGAACGATACGTCCAACAGGTTCTGGGGCCCGTAATCTTGCCCCACAGAACACAAATGGGGCAAAATTTCCTGCTCATGCACGACAATGCCCGAGCACACACGGCGAGAACGGTAGCAGCTTGGTTACATACACACAATGTTAGGGCCTTTGACTGACCTGCTCAATCGCCAGATCTAAATCCCATTGAGCATGCGTGGGATATGCTGCAAAGAAGAGCTCTGAAGGAAGTTCCTGAAAATCTGGCTTCAGAAGATGAACTTTTTGCGCACCTCAGAAGGACATGGGACAATATTCCGCAGCAAGACATTGACAACCTTGTTCTGAGCATGCCGAATCGTTGCCGATGTGTTATGAACATCATGGGCGCTTTCTCAGACTACTTACTTCAAGTTTATAAACACAAATTAAATGTTTTTTCTATTTTTTTCAGTTTTTACTCACAAATTAAAAGTTAATTCATATAGGGTTTCCGTCTATGCTTCATTTTTTTTCCATAAAATCCTGAAATTTTAATCTAAGTACCTTAACCATTATTAAAAAATGGTAGAATATTAAATAACGTATCTTTTAAATATGTACATGTCATATAAATCATTAACACATTGATAGTAATTCGCTTTTTTAAAAATATCCCTAGACCGTGTTGATGTGTGTACTTAAAAAATAATTTAACGTTTACCGTTTAAACGTTACGTTTTTTTTTAACGTTTAAAAAGTTGGGTAAAATTTCGCATGGGTAGGCAACCCCATCCCGCCATTGCACTTTTATATTGCGGTCTTTGTCTAATCTAAGCGACAGTATTGTTCTTGCGACTTGTGTAAGTGAGAGAGATATATGTTTACTTTTAAATGTTTAGTGGTTTCAAAGCTACGTCGTCGCATTTAAATAGTGGTTATACTTTTTTTACACATTTTAATGAGGTTTGCTTCTCTAGTTATATAACTCAATGATTTAACTTATGTGTTTTTCTAAATAAAATGATAATAATTCATTTTAAGTTTTCAATTAGGTACTGTAGAAGCTATTAGACATAAGGGGCACTTCTCGTATTTTTAACAACGTTCGCAATCTCATCTTAGTCTCAATCTGTCAAAAATTGTAAAGCGTTTACCTAAATTTTTGACATTTGATTGACGCTGTCATGGGATTGTGAACGTTTTTAGGTAGGTACGAGAATTGGCCATCTAGTCTCAAATGAAGTCATAAGCAACCTTCGTAAAGCAAGTGGGGTTTTTTTATAATTATCTTTCTTTCGAATCACTAGGGTCCAGTTTCTCAAACGAAAATTGACAAGTGACAAACACACAGCGCTCTCTTGCGGCGAAGCTTCCCCTTTGTTTGACTGATTTACCAACAGCCAATCGCGCAGTTTTCGCGCGCTTAGCAATTTGTCACAATACTACTTAATCTGTGTTTGTCACATTCATTTTGCTACAATTTTCGTTCGAGAAAGACCTATGGTCGGACAGGCTCGGGCTTTTAATTAGCTGCAGTATGACACTTCTAATGTCATTTTTACTGTCATTTCGTTATCAAATGGGAACAGTTTTTAACGAAATGACAGTTATGAAATGTCATTTTACTGCAGCTAATTAAAAGACCGAGCATAGGTATGCTAAGCTTTTTTTTTTGGGTGGGAAATCATGACTTCTCCCGCTCTGAGTGGAGCGGGAGGGCGTGTCAGACATCTAATGACTGAAACCCACCCGTGTTCCTTCAGTTGCCTGTGCCAGGGCCACAGTAGGTATACTAAGCTAACGACGTATACTACTTTGATCGTGAAACCCTGAAATTCCTGCATGCGTTTACCAAAACAAATCTTACAATACCTACACAAAAAGCTGGACCCGGAATGTGCATAACTCCAGCTTCCTCATAGGTGATAGAATAATTCTACCTATGCCAATATTTAAAGCATAATAGCTGCCATCGAAGTACCCAGTCTTAATTTAGCTGCCGCAAAAACTTCGTCAATATGAGTCGTTTAGTGTGTGTTAGCTAGAGTGACGTCACCCCAGCTTCCTCATTCAGAACAGCCAAACCAGTGAGGTTAGAGTTTTGAAGTAAAGTCAGAAAATTAAAGCATAATTGCTGCCATCGGCAGCAAAATTTTCAAATCTCTGGTCATAATACTCTATGAGTTATTAAACTTTTAAACATGTGTAAGCTGAAGTGACGTCACGCCAGCTGCTCAGTCATATCTTCCGAACGAAAGAAGATATGATTATGTATTATAGCTCAAAAACTAAAGCATAATAGCTGCCGAAGGCAGCAAAATTTTCAAATCTCTGGTCAAAATACTCTCAGAGTTATTAAACTTATAAACATGTGTTAGCTGACGTGACGCCACCCCAGCTGCTCAGTCATATCTTCCGAACGAAAGAACATAGGATAATGTTTTACAGCTCAAAAGCTAGGTCATTATAGCTGCCGTAGGCAGCAAAATTTTCAAATCTCTAGGTCTCGTAGTTTCTACGTAATAACCAAAAATAGTTTCCGCGCCAAAAAATTCAAATTATTGCCTCGGAGCAGGTAAGGAGCGGCGTTGCCGTTCCGTGCGCTACGTTATCAGTTTGTTGTAGTTTGAACTAGATTATAGACTGGGAGCCGACTACACACTTTAATATTGTACTATGTACGGACAATTTAAGATTTTTCCGTCACGACCCTTGTCTAATATTAAAACATGTAACATGTATAAAATGAATTACTTATAGGAAATAATAATAATGACATGGACCTGTCATTTTAATGGTTTTTGAGTTCAAGATGGCGGATCCAAACTATCAGTTTCAAATTTTTCGTCATGGACACCCCTTATTCGTCATGTGTGTCATTTTCATAGTTCTTGAGGTCGCTGAAAACGATGATGAGGTCAAAATAAAAATCCAAAATGGCGGCAGCGAAAACTTTCAAATTTTTCGACATGGGTGTCATTTTCATGATTTTTGAGGTCACTGAAAACGATAGTGGGGTCAAAATGAAAATACCGCCATCTTGGATTTTCATTTTGACCCCACTATCGTTTTCATTGACCTCAAATACCATGAAAATGACACCCATTGCCAAAAATTTCAAAATTTTTGCAGCCGCCATCTTAGATTTTCATTTTGACCCAACTATCGTCTTCAGCGACCACAAACACCATGAAAATGACACCCATGACGAAAAATTTGAAAACCTCTTAAGGGGTCATTGTACTCATTATTATGAACAACTTTTAGTATGGGACCAAACCTGAAATCGCGAAAAAAAAATCCGCTGTTCAGTACATTTTGACGAATTATGCGAACAGAAACACTACTGAACAGCTGATTTTTTTTCGCGATTTCAGTTTTGGTCCCATAGTAAAAGTTGTTCATAATGATGAGTACAATGACCCCTTAAGAGGTTTTGCGCATTTAACGTTACACGTTGTATAGGTATACTATAGATTATTAGTTCCACTATAGTTCAGTCGGCTCTCAGTCTAAGATCTTCAATATTCAAAATTAAAATTGTTTTGAGCGCAAGCTATAATGACTTCTAATACAATTACTGCTAAGTACAAACTTGATTGCAATAATGTAGCGCACGGAACGGCAACGCCGCTCCTTACATGCTCCGAGGTAATAATTTGAATTTTTTGGCGCGGAAACTATTTTTAGTTATTACGTAGAAACTACGAGACCTAGAGATTTGAAAATTTTGCTGCCTACGGCAGCTATAATGACCTAGCTTTTGAGCTGTAAAACATTATCCTATGTTCTTTCGTTCGGAAGATATGACTGAGCAGCTGGGGTGGCGTCACGTCAGCTAACACATGTTTATAAGTTTAATAACTCTGAGAGTATTTTGACCAGAGATTTGAAAATTTTGCTGCCTTCGGCAGCTATTATGCTTTGGTTTTTGAGCTATAATACATAATCATATCTTCTTTCGTTCGGAAGATATGACTGAGCAGCTGGGGTGACGTCACTTCAGCTTACACATGTTTAAAAGTTTAATAACTCATAGAGTATTATGACCAGAGATATGAAAATTTTGCTGCCGATGGCAGCAATTATGATTTAATTTTCTGACTTTACTCCAAAACTCTAACCTCACTGGTTTGGCTGTTCTGAATGAGGAAGCTGGGGTGACGTCACTCTAGCTAACACACACTAAACGACTCATATTGACGAAGTTTTTGCGGCAGCTAAATTAAGACTGGGTACTTCGATGGCAGCTATTATGCTTTAAATATTGGCATAGGTAGAATTATTCTATCACCTATGAGGAAGCTGGAGTTATGCACATGGACCCGGAACGTCTATCTGTGCCTACGCCACGCGAATATATTATATTCCGGGCGGGAACCAACCCGCTGTAGAAGAACCAATCGCTCAGCCAAACACGAACCTTATGTAAACACGCCATTTCATTTGCATGTTCGAACTAATATGATTAATTCTACGCAAATGTAATTGCTACTTCTGTTGTTCCATTTTACTTAGTTCGATACTTCCGAAAGACGTTCACCTACACGCGATGTATGCCGTGGCATACATTAGAGATACAATAGGTATCAGGAAGCGACAAAGTCACGGCGGCGTTTCCATTGGATTCACTTGGAATTGGTGTGGAGTTATTTATTTTGCACTTGATAGGAGTACATGAATATGGTTGGATTATGCTGCCCGTAACCACTTATGATTTCCCAACCTCAAAAAAAAAAAAAAACCACAGATTAATAGGTACAGATGATGGGACACTCCGCAGTTTAGGTATGAAGCTACAAGTGCCTACGCGGCGGGCCCCGTCCGCCGGGCTAATTCAGTAGGTCAGAAGATATAAGAGTTACGCGAGAGAAAGAGAGGCAACTTGAAGTTGAATATAACTGTAGCATGTAGGTAATAAGCGTTGTGCGACCTGAATTGCACTTTATTGTGTCGTAGCAAGAGTTGCTTTTTATTTAAATGATTTTGCGGAGTGTCCCATGTGTATTAATCTGTGCCGTAACTACAGTATCCATCTATACAGAGTCAAAATAAATTAGTTAGGCGAAACTACGCAGACGAGATGGCTATCGTGTTTAGAACGCGATAGAAAAGTTTTTAAGCAGGGCGCAAATTTTCACAGAGTACTCTACCCATGAATATGAACAACTTTCACTATGAGACCAACTCTGAAATCATGAAAAAAAAACAGCTTTTTCATACATTTTGGTCGAGTTGGTATTGAGCTTTTGTATGAGACAGCTGTTTTTTTTCGTGATTTCAGAGTTGTTCCAATAGTGAAAGTTGTTCATATTCATGGGTAGAACTAAAACATTTCCTGTACATTATGTCTGTGGAGTTTCGCTATAGCTAATTTAATTTTACTCTGTAGATGTAGGACGTAAAAGTCAGATAAGCACTTCTTCTACTTCGTGTCGCTCTGGTACGACAGTTTTTCACATTTTGTTGGTAAAAAACTTCAAATTAAGGTAAGCACCTGACACTGCTTTTCAGCCTTCTCACAGCTGGTTAATCTGGGTATGAGTTTATTTCTCTGCAGTTAACACTGAGACGTGGCTCAGGATGTTAGTTTCTATCATAGTGAAAAACATAGTAATTATTTATCATTTAGTAAGCTCTTTGCAGAACGGTGATCGCAGATCCCTCATCAGTCTTTGAAAGGATGCTGTCATAAATCAAGACTGTTGGTCATTCTACGGAACTGGGGGCCTACTCCCTAAGTCCGTCCGTCTTTCCGTCCGTCCGCTCATCCGTCCGTCTGACATTACGATCCATCAAAACAAGTGTAAAAGTTAAATTTTTCGGACGGGCAAAAACACACCGGGAGTAGGGACCACTGGCAAATCATGTTGTCATTCATACTTCGTTCGGGCCCGAACCAATCATCCATCCGTAGGTGGTACGGAGTAGAAAACGCCCGTAACGAAGGCCGAAACTACGGGATTCGTGCTTAGGGAGTAGGCCCCCTGCATCGAGAATACGCTCGGAGTTGAATGCGATTTTCTACCTTCATATGTACCAGTTTGGTACCCTAATGGTCCACCAACCTATCCAACCAATCAAATAGCTTTAAACTCGTTTTAAGTAATGCTTGAGTCTTGAGTGAGGTTCTATAATACGGGCCTAGGAGTTCCGAAACTTAAGTTCGGCTCTACTTGGGCAGTTGGTACTTACCTAGTTACTTATTTCCTTATAATCAGTCAATGCTGGAGCACAGTCCTACTCCCTTCGAGAGGGAGTGAGCTATAATGTACCAAGCAAGCGGGCCAAGTGCTGGTTGGTAGATGTCACAAATTCGAATTTTTGGTTCTAGGACGTGACTCAAGATGTTTTCCTTTACCTGAGCAGTGGTGATGAAATTATTTACATAAGATAATTTCGCCTGCTTGGGTTCGAACCCACGACCTATAACTCGTATCTCAGGGCCATTACCACTGCAGTGGTGGTGGCCCAGGGGCCACCACCTGCTCTATAACTTATTTCCTTGCTGACCTATAATTTCCTAATCTCCTACCTGTAGTGAGTGCCCATCCCTTGCCTAACTAAACAAGTGAAGATGTGAAAAGCTTATTATGCAGTCTCATAACCGCTGCATTAGATCGTAAAGGATATTGGATAACAGCTTTCATACATGAACCGTTATCTAATGAACGCTAGTCTAGTTCAAACGGATCACTCGTAATCGGTCTATGTAACTATGATTGACGCTGATTTTTTGCTTCAACTAACGTATTGCGTCGGAATGGATTCATGAACCATATGAGTGTGACGTTCATGTTTTCGCGCGCCAGCTCAACTGTGACTTCACTTTCGATCGACACTAAACTTCCTATTCCGCACTTAATCTTCGTCTATTAACGGCGTTTTAATTGTTTGATTTGTATGGCTTTGTTAATGAACTTGCTTTTTAGTATGGGAATTGTTTACTTATACAGTTATACATTTATACGTTTGGTGAAATACTGTCGCGTTGTGGACCTAGCCAGCCACCTAGGTCAGATAGGGCTTTTGTATACCTACATAACCTATAAACATAATCAGCCTATAATGTTTCCACTGCTAGGACACCGGCCTCCTCTTCTGTGAGAGGGACGACTATCTTTCATCAACTCTACGAGTTAATTTCCAGTTCGAAGTGATGACTTTCAGGACACTGGAAGGACAAATGTGGTCGAAATCCGTTTAAATGAATGATATTACTAAATGCCCGGTTTTCTTTTCCAAAAACGGATCGTGATATTGGCAAAGATTATGTTTTTAAGTGTGAGCTCTTGTCTGATCAAATCAGTTGGTAAATTCGATGATTTTCTACGAAATTCTTGTACATTTTTCAATCTATCGTGAAATCGCGATCACATTGACGTGCGTGTATTAATGAAGTCATAAACGGTTCGTTGCGAAGGTGAATGACATATAGCAGCATGTAATTTTGCGCTAGCTCTGCAATGCACCGCCCAACGTTACCATTGAACTTGATCGATCTACCTACTGTTAATAGCGGTAGCCTGTCAGATTTATTGGCAGTTTTCATGTAGGTAAGTATTTAAAAAATCAAAGAACGCTAGGTACTGAAAATAAATGTTTTCTTCTGCACTGTTATTAGCATCCTCAGCTGCCATTTAGCTAAAAGTTGTCTATAACAACATAATTAGTCCACTGTGACCCTGTTTGTCCTGTCCACCGCCCCGGGAACGGGACGTCAATGAGAAAACAGGTAAATGTTCTGTCGTCGCTTCTTCGGCGCCTTCATTTGTTTTCCCTTTTCCCGGTGCGGTGGACAAACAGTGTAACACTCATTCCCGCAGAAAATTTAGTTAACTTTAGTTTACTGCCCAGTAGGTACCTAAATCAAAATAAGTGTCCCATAAAATGACAACACGTTAAATATCACAGCACCATTCATTTACTCATATCCAACTTATATTATCATTTCACACACACCACAACTAACTTATCAATTACAAGGTACATTATTCTAGTGGGTCGAGTAGGTACTTTCCACTGTGCTTTAAGCGGGATCCGCAGTAGTAGCCGCAAAATTAAAATTTTCTTACGTTTTTTGCAATTTGCAGGTCAGTGTCAGGTTGTATCTTTATCAAAATATTTAGTTAGTAACAATAACAAATATGTATTTTCATAATTAAAATCATCAATACATCTCTCTAAGGGCGAGCACGCACTGCGGTGCGTTTTTTCTACCGCATAATCTGTGAAGTATGGAATGACTTTGAAGTGCGCGCACTGCGGTCATGCGTTTTGGTACTCTAGCCCCCGCCCAGTGCGGCAGAACTAACGGAAACGCACCGCAGTGCGCGCTCGCCCTTAGTTAGCTTTGTTCTCTATAAGTTTTATTTCGGAAATCATGACATTTTGGAATAAATCTAACTTAGAAAGAAGTATTGATGATTCTTATGGTTAAAATGATGTACAGTAGTACACAACTAATAAGGCGCGTGAATCTTCGTTCGCACAGAAAAGAAAGTATGGCCCCGAAGATTAACGAGAATGCTTAAAACTTACAATCAACCTTAGATCACTACTATAAGGTTCATAATACATTGCAGCTATTAGTTCCGTCTCACTCGCAAGTATGGCGGCTGACTAACATGGCGGCAGATGCCGACCAATAGCGGTACAGGAAAAAGAATCACGGTGCGTGGAGCGTGCCGATTGGTCAGTAGCATTTCTCGCGCTTTGAAAATTCATCTTCTGCGCAGGTACCTCGGTAAGCCATATCAGTTGTGTACTGCTGTAAATACATATTTGTTATAGCCGCGTATCAATATACAACCTGATACTGACATGCAAATTGCAAAAAACGGAACAAAATTTGAATTTCGCTTTTTGTGCTGCTACAGTGCAAAACCTTAACAACTTCACTTTGAGTATTCTACAAAAGTTCATTATCTAACTAGCTGGTGCGGTCGACGTCGTTGTTTCCTCTTTGTCAGAACGAGACTGGAAGCCATTGAAGCCCGTGTTCCCGTGCACTGTAACCGTGTGATGCGGTGTGCTAGAAATTACCGGCGTGCCCTGAGTCACAGAATTCCTCCCGTACTGAGAGCTGTACTGATCATCAGTATACACTTGGAACGGGTGATGAAGGTACACCGGCACTTCTACAGGCACCTTTACCGGCACTCTAACAGGCACCTTGACTTTGACAGGATACGGAACCCTAACCGGATAGGGAACCTTCTTTTCAACCGGGTATGGTTTCGGCACGTAAACGGGCACTCGTTTTTCCACTTCTATTTTCTGTGGAACAAGCACTTCGACTGGCACCGGCACTTTTTTCTCCACTTCGACTGGATAAGGCACTCTTTTCTCGTAGGGTACCGGAACCGGATGCGGTACTTTTACGGCATACGGTTGGGGATACGGCACCCTTATCGGAACGTGTTTTATTACTTCGACTGGCTCTTTCACTTTCACTTGGACTGGATAAGGCACTTTCGTTTCGACTGGGTACGGTTGTGGAATGAGCACTTTTACAGGCACCGGGTAAGGTACCCTCTTCTCCACTTGGACGTGCACTGGGACGGGTCTATCCACTGGTACCGGCACTTTAACTTCCACTGGATAAGGCACCTTCTTCTCCACTGGATACGGCACTTTCACTTGCACGTGTTTCACTACTGGTACCTGGTGAATTACGGGATACGGTTTTGGTACGTACTCCTTTTCGACCACTTTTACAGGCACAGGGTGTGGTATTTTGATCCCTATTGGATAAGGAACCTTCTTCTCAACTGTAACCGGGTACGGCACAGGTTTCTCCACCACTTTGATCTTCTCCACGGGTACTGGAACTCTCTTCTCCACTGGGACCGGATAGGGCTTAGGAACCTCGACTTTGTATGGTACCTTGACAGGTTTCTCAACAGTTTTAATGTATCTGTGGTGGTGGTGGTGATGGTGGTGTTTGATTTTGGTGACGACTCGTGGGTGACTGTGGCTGCCATCGCTCTCTAGGTCCCCGTACATGTAGTGCATCGGCCTGCGTCCCCGCTTCCCACTGTAACCAGAATAATACGGGTTCAATTGTCGTTTTCGTTTAAAGAAAACCATTTTTTTTCTGCCCATAATATGTAATGGATTTTGAGAACTTGGTACTGGGACAAGCCCAAAAGATTGTAAGTACATCATTTGCTTACTTTGAGTCGCGGCGGGTTGGGCAGTGAATAAGTCCGATCGTTTAGTAATTGGTGTCGGCGGGGGCTTCTTGAATTTAGGATAATGTGAGGGCAATATCGGCACCCAGTCGTTAGGTTCGATTTGAGTGAATTTGATCGGTGGTAGCTGCGTGGTAGTTTTGACTTTAAGCTTTCTGGTGACCGGGCGGTAGACGCGCGGCGTTGATGGCGTGAGTTGCGTAGTAGTCGTCACAGTCGTTGTGTTTCTGTACGCGTATCTAGTTCGGTGGGTGATGCTCTCTGAGGTGTCACGATCAGGTTCGTTAGTGGTGTTCGTTTTTGTTAGAGTCGTGTTGTCTTTAGTCAATGTCGTGTTGCCTTTAGTCAATGTCGTGTTGTGTATTAAAGTCGGGTTCGCTTTGTCTAGTTCACGTTTGGGCCATATTCTTTTCGTTCGCAGGACTTTTTCAGTAGTCGTGGTGGTAGCTTCGGTGGTAGTACTGGACGTGGTCGTTGTTGACGTCGTATTATTATTAGTCGTAATAATTTTCGGCGGCCTGACAAAGTCGGATCGGATGCCATTGATCACTTGGGCGGGCAAACTGAACTTAGGGCTCTTTGCAATTAGGGGTCTGCCAGTTGATGCGGCATACACTAACGGTCGGCTAGTCTTGTAGTAATATGTCCTATGGTGCGGAGGTAGCGGAATCACTCTAGGAAACTTGTAAATAGAGTTTGGTGAATGATGCAGCTTCACAGGATGTTTAGGATAGAGGCGTGGCGGCGGTAGTTTTTGTATCAGCCCGTGGTGAGGTCGAGGAACATCGTATTTGTGATTTTGTTTCACTAGCTTATCAGGTATGTTTGGCGGTTTACTAGGCGGTCTTTGTTCAGGTTTGTGAGTAGGCAAGTCGGGTCTCGTCAGTGAGTGGTTGTTAGGTTTTGGTTGCGCTACGTACTTAGGGTTATGTATTATAGTAACAGCTCTGTTCTTCGACTCTATAGCGAGTGGCTCGTCTACGTTGTCATCTTGTGCCTTCACGCCACTTCCTTGATTGACGACGATCACTAACAAAATGATCAGGAATGCCGTCTGAAAAGAAATTATTACTTATCAGTCAAAATGGCGGAAGCTTGGGGTATAGATTTCAGTTTTTAGAAAGTTTTATTCGGGTTCTTGTTGCAGTGGGCCCTAGGCGGACGGACACTAGTTTTCTCAGAAAACTAGTGTCCGTCCGCCGTCCGCGTGCATTTGTTTAAACTAAAAACAATAGTTTGGCGCTTATTTATTTCTTGCATTTTTACAGTTCAAGAATGGTAGCGTCAAGCAAAGCTAATCCATCAACGTCTTTTAAATTCAGCTCATGTAAATGATAAGAAATTGATAATTGTGCAAAAAGACAATTAAATAAGGCGTGTTTACCGCAAATATCTAACTGCTTTATATATTTTTTAATCAGTTTTTATATCGACGTCGCCGGTGCGTGCGCTTAATTGACACGCGATCCATCTTTCCGTATTCTTCCATTTTAGGTGACGAACCACGTTTACCTATATGATAGCACAACTCCAAAGTAATTCTACATAGGTAATAGGTAGGTAGGTATAGGTACGTTTACAAACAAATAAGAAAACATCTTTATAAATCACCAGCTGCGTCCCGCGGTTTCACCCGCGTAGACCGGGATAAAAGTAGCCTATGTGTTAATCCAGTGTATAAACTATCTACATACCAAATTTCATCCAAATCGGTCCAGCCGTTTGAGCGTGAAGAAGTAACAAGCATACAAATACACACACACACACAAACTTTCGCCTATAATATAAGTGTGATTAGGTGTTTTCTTATGTTGTGCTATTGAACGCGGCTGTACCTAAGTAGATAATTAATGGCATAAAGATACTCTTCCTGATGGGAAACGGAAAACGGTTTTTTGCTGTGATGATAAAAAAAATGTGCTTAGATCATCATACTCGTACATAAAGGTGGATTTCCTATAAAATTCTTGTAATAAAGCGATGACAACAATATTGTGATACGACAATGACAAACTGTGTGACTTCTACTTATATTTTTTCGCTTAGAAATGTTGTTTATAAAGTAAAGCCAAGCCAAATTCATAACTAGTGAACCTTGAAATTAGCCACATCTAAAAATAAAATACTTCTTGTTTCGTTTTAAATACATATTTAATTTTTCCAATCTTTAATTTTTAAGTCATAAATTCTATTAAGGCACCCCGACACCGGCAGAATTCGCCTGTAATGTAACCTTAATCTGCTACCTAGCCGAGTTACTTCTTCCTATTTAATTAGATTTATTTATTTTATGACATATCCTGCTGGTTTACACTACCTAGCAGGTCACGGCCCGGTCAGTCTCCTTGCAAAGCCCTAGCTAGCCCTAGCCCTTGCTTCCTGCTACAGGCGAATGCTCCCGGTGATGGAGAGCCTTTAGGTAATAGAGGTATACAGTTCAGGATTAAATCAATTAATGATTTCCTAAAAATTTCAGACATCATTTTCCTTTTTGATCACCGTCTTACCATACAGTGGACATGGAGCAAAACTTTTTTTTACGAGTGAACTAATTTACAAATAAATACTTAAACAGAGAAAATATTATTTCATTTAAGTAAGTACATCATTTTCCTTGTTCTCACTTAGCAAGTATTTTTATAAACAATTTTACTATAATATGTAGTACTTTACCACACTCCAATACCACACATTCAGTCACAATAAACACAAATAACACTTCACTTGCACTACAATGCGATACGAAACTTTAATATTTCTTCACAAGACACATCACTGTTTTCCCGCCAAAATACGTCGCGCCATATTTGAAACGTTTTGTTACTGCAGTCGAATTTACGTAAAACCCTACGTTTATTTTCAGAAAACGTTTAATTCATTTATTACTTTTAAAATTCTTGCGTTACTTTAAAAAACGTTTATTTTTTAATTCATTTGCACCTACCGATAAGTGTTGCATATTGCGGTGCCTGCGGCCGATGCAGACATGAACGTAATGATATGTCTGAGGAAGCGCCACTCACTTATATAGCATTCGCGTAATGGGTGGCTGAGCTCCAGGACGATTACTTTCTCTGCCAATGCCAATATCATTGGGTGTCCCTTAGGGGTAGAAGTGCAGAACCATAAATGTAATAAGAAAAATATTCTAGAATGTGCCAGCGCGCACTGATTTGTGCTTATTCAAACAAGCGGAACAACTGACTGACTACTACTTACTATGATCTCCGCAGCTAATGACACATCTTCCATCTTTTTTTTTATTGTAATCCTTGACAGATGATAGACGTAGCGTATAAAGGCATTTTAAAAGTATAATTTTAGTAGTAATGAAAATGATGAATATTTTATTTGAATGATGATTGATAACATCTGAATTGAACGAATTTTAGATGCATGAGAAGTTCAGACGTATAACAAATTTATTTATTTTATTTAAACACCTTAATTATCATTATCTTCATTTGTACATTAGTCCTTTATTTATTAAAATTATTTCTAGCATAAGTTTAATGTAGGTACCTACTTATATGATGTGGCTGTGTTTTTTCTATGTAAGAAAATAAATAAATTCTATACTTACTTAATTATAGGCAAGCATCTGTTTCGGAGTGTAATAATATTTTTTTATAGTGCCCAAGGTGTCGCTTCGTCAACTTTTATCGAAGTAAGTATCTTATCCGGAGAGAAGTGTAGGTAGGGCTTTTCTTTGTCTACAAGTGTCATTAATTTAAAAATCAATTATTATCTACGTTACTTTTAGTATGGATTATGTACTTAATTGAAAACAATTAAGTACATAATCCATACGAAAATCACATTTTCACGTACTTAGGTAATTACTAATATTCCAATAAATCAAATCTTACACAGCAGAATTATAACTAAAACGGTTAAGAATTTCTCAGTAATTATCTAAATTACTGTCATAGCGTTTTATTAATTGCGCATGCGTCTGAGATCCTACACCAGTAACTGTGATCTAAGTAGTAGCATGTGTAAGATTAAAAAACACGATGTTTTCCCGCCAAATCCGTTATCCAACTTACAGTGAATAGTTGCGCGCTGAAATATCTGTTATATGCACTTTCCTGCTTCCGTTTTAGCTCACGCACCAAAAGTAAAATTGTGTAGAGACTTTATGCAACCATGTAAATAAAACACGCAATTATTGGTTCAGGTGGTGTTTCTACAGTTTCTCGTATTTTCCACGTAAGTTATTAATTTAAAAACATACACGCATTTCGTACACACCTCTATTAGAATAGGCTACTCCAACCCTTCCGATTAAAAGGCGTCTATGAAAGTTTTCAACCTCATTTTTGGTCAAGTTTTGTATTTCTTGAGAGATCAAAGATGTTCGTGAAGAACAGCACCTGCAAAATAAAAAAATAACAGTAAGTAGCCTAGGTAAGTTATTTTTTGAGTGAATAATAGCGTATGACGATTGACAGGGGAAATAAGAACGGAAGAAGAAAACGTGTTGCGCCGACCCCATGTAACATGGGATAAGGGCAGGAAGATAATGATACGGTTGAGTAGCCTTGGTAAACATAATGATATATTTAAGTATAGTGTGCGCGCAAGTGCTAGTCACCGCCTGAGGTATGGGAGCGGTGAGACGGGGGAGGGCGCGACTGACAAGATTGGTGGGCTGAGTTAGCTTGATCAGCCTCTGCCGTCTCACCACTCATATTACGTCAGGCGGTGACTAGCACTTGCGCGCACACTATAACAAAAAATTAGGCCGGGTATGCCTCGAATGAGTAGCTGGACGGTGAAGCACCTCATGTTATAGGGTCAGGGGCGAGCCTTTTGTCATCAAAAATACAGGCTTCTGGGAACAACTGAGAAATTCCTAATAGAAGAACACTGCGCAACCTGGGGATAGGAACAGGAAGAACACCACAACGGTGATCGTAGGATATAACAACAGGAAGAATGTGTTCTTCCTGTTCTTTTATCCTGCGATTACCAATCCGTCTGTCGAACGTGGTGATTAATGGTTATTTAGCGACCGCTACCGGCCATTGGTCTTAATATTCAGCAGTGGTTTACGAGCAGAATTAATGACGCATTTCGTAAACAAAGTCCATTTAATCACTAGAACTTATGCGGTATTAATCATGCCGTATGATCTATGTTCACACGTCGTCTTTAATAAATGCTAGTGCGTAATACAGTGTTAACACAATTATTACTTTGTAAAACATACAATATAACAGTGTTATCTGATTGCTAAATTGTACCTACTAATAATTAAAAATAAACGAAATTAAAATTGTTATAAAAGTTAGATATAGCGTGCCCAGTGTATCTTAGTATGCGGTAAAGTGGAGGAATAAAATGTAGTTTTTAGGGTTCCGTACCTCACCGCCGTGTTCTCACGGAGGCGATCGGCGGCGGCGATCTCTCGCGTCCGAGCCTGGTCCAGGCCATGGTGCGGAGCGAGAGTGCATGGGAGGCCGTCACCTCCTTCTGCGAAGCAGTGATGCTCGCGAAGGAAGAGGCGGAACGCGTGAGGGAGAGGCAGCCTCACGCCCTCAGTCGCCGCAGGAGACGCCCTGGGCGGCGGGAATCGCGGGTCGATTTCCGGCCACCGTAGGCGCGGGCCTGCGGACGGTGAGCAGCGGGTAGCTCGCCGTCCGGTAAGGACCAGGACCGAGTCGACGGCGCGTTGTGTTCCACGCGCGCCTCAAAGAGATGTCAGCAAGTGACGGGGTCCAATAGGGCCGACGCCGCTGGGGTCGCGGGTTGTCTGAAGAGGTTACCGCGGCCCTGGCATAGGCAAATGAAGGAACACGGGTGGGTTTTAGTCAGTAAAAGTCTGACACGCCCTTCCGCTCCACCCAGAGCGGGAGAAGTTATTTGATGATTTCGGGTTCCGTACCTCAAAAGGAAAAAACGGAACCCTTATAGGATCACTTGTGTGTCTGTCTGTCCGTCTGTCACAGCCAATTTGCTCCGAATCTAATGAACCGATTAAGTTGAAACTTGGTACACATATGTATTTTGGTAACCCAAACACGGACATGTAACGTAAATAAATGAATTTTGAATATGGGGGTCCCTTTTGGGGGGAAAATAAGAACAATTTAAAAAAAAGTTTTGCAAACTATACCGTGTGACATATCAAATGAAAGGTCTTACTGTGAGGGTTTCAAATATATTTTTTTTATAATTTTAAAATAAATTGTTTTGAAGTTATTCAAGAAAATAGACGAAAATTGACCATTCCCCCCCCCTTATCTCCGAAACTACTGAGCCTAAAATTTTGAAAAAAATACAGAAAATAGTTCTTTACCTATAGATTACAGGAAAACCTATCAGAAGTTTATGGTCTTGTAAATCTATATATATAAAATTCAAAGTCCTGACTGACTCATTGACTGATAATAATCAACGCACAGTCCAAACCACAGTCCAGACCTAGAGACATGAAATTGCACATAGATACCTTATAAAGTGTAAACATCCAATAAAGGAAGATTTTTTGGAAATTCCATCCCTAAGGGAATAAAATAGGGGATGAAAGTTTGTATGAAAAATCTTATCTCTTGAGTTATTAGACTTGAAACTTAGCACGAATATTCATCTAAGTTAATTATAAATCATTTTTACTTTTCCCAAACTACCCTTTTTTTTGTGGATGGGAAATCATTAAATGACTTCTCCAGCTCTGGGTGGAGCGGAAGGGCGTGTCATACTTTTACTAACTAAAACCCACCCGTGTTCCTTCAGTTGCCTATGGCAGGGCCGCAGTATCTCTTTCGAACAACCCGCGACCCCAGAAGACGGGATAGGTGGGTGTCAAAGTTTGTTCGAAGGAATTTTAACACGCGGTCCGATTTACTCAAAACTCAGTTTTTGTACTTGAGACCAAAAATGAAGACTAACTGACGTGTATCAGGGTTTTCCAAAAATCTAACCCTAAGGTGTGAAAAGGGGTAGTAAATTTTACAGCGGATGATTTTATTGGGGATTGATTAACTCGAAAATTAGTATAAATAATGTTTGAGCCAAGTTATGGAAACATCCCAGACGATTTTTGAAATTCTACCCCTATGGGCGTGAAAACAGGCATACAGTTTATGTGAAAAATCTTATTAATTTGGTTAATGAACTTGAAACTTAGCACAAATACTTGCTTATGTAAGTAATAATGACAAACTTTATTACTTAGGGATGTTAAAGTTTGTATGGAAGAATTTTAAAGCGCAGTCCGATAAACTTGAAACTCAGTATTTATACTTTTGATGTAAAATAAACAATAATAAGAAAATTAAAACCCATGAAATCAGGTATCCACGCGGCCGAGGCCGCGGGAAGTCTAGCTAGTATCTCAATATTGTGCGTACAAACTTACTAAGCCTCCGCTGTCCGTCCGTCTGTCACAGGGCTGTATCTCATGAACCTTAATAGGTAGACAGTTGAAATTTTCACAGATTGTGTGTTGCTATTACGACTATAACAACAAATAATAAAAATAAAGTAAAGTTAAAATTAAATGGGCGGTCCCCATACAAAAATCTTTTCATTTCGAAAAAAAAAATTTAACCTGTGTGTGGGGTGTTATTGTCTAGAACTCATCGAGTAGAGTGCAAAGACATTTTTATTTTGTTTATCTTCTAAAATTAAGAAATAGGGGCCGTAAAAGTTGTCAATTTTATACCATTTTTGTACGAGCTCTATTATATAATCCACCTTATACTGTATTTAATCAACAAATACTAAAAACGGCGATTCATACGGTATTTTGTTTAAATATGGGCGATTTTCTGCAACTGCAAAAAATAACCTTGTAATTCACAGTATCATTATGACATACAAAGTTATCTTTGCGATTGTTAAACATATAATATGGTACGGAACCCTTTGTGTGCGTGTCCGACACGCACTTGGTCGGTTTTTGGTGTTACGAAACCCTCAAGACGACTTTGGGGTCGCCAGGCGCGGATACAGAACTTGCCAGCCCACAGGAGGCCCCCCTGGGCTTCGACCAAACTGAGTCAAAAACTCTAAATATTTGTATACAGGGTGTAAGTGTAAACAGCGGCAATCTTTTAAGCAAGCTTTTAAGGCAATCATAATTCGTCAAAATGTAGGGAACAGCTGATTTTTTTTTCGCGATTTCAGGTTTGGTCCCATAGTAAAAGTTGTTCACAAGGATGAGTACAATGACTCCGTAAGAGGAAAGGCGGGTGGCCAGACTTTTGAAAATTAGGTATTTTAAGAAGGTATTGCTGTCGCTCTGCGAGCGCTCCGCCCTCGAATTCGTGCGATAAGGACAACTGCAGATCCGACTAAACAGCCTATGTAAAAAGTCACATTTCGAGGTTTGGCTCTCGCCTATTTCCTCCCCCAATATTGGACCAATTGAAAAGGTATTTCATAAACTGAATAAGAAGGATATATACTATGCCCCTATGTTTTTCTTTTTTCGTTAATAGTTGTCAAATTGGTACACTAGGCGTCTGTTGACAGCGGTCTGAATAGGCAATTTTGAGCATTTTTGGAGGGTTCTAGTTCTTATAAAAATAATATATCATCAAAAAGGAAAACATAAGGGCATACAAGTAACTGATATTTATATTTCTGTAAAAAATCATTGCTTTATGGTCATTAACCAGAAAGAAAACAGGCGAGAGCGTTTGTATCTTTTTGTATGGAGAAAAGAGCACCCACATTTCCTCTTAAAAGATTGCCACTATTTACACTTACACCCTGTATAGTATATTACTAAGATACGTATAAGTCGTAATCATGCTCGCAAAGGGGGAGTTCATTCTCGAGTTTAGGACAGGTGCTGAAGGTTTTTTTTAAAAGGCTTTCTCGGCTTGAGAAATCTCCTGCAGAGAGAAACATTTGCTAACCCCTTTGAGCGAAAACCTAAATCCGCGCCTGGGGGTAGGCAGTATAGCAGTAGTAACGCGCCTATTATCCAACTATTAAGAAGGTACTTAAGATAAACCAGGCACGCGAAGTTATGTTAAAAAAATACTTTGGTTCATACATACGTGTATTTCTGCCGTCACCGCAGCATTGCTGTGTTGTGGACTGAAGGGTGTGGCCGCGCCGGTCATGAGATATCTAGATATCTTAACTATGTCTCGACAATAACAAGTAATGACAACACTCTACAGTTCGGCCGTTGAAGGATTGCGTTCATGACACCTGTCAATTTCATAGTAACCAATGTGTTTTGCGAATTTGATCCTTATTACTACTAGATATTGTCCAACAGATAGGTGTCAGGGACGCATTCTCTGTAGTCCTACAATCTCAAAATCACAGAGATCTTTATTTTCGTTACGATAAGGTTGATGTTGAGTTGCTGCTGTCAGAGGTAAAATTCCTGTGTATGAGAGTATAGTCCCTCTATACTTGGTATGACACACTAGTGATGCAACCGGTTTTGCTGACGTCCATAGGCGGCGCTGACCACTAACCATCAGTTGGAAACTTGGAATGCCTTCTTATTTGCCATTCAATAACAAAAGAAATCGCTCCAACCTAGACCAAAGGGCGCAGAGTAGAGAACTTCTTTATAGCACTGAAAAATAAACCTTATTATAACTGCCTTAAGGTGCTGTCAGATATCTGCGTAGATGTTCGAACAAAAGTGTATTATTCAATGTCATCAAAAAGTTTATAGCTCTGTGCTGAGCTTTACTAGATGTAGTTACGTTCTTAACACTTGATACAAAATAAAAAACTTTGTTTAAAAATAAAAATATATCACTGTATTTCCTTTAATATCTTAAGCCTATATTTATCATCAGGGAACCTCATTTTCACAATCTGTCTCACTTCCTCGCAGCTGTAGCTAGTAAACTGTTCTCTGTCTTTATTCCATAGGTCCGATATCTCTAGCAGTTGTGCTTTTAGTAGCTGCGGCAGTTTCGTGAACTTCGACCAAATATTGATCTTTGTTTCAAATTGTACGGGCTCCTGAAAGTAATGATAGGTTTAGGATTAAGGGGGATGTGCTAAGGTAGCCCGCGAAATTCAAATTTTCTTACGTTTTTTTTGCAATTTGCAGGTCAGTGTCAGGTTGTATGTTCATTAAAATATGGTTCGCGCCCGTAACTAATATGGCTTTACAGAATTATAATCATTACAATCAGCAATACCATAAGTTAGAAGGTTGACGAAATTTCACGCGGACGAAGTCGCGAGCAGAAGCTAATTCTAAATAAAATCACACATAGGCAATTATCGTATTTAATTGTGCCACTACCACAGATTAATACAGATGGGACACTCCGCAGTTTAGGTATGAAGCCACAAGTACGCGGCGGGCCCCGTCCGCGGGGCTAATTGAGTAGGTCAGAAGGTATAAGAGTTACGCGATAGAAAGAGAGGCAACTTGTAGTTGAATATAACTGTAGGTAATAAGCGTTGTGCGACCTGAATTGCACTTTATTGTGTCGTAGCAAGAGTCGCTTTTTATTTAAATGATTTTACGGAGTGTCCCATCTGTATTAATCTGTGCCACTACGTAGATGTCGGTCGTTCGACGTCTACCAGTCCGAATGTAATCCGGCTAAGACGTAGGTAACGATTGATCGCAATCTAGTTGCACCGTGTAACTGTGTTCAATCGGGATGCGGGACGAAATCCGCTGCGTCAAACTAACTTGTATTGTGTTGTGTTCAAGTTGGCGCGATAGAAAACAATCGACGCGCACAGCCGCGTCCCGCATCCGATCCACGTTCGTCTCAATGAGGCTAGGGGGCTTACTATGAGCTATTATAGCAGGGCAGAAGTTGAACGTTTCTAGCGAGAGAGAGAGAAGGAGCTATATACGACCTATAGCACCGTCTCTCGCTCTCACTGGAAACGTTCAACTTCTGCCCTGCTATAAAAGCTCATAGTAAGCCCCCAGAGCTTTAGTCGATAAATCAACCCTCGAAAAAAAAACTCACCTCAAAAAGTGTAAAAACATCAGCCACAGTACTTTCCACTCTCATCGCCAACATGTACACCAGTTCTTCACTGACCGGTTTACTGTCCGCCAGCACTCGCTCCAGCACTGACTGGCACAACGTCTGCACTAGCGTACATACTGACATCTCATACATGCGCGCGGGCAGTACGTTGAGCCAGCAGGATTTTAGGTCCTTCATTAGGGCTATAGCGTTGTTGATCGCGCAGTCGAATTGCTCGTAAGAATCGTGGGTCCATGCAGTTCCTGTAATTAGAAATTGTTCTTGTTAAGTTTGATTTGTTGTTTTTAGGGTTACGTACCAAAATGGTAAAAAAGGAACTCTTATGGTGTGACACAGTCTGTCTGTCTGTCTGTCACAGCTGGATATCTCAAGAACTACTAATGCTATCAACTTGAAATTTGGAACAGTTTTTAGATGACTTTTAGCCAACTATTTTACAAATAAGAAAAAAGTAAAAATATTTATAATTTTTTGTAACAAGGACTGAAAGAGGGTCTTAAAAATTCAAAGTGGGGCTACTAGGGCATGTGGGGTATCATTTGAAAGAGCGCTGTTTGCACATTCTCAAACATTTTTTTATTTTTTTTTAGGTCCCATAGTTTTCGAGTTTTGATGAAAAATTAAAAAAAAAATACCGATCCCACACCTTATCTCCGAAGTTTGCAAAGATAAAAATCTGAAATTATTCTATGTGATAGAAGTTTATGTAACAGGAAAAATAAAACGATGTCTCTAAATAGCACACTTTTCACACACACGCTCACTTTCAGAAATCGGAACGGAACCCTCGGTGCGCGAGTCCGACTCGCTCTTGACCGGTTTTTATTGATAGGACACTATCCCGTAGATGTCATAAAGACGATCAACCAGCGAAAAATATATTGATTTTCAAACTCATTTTAATGCACTTAGAGCTCATATTTAATTGATATTGTCACAAGACTTATGCAGACAGTGCTGTAAAGGTCTTGGATGCATTATAGATCACATGGATTTTCAATCAACTACTGATTTTCGAATATAATCTCCAATGAGGAATTTACCCTACCAAATTCTAATTTAGTAGGTATCACCTCATAAATTATGAACTTTGTTAGATTATTTTCGTTAGAATAATAAACTGCCGAAAAATTGCGAACTGCAAAAAACCATTTACAATTTAACGCATTATGTTTTTTTAGTTTATAATCTATCTATGGGAAACCGACAATTAATCATGAACTGGTATCAAACTTGTTTGCAACGTAACGCAATTTTCGCTAATACTAAAGAACATGCCTAGCTACGAGCGGTCAACTCAGGATGCTGTAATTGCGTTAACGTCCGAAATCACAGCTAAGGTAGACAAGGGATACAAATGCATTACGGTGTTTCTAGACGTGCAAAAGGCTTTTGACACTGTATCTGTTCCCATCCTTGTGCAGAGACTTGAGGCTATAGGGATCAGAGGCAAGGCTCTTTCTTTATTTGACAGTTATCTCCGGGGAAGGAAACAACAGGTTAAGGTGAGTCAGTCGTATAGCAATGAGGAAAATGTTGTTTTTGGCGTACCGCAGGGCTCCGTGCTCGGCCCGCCACTGTTTCTGGTGTATATTAACGAGCTTTGTAAACTACGAAACAGTGGCGGGAAAATTTTCTCTTATGCGGACGATACGGCTTTTCTATTGTATACTTTGGCGACACTTGGGAGGAGGTACGTAGTAAGGCCGAACAAGGGTTAGTTGTCATAGATAGGTGGCTCAAAGAAAACTTGTTAACCCTTAATATTTCTAAAACAAATTACATCTGTTTCTCTCCAAGTGCAAGGTCTAAAGCACGTACTAATCTCAACATTCGTATCCATATGTGTGCAAACAGCTTGGATCAGGCTTGTGACTGCATTCCCATCAAACAATTACCGTCTGTAAGATACTTGGGAGTTATAGTCGACGAGTGTCTAACGTGGCACTCGCATGTCGAGGTTATTATGTCGCGTGTTAGAAAATTTATTTGGATTTTTAAAAATCTACGACGTGTGATACCTCAAAAGACGCTCAACAACATTTACATAGCACTCGCGCAGTCTGTAATCACATACTGCATACATGTTTGGGGTGGGGCTACAAAAACTAAGTTTCTGGAGTTAGAAAGAGCCCAAAGATCACTATTAAAAGTAATGCATTTAAAGCCATATAGATATCCCACAATTAATCTATACAGAATTTGTGGCCTACTATCGGTCAGGAAACTATACCTCTTAAATATTGTTCTATTTTTGCATAAATACCTTACCACCAAATAACCAAAAACCTAAACCTACCAGCACCGCGTACCTTAATACCTTCCAGTTAACCAAGAGAGACAGGCTAGGAGAAGAAATGATATTGTGGCGTACTCTCCGGGGGTACGCACGGCTTTTGCGAGACGTCAGTATGTTTGTCAATCAGCATACTTATACAATAAAGTTAACTTAAAACTACAGTTCCACCAAGAGGTCTCGCATCAATGCAAAAAAGTTATAACCGATTGGCTAAATACTCTAACTTATGAGGAGACAGAGCAACTTTTGGTCAGAATTGTATGATATGCTTGGATTCTTTACCATAATGTAGCACTTTGTGTTTACAGGAAACACGAAAACTCAAATATAATACACACTAACGCACTCACGCACACACAAACATAAACACACCCTCACACAACCTCGCACTCACACACACACAAAATCGTACACAATTTTATTTCACACATCACATACAATTACACACTACACAGAGCTAATAGCTAACTATTTTTCTAGGACATTGTTTCTTTTTATTGTTTAAATTAGTACCTACTTTAATTTTTATCTTTTTAAATTTTTGTTTTGTTTTATATAGTCTCAATTCCATCTAATATCCTGGGAAGGAGCGAGACAGCCCCAACACGAGTATTCATAATAACTTACTGGGGCTGTTTCATTTAAAATTCCGAAATGTAACCGTTTGAGACCAAATAAACCATTTTTTTTTTATTTTTTTTTTTTTACGAGCAACTTGGAAGTAGGTACCTACCGCTCACCCGCCGCTGCTGCGGCACCGCTCGATTCGCTCGCTCGGCTCGCTCGCGGTTGATCGCAGTTCTTACCTAACCCATTTCCCACCCAACCAACCTATTTTTTTTAAAGGTGATCTCTAACTCATGTGAGTTGAAGATCACCAAATCTGTTTAAATGCAATAAACATTTTTTTATTTCACCCAGTTCACAATTTCTCGACAGATATAATGGAAATAAAATCGATAGATTATAAATTAACGAAAATACAGCAGAATATTTACCATTAGCATCAATACTCTGCGTGATGCTACTTTTCTGGTTTTGTAAATACAGGGATATCTTCTCAAGTCCCAACACCCTCAGGTCTTGGATGCACTCGAGGAGCACCACAGTGAGCTGATCAGCCAGGGTCCTGGGTAAACTGTTGCACCACGGAGGCCCGAGTAGACCATGGCCTAAGTAGAAGCAGTTGTTGAAGAATAGAGCTGGAAATATAATTATTTACAAGTGATGAAAGTTTTCTTCGGTTCTGCCATAATTTGGAAGTTACGGAATTTAGTTTAGTGGCAGTATTGCAACTTGCACATGCAAGGAGGAGCTTGTGGCTAAGTAATAATAGCCGCATGGGTAGATTCATCAGGTTAAGCTAGCTTGCCAGGGTTGGTCCGTGGGCGCAGACGGGTGCCATCTTGACATACCGAGACTCCTCCATGCCTTGGAAAGCACGTTAAGATGTTGGTCCCAGCTGTCATTCGTGGAACTTTGACAGTTGTTATGGGTCGTCAGAAGCCAAGGGGTAATGTATTACCAGAATAGTAACGGGGTTGTGGAGGTCAGATAGGCAGTAGCTCCATGTAAATACTGGTATTCAGCTGCATCCGGTTAGACTGGAAGCCAGTCCCAACATAGTAGAGAAAAGCTAGGCCGATTGCAGATTGACATGCAAGAAACTACGCCTGTATTGCCATAAGGGGCAGAGCTTTGTTAAGATTAGGTCTGGTGTAATATGAGCGAGACTATTGCTATCAAGACATAACCAACCAAACTCCAGGATGATACATACTGAGAAATAAGAATAAAATATAACAACAAGTATTCTTACCAATTTCAGCAGGACAGCACTCCAAATTAACTTTAAACTTCTTTGGGACCAAACTCTGATACATAACAGCTATATCTTTTATGTAACCAACCAGTTGTCCACTGTACTTCTTTGGTAACTTCGCACTCTCATCCAAATGTTCCACAATCAATGACATGATAGCTTTCACGTTTTGTGATATCACACATTTTGGAAGGAACAACGGCTTAGTTATATCCCAAACAACATTGTTGTCTGTGACATCTAATATGGAATCATATTTATTATTCAGTTCAGAGCCAACAGTAATAATACCATGAGATAGGCTTTCTTTAAGTAGAATTCGGACATCAGAAAGTAACTTATCACATTTCTTGTCATATAAAACACATTCAGTGTCATCTATGTACTTATTCAAAGGTGATTCATTAGCTTTTACGAATTTTAAGTCAATTAGAAATTTATTGAATGAATCTAATTCAATCACTATGTTTTTATAATTCTGGTAGCTGCTGTCACATGACGGTAAGTTCATCCTAATGCAGTCTTCAATAATTTTGTTGAAAAATTTCTGGCGGATTGTTTCGGCAAAGATTTCAATGAAAGTGTTCTCACTTTCGAAATGCGAGCCCAATGTAGAGTGAAGAAATTCAAAGATAACAGTCAAATTATTAAAAATTGTTTGGTAATTAGGTTTCTTGGAGTCATTTAAATTGATTTTGATGTTGAAAACAATAGCTCCGGTGTGATCTTCTGTGAATATATCACAGTTATGCCTAATAACATTGTGAAGAAGGTTATTTATAAAGAAATGTGAGAACAGACCAAGTTCCGCATGCATTCTCTCAGTAGCATATAAAGTTTTCAATATTTTCTGAAGAAGGAAGCGGTCACTTTGTTGAACAGACAGTGAGTAGGTTAAGAATTTAAGGCCTTTTTTCTCTGACCATGTGAAGATGTCCTCCCATTCAACACTCAACTGGGCTATGTACAAGGCCAGTTGGTTCTCTGCCTGTGCATTGATGGTCGTTAAAGCTTTGGCCAGATTTCCTTCGAATTTCAAATTCTTCAGTTCCTTTTTCAATGTTTTTACTGCTAGCATAGCATCACTATAGTTATATCTACCGAATTCATGATTTGCTTTCTCTAAAATACGTTTACCATCAACAACAGTACATAAATTCTTTAGAATATCAAACGATTTCTCTAATTTTGCACAATGACTTCTGAATTCTTCATCACTTACTTCGAATCTTTCATGTAAAGCCTCTATGTCTTCAATGCATCTTGAATGATCAGATATTACATTCGCCTTTCGATTGTTATAGTTTAATTGTTCTAAGCTCTTTGTTATGGTAAAATTAACGTAAGTGTCGATAACATTTTGTTGTAATGCCCAAGATAGTAGTTGCACTCGTTCAGTTAGGTCTTTTATAATGGGCAATACTTGATCACGACTTTTCTTCAAGTCCTGGGTACTCACTTTGTCAGCCTCTTGCAAAACAGTACTTAATAAACTCATTTTTACTGCGTTAATTAAAAATAACTTTTATTTTTCGGTTAGTTTCGTGCGATTCAAATTCAAAAATTTACTTATTATGACAGTCGGTCAGACAGCTTGACATTACGTCACATGCGTTTAGTATCTCTATGTAGTCTTTGGTGACGACTACGTTTCGTTGTCACTTTAGGGTGAAATAAAAAATTACATGGCTGATTATAATATTGTGTTGTGTTGATGGAGCTATACAAAATATTAAAATATTAGCACATGGTAATTTATAATCATTTGATTTAATTATTTCACTTGGGAATACTCCCAAGTCCAAAAAATGTCTAAGGGACGATAATACCGTCCTATAAAATTTTAAACGATTTAACTTATTCGAGTGAGTGAGCAGATTAGCGCTCATTTAGATAACTAACTTTACTCAGCTTTACTTCTCGCTGTTACAGAAACGTAAATAAACAGTTTGGAGGACTGTATGCACAGACCAAGTAGTATTACTGTATCATTACAATCCATCCATCCATCGGTTGCCATCGTTTGTTTAATCAATTGAAGGCTCAAGGGCATTACTGTGTTCACCACAGCACAGCAGTCGAGAATAACCTGATTTAATAAAAAGTAGCTAAAGAATTGCCACAATGAATGAATGTGAAATTGAATGTTTGAAAAATGAATTGGAACATGAGAAAACTTGTAGGTCAGTAAATTGTAGACCCATAGTAGTAGTAGCACTTTAGTAAAAAAATTACTTGCACAGAATTCATACAGAACTCTTTATAATTTTAACTTAATTTTTGTGATTTCGTTGGAAATGTTGTAGTAGGTAATAAATTATTTAATAGTCGAATAGCTACTTATAATGTAGGTAATGCTGCAGAATGTATTAAGTATAGAAGTTATAAATAGATACCACCTCTTACCTACTTGATTATGCGACCCATACCCAACCTACTTAATTTTGGCCTTATTCTAATGGGTCAAGGCTATTAAGACCCAGCCTAGTTTACCAACCTACTTCCTGCATGCAGCATGCATGTGATCTAAAAATGATTAAATAAGTACTATCCCATCCCAGCCTCGAGTAACTATATACTGTTTTCATAAGCTCGAATTACGGCGGGATCTAAAATGTGTTTATGAAGATTTTTTCTAATACTATGGCGCTTTATAACTTCGACCCCCTTTGTTTACTTCAGGTCAAGTAATACTAGTCTATATTCGTACCATTCTCGCCGACTCTATAATCTGCAATCTTTTCAACAAGGATCAAATTATTTTACAGTATCGCTTAGATTATAGATGTCGCTAATAGTGGAGGGGATGTCCCCAAGCAGTAATGTTATAGCAACCCACATTAGTTCAACGGGGTGTCGGGGTGGACTACTTAGCCTCTTTAACCCAGTGGGACTGATAGTGAACTGTTTATTGTAGGTAGCCATAGATAAGTCTAAATACCCCTATTGCGAATGATCTTGGCCGGGGAAGTACTGTACTAGTTATAGTCGTTACTGGTTAGTAGTAGTAACTGCCTACCTACTTCCATTTTTGTCATCACATTATGTATTACGTAACTCCCTACATAAAATATCTTCAAACCTATAACTACACAGAGAAACAGCAGCCTGGCAGAACGGGGAACTGGAGAAACAGATAGTACTGGTCCAGGATGAACTGCGCCAGACTGACTACACCTGGGACCATGACGACGACCTGATGAAAGAGAGCGCGAGACACAAGGTGTACCAGGACACCATAGAAACGTTGAGAGAACAGCTGCCAGCCTTGAAGGACAGGATTAAAAACGCTAAGATTTGCGGAGCGGGTAAGTATATCGTGGTGATTTTCAGTATTTCACAGAGTAAAAAATGGTTTATTCCGAATTTAGGAACTTGAAAAAAATTATAATATTTGTTCCGAACGTACCCTTCTTCTGCCTGCAGGGTTTAAAGGAACCTAACCAAACCGAACCTCGGGGTGCCCCTGACATCGTACGTCGGGGAGTGATATGTAGGTTCGAATGACGTTTTTACGAAGGTCGCCAGTTCGAAAGTCATGGTATCGAAATCCGATGTTGAGTTAATTTGTCTGGGATCGAACTCACGAATCCAATGAAACGAGACACAGAGAGCATGGTCTTTTGATTTGGTTTGGGAAAAAAAAGAAAAAAAAAGACAAATTAACTCAACATCGGACTTCGGTACCATGACTTCCGAACTGGCGTACTGCTCGCAAAATTTTTCGAACTGGCGACCTTCGCGATAACGTCATTCGAACCTACTTAACACTCCCCGTACGTCGGGTCTAGGAAGAGGGTTACGTTCGGAACAAATATTATAAGATATCGGGTCATAGGATTTCGGGTCGGTTCGGAATAAACCGAAATAAGCCGGGCGGCGGGTGCCGCGGGGGCGTGGCGGGCAAATCTTAAAATAAATACGTATGCAAGTAAAATCGTGTAGGTATCTACCTACTAATCATTAATACTGACTCACGATTATATTAATTTTTCATAATTATTTCAGATTGCAAATTAAAACACGATGACCTCAATATAAATCTGGATATTCTTACACCGGTAAGTCGCTCACACACTGGCGTAGTGCCCACTAATAGCAATGCAGTATCATCTCATTTTTTAATTTTAGACTTTTATAAGTGTTTATTTAATGTCCGCGATGTGAAGACATCTTAGGTGCCCAATTAGGCGATTCTAGAAAGAATAGAAAAAATCATCCTAACTAATATTATTATGATGAATGCGACAGTGGGTTTCATTGTTTGTTACGCTTTCACTTTAAAACTGTTGAACTGATTTGGGTGAAATTTGGCATATGGGTAGACCATGATGATGACCTGGATTAGAACATCTAGGGTACTTTTTTATCTCGGCCTACGTTCCTGTGAGATAATTTCCGACATGCAGCGGGCGAAGCTGCTGAAAGCCGCTGGCGAAAGCACAGATTAATTAATCTGTGGCGAAAGCTAGTATTTATTTAAGTGGGATATCAAACGCCGGGATGAATAACAACTGTTTTAAGAGTTCCGTACTTCAAAAGGAAGAAACGGAACCCTTCGTTGTCCGTCTGTCTGTCTGTCAATCAAGCCCCTTTTTCTCATGACCGCGTGGACACATACAAATTGATGTCGGTATGAAATGTTTTAAGTACTTTTATGTTTATCCGTTCACAGGCAGAACTGTTGCGGACGGTGAAGAGATTTGAGCGTCTCAAAACCGACTTGATAAGCACTCTGCGAAGCAAAGAGTGGCGCTTGGATTCGGAATCTAAGGTAACTATGAGCTATCCGCTTGTGTGATGAGATGCTGCGGATGATAAGCACTCTGCGAAGCAAAGAGTGGCGTTTGGACTCGGAATCTAAGGTAACTATGAACTACCCGCTCGTGTGATGAGATGCTGCACATGATAAGCACTCTGCGAAGCAAAGAGTGGCGCTTGGATTCGGAATCTAAGGGTAACTATGAAGTACCCGCTCGTGTGATGAGATTCTGCAAATGATAAGCACTCTGCGAAGCAAAGAGTACCGCTTGGACTCGGAATCTCAGGTAACTATGAACTACCCGCTCGTGTGATGAGATTCTGCAAATGATAAGCACTCTGCGAAGCAAAGAGTGGCGCTTGGACTCGGAATCTAAGGTAACTATGAACTACCCGCTCGTGTGATGAGATGCTGCAGATGAAAAGCACTACGCGAAGCATAGAGTGGCGCTTGGACTCGGAATCTACTTAAGGTAACCATGAACTCTACCCGCTCGAGGTGCTTAATGTGATGAGAATGATGAGATGCTGCAGATGCTGATTGCTACGAGATTGATTGATGTTTAATTTACCGCCCCATTGCTTAGCGCCCATGCAAGCGTGAACTCGACTGGCTGCTAAAGGGTCCAGCAGTAGTTTGAGCATGTATATTCGTAGGTCATCATCTGCCTAGCCTTTTTCCGACTATGTTGGGGTCAGCTTCCAGCCTAACCGGATGCAGCTGAATACCAGTATTTTACATGGAAGATCCAAGAATGGCAGCCGGGACCAACGGCTTAACGTGCTTTCTGAGGCAGGCCCCCCTGCCTCAGAAAGCACGTTAAGCCGTTGGTCCCGGTGTGTAAAAGATCCACGGATCGACCGCGGCAAGCGTAGCAACTTGATCGATCGACCCGTGCGGCTGTTATTACTTAGCCACGAGCGTCTATTCGTGTAGGTGTCGATTTATTATATTATACTTATATATACTTTAATTACTTTCAAACGGCCCCGGATTTCCGCCTAGACCGACAGGCCCCGGCCTAGGGGCCCTACCTGTCCAGCTACCCCGACCAGAAAGCTTGCCTGCCTGTCGGGGGATGCTATAATTGTTATTTTATATTTTTCTTTTTGTGCCATTTTTTTGAGTATCATGTATGTACCTACATTATTTTTACACACAATATACACTCACACAAACAAACACACAGACACACACACCCTCAGACACACACACACCCCTACACATACATTACACATTATTATTTTAAACACAATAGGTACATAAAGTAGTTTAGTTAAAAAAAAAAAAAAAAAAAAAAAAAAATGTATTTGTAACCCTAGCGATGATTATTATTTTCACTGTTTGTATTCCTGTAGTTAATCTGTGAACAGCGTTGTGGGCTGCAATATTGTCTATATGTTTTGTGTATTTCCTTTTCTATGTTTTATATTGTAGCTGTTAGTTGTTCCTTATAAATAAAATAAAATAAAATAAAATAAAATTTTCAAGTGCATTTTATTTGATAAATTTTCAAAATGGCTTCGGGGTGGGGGTGCTCAAATGTCATGTGTCTAGGAGCCCTAGCTGGGTGTCCAAGTCCTTATAAAAGCTTTTAAACTGATTATATTTCTCGCATTTCAGTTGTTCGTGAGAGTGAACGACCAAAGAACCTACTTGCAAAACGAGCTGATGATATGCCAGAACAATATCATGAGACTACAGAAGAATAGCAGCTACTGGCAGTAAGTATTAAGGCAAATAATAACCTAACCTAAGTAGGGAGTTTTATTCTAGAGAAGTTTGTAAACTAGCACAACGGTATAGCTTGTTCAATCAAGTGACGCGCCCCGGAGCCCCTAACCCCTCTACCGCATTTTACGTAGGTACACGGCGCCGCGGCTTGTACGTAAAATGCGGTAGTGGTCTCAGTATATATAATAGTAGTCTATGATATATAATAGTAGTCTATGGGTAGTGGGGCGCGTCACTTCACACTGGACAAGCTATACCATGCAAAGATATCATAGAGGTTTACAACTTCAGGGTGGTTACCCTGTCTATCTCTACTTGATCTCTACCGTCAAGCAACTTGTATTCTGCTGGTCGATTCTCTAAAAATCTCACCGTGAAAACGGTGAAAACTTGTGTGGCTGTCAATGTCAGCTGTCAGTGTCAGCCCACTGATGCTAGGGATTGATCAAATGGGGAGGAAAACTAACTTTTTATCACGCTAGGTGGCACATGATCGACTGTCCTTTTTTCATTGATTTGACATAACGAACGATTGTCAAATTGTATGGATTTGTTTGTAAAACAATGTACAGTCGTTCAGAGCGCCATCTACAAACAGCTTTGCGTGTGGCTCCCCATTACATTTACAGTCATAATCGAGATTTTAATTAGGTAAAAAAATAGTCATGTTTAGACTCTTAAAAGCTTAGAAATAACATAAAAGATTATGTAGGTATGTATGCTAAGTAATTCTATTTTTTTTTTAATTGACATTTGCAGGGGAATACAATCCTTCTCTAGGGGAAGATATTTCAGATCTATAATTATATTTAATCTATTTAGATAAAAAGAGAAGTCCTGACGTCAGGTCCTGACTGACTGACTGACTGATTGACTGACTCATCAACGCCCAGTCCAACTCCTTGGACCTAGAAAGCTGAAAATTTGCACAAAGGTTCCCTTTATAATGTAGACAAGGAATAAGGAAGGATTTCTCGGTAGCACGTTCCCGTGAGATATGTTCCGACAGCCACGCGGGCGAAGCCGCGGGCCTAAAAGCTAGTATTATAGCGCGACCCTTAGTAGAGTCGACTCCGCGCACCTCTAGAGCTCGTCGGGTGCCGGCCCGCTTACGTGACTAGTTTAACACAATACTATTAATGTCACCCCGCGACGCGCGAGATTCACGGAGAAATGCGCAGTAACCGGGCATGCGCTCGTCGTACGAGGACTCTATTGTAAAACAAAAGTTCTATGTTAATCATACTAATTTCATGTATTTCGTGTTATATTTTACGAATACACAGTTACACGCACAATAGTGGTTGGTGTTTCTTTTGTATTAAGTACCCCGACTACATCTGGCGTCCCAACTTGCGGCTGTTCAAAAAAAAAAAACTGTTATAAAACTTTATTTCGTGTAATACTGTTATTGTGAATAACAACGTCTGTGAATAGACTCGAAAACATTTTGTGAGTGTCGAAAACAGTGACTTTCTCGGGTTTTATTCGTGCAGCAGCGGTATATACCTAGTTACCTACTAGTGATAAACTGCGCCCGCGCCGCCCGAAGTTTCGTTACGTTTTGTGCACACAACATTAATTTTAAAGAACTTTTAGCATATTCTGGTGTAATAAATAGTGACTTATACAGTGGATTTAGTGTTACGAACTAGTTTTTTCACGTTTTGGTCGTTCTAGTGCCTATTTACTTCCTAGAACAGTCGTGTACCTAGTTCGAAATCCAACGGCCATTTTTTTGTGGAACATTCTCGACAGTGAACGGAAAAAGAAAGTTTTTTTTCGTTTACTGAATCTCGAACATTGGATTTTTTACAGTGACGCTTCGTGCGAGTTAAGACGTTTAGGTATTTTGGGTTTGTTAAAATATCTCGAACACTAACTTGCGTCGAACATTAGTGTACCGTAATTAATAACTTTGATGATCAGTGTCTTGTGTGATAGAGACCTAGTTTAGTTATATTGTTGTTTAAGTTAGGGTTAGTGTACGAACAGTTGTCGAACTTTAGTGACGAGCTAAACCTAAACCTAGGTTACCTATTGGTTGTGAAAGGACGTTGTTTATAGTGCGTAAAAGACAAATGATAACACGGGCAAGGTCGCGTACTAATAGTGCTTCGCGGGCTACGCAGCAGCCTGTAGACGCGTATCCTACGGCTGGCGAGCAGTTAGACGGTACGATGCCGACTCCAGATGGCAATGCATTGTTCGTTGACGTGCGATCGTCGACGCCGCCGCTGGCTGGACCTCCGTCCGCCGGCGCCTCGGCTACATCACCACCGCCGCTGTATGGGCGTGAGCTGCCTGAGTACTCGCAGATGGCACAGCACGGGCAAGCTCCGCCCGTCACCACACCGCAGCCACCGATGTCCGCTCCTATCGTTATGACGGACCAACAACTGGTATTCCTATTGCAATCCTTGCGGTCGCAGCCACCTACACAGGGTGCGCCACCACCGCCGACGACGACTGTGAGTACAAACCTGGCTAATTGTACGATGAGATTTAATGGTGCTGGCGATGTTATGTCATTCGTGGATGCTGTCCAAATTTATAAAGATTGTGTTGGCGTTCACGACGATATGGCTTTAAGAGGCCTGCCAATGCTGCTCACTGACTTTGCGGCTACCTGGTGGCAAGGCGTCAAACATTCCGTGACAAGTTGGCAGGAAGCCACCCATTTACTTAGACAAACATTTGGTCCGCGCCTCCCACCTCATAGATTATATAGAGAGATGTTTAGTCGAGAGCAGGGTGAAGAACGGACAGATGTCTTCGTGTGTAGGGTAAGAGCCCTAATCGCCCAGCTACCGCTGCATACGCTACCTGAAAATCCAGTGCAGCTGGATATGGTGTATGGCCTGCTCCATAGGAGAATCCGGGAGAGAGTAACAAGGAGTGCCTTCACTTCGTTCGCCGAGCTGCTACAACAGGCTCGAGTAGTGGAGGATGTGCTCGAGGAAGTGAGCGCCGCTGCGCCGACTAAAAGGTACACTCCTGCATCTGCCGCCCCATTGCCGCCGCCTCCGCATGTCACTGGACATACATCGACGTCTTCACCAGCTGGTGCTGCGGCGAATAAAGATGAAAAAGCACCGCCAAGCAAAGCTAGACCTAGGTGTAACTTTTGCAAGATGTTTGGACATGTCAAAGAGGACTGTAGGAAGCTAGAAAATAGGAGTAAGACGTCTATTGAACCGGTCAAGAGCGAACCAGTTACGGCCCGATCGGAGCTGCGCCCGTCCGTAGCGTGCTTCGGATGTGGTGCGCCCGGTGTGATACGGTCAAACTGCACAGTGTGCAAAGAAAAACGCACTACTTCGCCAACCAGGACGACCGCGTTCCAATCAGTGTCCGTAATAGGAAAAGTTTTAAACCCGCGGGTGCGTCCTATTTTTAATGTGGAAGTGTTTGGTGCAATAGGTACCGCGTTATTAGATACTGGCGCGAAACAATGTGTTGCTAGCGACAGTTTAACAAGTCATTTGCGCGCTAATGGCCAAATATTTAATAGTTGCGAAACAGAGTTAAAGTTTGCTGATGGAACCCAACGTTTCCAAACTGTGGAAACAGCAGTAGTTAATGTAAAGGTGCAGGGAGTTGCCTTGAGCACTCTATTTATAGTCTTACCGGGTGCAACCGATTCCTTGCTTGGGATGAATTTCATAGAGGACGCTGGCATGATACTCGATTTCGAGAGGAATTGTTTCTCTGTTCGTGCTTCAGGCTTTCATGAGCTACGTTATGAACGCGAGGACCGAGTGGTGGTCAGTTCGACGATGGGCCTCCGCGAGTGCGAGGGCATTCTTCTATCACCATCCGATAGGGACAAGTTGGCTGCACTGCTGGGAAATAACGCTGATATCTTCAGTGCAGGGGGAGGGCCTACGCCTTTCGCTTTGCACAGAATAGACACAGGTAACGCCGCGCCTATTGCAACGCCTCCTTATCGACTAACTCCAGCTAAGAAGGAGAAGATAAGAGCTGAAATTGATCAAATGTTGGAACTGGAGGTAATAGAAGAAGCTGAGTCAGAATGGGCTTTCCCTGTCGTGTTAGTGCCCAAAAAGAATGGTGAGACCAGATTTTGCGTCGATTATAGGAAATTAAACGCTGTAACGCGTAAGGACAAATATCCGCTGCCATTAATTGACGACATCATAGCTTCCACAAAGAGTAATTGTGTGATGTCCACCATCGATCTTAAATCAGGGTACTGGCAGATTGAAGTAGCTCCTGAAGATAGGGACAAAACTACTTTTATTACACCCTTTGGAATGTTTCGTTTCCGACGTATGCCGTTTGGTTTGAAGAATTCCCCGTCGACATTCCAACGCCTTATTGACAGATTTCGAGCTGGTTTGAAGAACATCACTGTGGTAGCGTATTTAGATGATATCCTGGTGATCTCCGAGGATCTAGAATCCCATATGAGGGATCTGCAACAGGTCTTCGAGCGCCTTCGTCTGTTCAACCTGAAAGCAAACAGAAGTAAGTGTGTTTTTGCTAGGGATAGAGTAACTTACCTGGGACACGTCATTTCGACACGTGGCATCGAGCCTGATCCCAAGAAGGTTGAAGTGGTGGTGAACATGAAGCCACCGACGAACCTTAAAGAACTGAAGACTTTCTTACAAACCTGTTCTTGGTTCCGTAAATTTATCCCGCAGTTTTCGGAGGTAGCGCGTCCTTTGACGGACCTTACAAAGAAAAATCGACGTTGGCAATGGGGGGAGAATGAGCAAAGAGCTTTTGAAGAGCTCAAGCTACGGCTCTCAACTAGCCCCATTCTTTGCCAACCAAGCTTTGAGAAACCCTTTGTACTGCGCACGGACGCAAGTGCTTATGCGCTTGGAGCAGTTTTAATGCAAGGTGAGAATCCTACTGAAGAAAGACCTATTGAGTACGCGAGTAGGTTACTGACATCTGCCGAGCGTAACTACCACACGACAGAGCGCGAAGCTCTAGCAGTTGTCTGGGCTCTGGACAAATTCAGAGGATACATCGAAGGAGCGCAGACTCGTGTGGCTACCGATCACCAGCCATTGAAATGGCTCTTGTCCCTGAAGACACCTAGTGGTCGTTTGGCCCGTTGGGCAATGAGAATTCAGGGTTACAACTTAGATATCGAGTATACACCTGGAAGAGTCAACTTAGTCGCTGACACTCTCAGTCGACCAGTGAACGCCGATGTTGAAGAACCGAGCTCTACAAGCTCTTGCAGCATTTGTACGGTGATCGTTGACTTACCGCGGAGGAAACCAGAGGATATTCGTGATGCTCAACTTAAAGATCCCGAGGTAAACAAAATCATAGAGGATTTTGAGGACTCGAATAACCCAGACGCAGCCATGCGCTGGACTGATAGAGGTTATTATCTTTCGCAAGGCGTTTTGTACCGCTGTGACCCCGATGGTGTTTCCGAAGAACCTCAACTAGTTGTTCCAGAGTCATTACGGACCGAGCTCATGAAGGAGCTTCATGATGCGCCCACTGCTGGACACTTGGGTTTGGAGCGGACCTTGAGGAAGATCAAAGAGAAATACTTTTTCAGAAACATGAGAACTTACGTGGCCCAGTACTTAAAGTCCTGCGATCTGTGTCAAAAATATAAAGCCACGAATCTCAAACCTGCCGGTCTACTCCAGACCCCAGTGTCGCAACAAAGATTCGAAGTCCTCGCCATGGACCTGTTTGGTCCTCTGCCGGAGGGCAGTAAGGGTGAGAAATGGATCTTCCTAGTTGAAGATACTGCGAGCAGATGGGTAGAGTTGTTCCCGTTGGTCGAGGCCAACGCAGAAAGTTGCGCTCGAGTGTTAATAGAAGAGGTTTTCATGAGATATGGGTTTCCCCGTAGGGTCATCTCAGATAACGGAACCCAATTCGTCTCAGCAGTTATGCAAAAAGCAATGCACGTTCTCGGCGTTCATCAAAATTTGACTCCAGTGTATCATCCCGAGGCCAACCCCGCTGAACGGAAAAATCGCGAGATGAAGCAAATGTTGGCGATCCTGATAGATCCAGAGCATCGTGGTTGGCCGGAAGTGTTGCCTGCTGTGCGATTCGCTTTAAATACGGCTCCTAATCAAGGCACGGGACACTCTGCCGCCTTTTTAACGTTTGCGCGCGAGTTCCGGTCCCCGGTGGACGTAGCCCACGACTTGCGAGCGGTCGTAGAGCAAGAAAACTACGTCCCCCAAATCACGCCATATCTACGGGACTTTGTACACCGCCTGCAAGAAGTGAAGTGGCGAGTCGAGCGCCAGCAGGACCTTCGTAAGAATGCGGCGGACAAAAACCGCCGTTCTGGACCTAAGTTGCAAGAGGGTGACCTTGTACTCGTGGATAGCCATCGACTTAGTCAAGCCGCTAGAGGCTTCACCAGTAAGTTTGCCCCAAGACGAGAGGGCCCATACCGCATTAATAAAGTTGTTTCTGCAACCACTTACGAGGTTGTAGATAAAGAGAACAAACCTCGAGGGAAATATCATGCCAGTCTCCTAACACCGTATGTAGGCGATTCGGACGTTGTCGTCCATGGTAGGAAGAAGGGCAGACCCCGTAAAGTATCTGTTGCCAAGCCAGCTCCAGAGCCTTCAGCTGACTTGGAGGGGGAGGATATAGCGCGACCCTTAGTAGAGTCGACTCCGCGCACCTCTAGAGCTCGTCGGGTGCCGGCCCGCTTACGTGACTAGTTTAACACAATACTATTAATGTCACCCCGCGACGCGCGAGATTCACGGAGAAATGCGCAGTAACCGGGCATGCGCTCGTCGTACGAGGACTCTATTGTAAAACAAAAGTTCTATGTTAATCATACTAATTTCATGTATTTCGTGTTATATTTTACGAATACACAGTTACACGCACAATAGTGGTTGGTGTTTCTTTTGTATTAAGTACCCCGACTACAGTATATTACAAACATGTTGCCTCTTCTGTCCTAATCTGTGGTGTTAATTAATTAATACGCGAAAGTGCCTCCTGTACACAGAACACTATTACCTAACGGTAGTACCTGCTGCTGTAGCTCTTTTAATACCACAGATTATTAACTTACATGACGTGATATCTCGGCAACTCGTAAACTTTTAAATAAAACGATGTTTTTCACCTATGTGTTTCACGAAACGTATAAATTTGTTGCTTAGCACTACAGGGCAGGACTCATTGATAGATCTCTTATTATTATTATTTTTTGTTGATAAAATGGGACTACAGTTCAGGTTTGATTCGTTCTTATTCCTACTGGTATTACGTTCCAGGAATGTTGCCAGAAAGCAGGACGAGCGAGTGCTGGACCCAAAGCGAGGACATATAAAGAAGATTGTAGGCAACGAGCGACTCGCACCTATAGCTACATAAAGCAAACTTAACTTCATACACCCGTAGAGTTTATTTTCTTAGGGCCTATGCACACGATGCGTTGCGGCGCCGTACCGCAAAGATTTCTTTCCCTTTCTTCTGCCGCACAATCGCACAAACAAGTGAGCATTGCTGCTCCGGCGTCGCAGCGCGTACACCCCTCCTCGCCTCGTGTCGCGGGTTGCAAGTCCGGTAAACGTGCGGTGGGCCGCCGGAACGCACCGTGTGGCATATCATGGATATTTGTATGACGTCGCTACGCATCGTCTGCATAGCACCGCATAGGTCCTTTCACAGACGGTAATAGGAAACATTATACTCGTAGGTACATTTTAGAGTAGGTAGTGAACTGTGATCCTTCATAAATAATTATTGGTATCGACCGATAAAGAAAGTTTCTTTATTGGTCGATACCAATAATCATTGGAACTTAATTATTAGGCGACGCGCTTTGTTTACCACGGTCATATTTTTTTTCTGTAATATTGTGGCATTGTGTCATAAAAAGGGCGCATCAAAAATAGAGCCATTTAGGAGTCAGACACATCAGTTATTTTGTTCAGATTTTTTTAATTTACGTAGCAATATAAAGTCTATCTATTCATACACGAAATCTCTTAAGGGGTCATTGCACTCATATTATGAACAACTTACTATGGGACCTAGCCTGAAATCGCGAAAAAAATCTGCTGTTCACTAACATTTATTTATTGGTCTATCTACAATCGTTACACTGTTCATCCAATTAACAAAAGACAATTTACAAAAGCCAAGTGCACAATATTAAGCGTTATTTTTAACCGACTTCAATTACAAAAAACAAAACCGACTTCCAAAAAAAACACTACAAAGTGAAAAATAACTTTAATTTCGGAAGTCGGTGTCTTTGGATCTGTATTTTAGGTTTTTGCCCCCGATTTCCGAAATTAAAGTTATTTTTCACTTTGTATAGTGTTTTTTTTGGAAGTCGGTTTTGTTTTTTGTAAAAAAGTTTTTATTTTTCACTTTTTAGTGGGTCAGTTTGTAATTTATCTAAGTTACAATAACCCAATGTCAACTGCTCATCACGTTTTACAAAATATTGCTTTTCCCGATGCAGGGACGTTAATTGTTGAGGAGTTCTCCTAGTAAGAACCAAGAGAACTGGAACTCATGGTGAAGTCACCATCACCATTATGCATTTTGACGAGCATAAACCATATTAAAGTAATCGAATCGCAACCTGTGATATACTTAGATATAATTGAGTATTTCCGATGGCCATCTGTGGTCTTCATCATCAGTTCCAGTTCACCAAATGGTACTTTCCGAGAGCAAATGCACGAGTTACTATAAAAAATACCAAAATCGATATAAGTGTGCCCATAAAATTTGAGGGTTTCCCTCGATTTCCATGGGATTCCATCATCAGATCCTGACTTGATGATCATGGGACCACTTGGGAAGTATACCCTTTCGAACAAAAAAAAGAAAAATCCAAATCGGTCCAGCCATTTTCGAGTAATCGGGGAACATACATAAAAAAAAATTAAAAAAAAAAAAAAGATTCCGACGAATTGAGAACCTCCTCCTTTTTGAAGTCGGTTAAAAAGGAGGAGGTTTTCAATTCATCGGACCTTTTTTTTAATTTTTTTTTTATGTATGTTCCCCGATTAATCGAAAATGGCTGGACCGATTTGGATTTTTCTTTTTTTGTTCAAAAGGGTCCGCAAGTGGTCCCATGATCATCAAGTCAGGATCTGATGATGGGATCCCATGAAAATCGAGTGAAACCCTCAAATTTTATGGGCACACTTATATCGAATTCGGTATTTTTTATAGTAACTCGTGCATTTGCTCTCGGAAAGTACCATTTGGTGAACTGGAACTGATGATGAAGACCACAGATGGCCATCGGAAATGTCAACTACATTGGGTTATTGTAACTTATATAAATTACAAACTGACCCACTGAATAGTGAAAAATAAAAACGTTTTTTACAAAAAACAAAACCGACTTCCAAAAAAACACTACGAAGTGAAAAATAACTTTAATTTCGGAAGTCGGGGGCAAAAACCTTAAGTACATATCCAAAGACACCGACTTCCGAAATTAAGGTTATTTTTCACTTTGTAGTGTTTTTTTGGAAGTCGGATTTGTTTTTTGTAAAAAAGTTTTGGCGATTTATGTTCTCTTAATTAGTCAAAATGTTAGGGAACAGCTGATTTTTTTTCGCGATATCAGGTTTTGTCTCAAAGTAAACGTTGTTCATAATGATGAGTACAATGACCCCTTAAGAGATTTCGTGTATGAATAGATAGACCTTATAGTCGCAATTGCTAGCTCCCCAAACGCTCCAGAAAATTATAATGTATAGTTAGTACCCGGGCACACAGTATACGTGCAACAGCAAAACAGTCTACAAAACTTGATGTTACATTTACACGGTTATTTTGGCACGAAGTTTTTTAACGGGGCTTGTGGTAAATTGTGACGTAACGAATAAGCGATAAGTCGTCAGTTTCAAGTGTCAAAAGTTTTTGTTTTTAATACAGAGCCATCTGGTATCGTTTTTAGCACTTGAAACTTGAGACCACACTAGATGGCTCTCTAATAGTAACATAATAAACCTACTGTCATGTTATGACCACGGAGCAAATACAAAGAGGAGACGGCCTAAGCAACTGTGCACTGTGATTCTCAACTAGGCCCTGACGTCATCATGTATGTGTGGCCGTAGTCAGTGTATTGTTGGCTTTCGTCCTGTGCTCAACTTTGTAAACGTTCCTATTTTCCAAACATAATTCTACCCGACACTAGATGGCGACACTTGGCGCCATGGGAACTAAAAATATTTAGGCACGTAGAGCTTAGTACTAACATATTTAATAATCATTTATGTACTGAAAGTTCAACATTCATTCCTAAAGACCCTTTAATGGCCAATATATTATTTTTGTAGATTTTATATAATTTTGTAAACATTTTCTGAATACGACCCTGTTGCATCTTGTACTTAGTGACATCTAGTGTGAGATAGTTACGTTACTACAAATTAGAACGAGCAAATAGTTTGGCTATTGACCGGTAGATTGAAAATTAAGAAGTGGGCTTGATCTGACACCCCCTCACCCAGCAAATTGTCACGCGTTGTTTCATAGGGAAATCTAATTACAACACCTCCTCTTTGCATTTGTTCCGTGGTTAAGACTATGAGACACAATTAACTTTCTATTGTTACTGACCTCCAGGAGGTCGGTCGACAGCGGAGAGGACAGCGAAAGGAACTTCGTTCCAACTGGGTGTCCCACGACACCTCCGACTTTTTTTATTATGAGCACTCCATTTACTCACTACTCTGTTTATTGCATGGAAGAAAATGAATGTAGATACCCTATTATACACAGGGATTCTAATAAAGCGTGACTTAGTTTAATGTACGTAGTAAAATGTATAGTATTGACTGCAAACTAATGAATTATCTATATCCCTATTTTACAAATGTCTTTAAAATATGAAGAGAAAAATATTCACATATTAATTGTAAGGAACACGTAGAATAAAAATAAATAGTACAAAATTACAATAATCTTTTATTGCCATTTGAAGATTTTCCCAAAATAATTTAATTCACTAGATACTAAATTCTATATAATATTTAGAACACAATGGCACTTGAACACATTTGTTGAGGTAAGCAGAATTTGGTCTACAACAGCTTTATTTTGAAGTAATGATAGTAACTGCTAAATATTTCTGATGGGTTTCTTGTACCTTGTCGGGAAGTCTATGGTGGTGCTCAAGTATTCAGCTTCTAACTCTCCGAGCGGTCTTCGGTATAACGCAGCTGAAAAAAAAAAGTAAGGGAATAAATTCTTTTCGTAGATGTATGAACGTAAATGAGGCAAATGTAGTATGTAAGGGTCGTAGCCGGTGGCGTTCAGTAGTTTCTACCTATGGAAAGAAGGTGTGAGCTATGTGTTTATGTATATCTTCTTAATTCTTCTGTACGTGTGTTGTTGTGGCTGGAACGATCTAGATGAAATTGTGTGTGTATATACAAGGTTATTTGTAAAACACCAGTAACCTCTTAAGGTGTCATTATACTCATCATTATGAACAACTTTTACTATGGGACCAAACCTGAAATCGCGAAAAAAAATCAGCTGCTCTCTACATTTTGACGAGTTTGATGTAGATAAATGTACTGAACAGCTGATTTTTTTTCGCGATTCCAGGTTTGGTCCCAATAGTAAAAGTTGTTCATAATGATGAGTATAATGACCCCTTAAGAAGTTACTGGTGTTTTACAAATAACCCCGTATATTTCAATGGGTTCCCGGATGGTTCAAAAACACAATTGGACCCGGTAGGTGGCGCTGCAGGCGGGTTATAGGATCGTTCAGACAGGACAATGTCTGTCGGGTCCGCTAGTGTGCAATATATTCGTCCATTCCATATCATCATCTGCCAATCATTTTCCCGAATATGTTGGGGTCGGCGCGGCTAATACTCAAACCAGATGCAGCTGAATAGAGTTAAACTATTTCACGGAGTCGTGTCTTGAAGCTTTTATATCGTTAATCATAAGGTTTAAATTGCAATAACTAATACAACTTCGTGAAATAGTTTAAGTATACCAGAGTTTTACATGGAGCTACCGCGCATCAGACCTCCATAACCCAGTGACGGGGGTAATAATTAACACTGACACTGTACTCTTTAGTAAGGGATGTTGATTTTAAGGGGTGAAGGGGGGTAAGGGGGGAAGGGGTGGTTGATTTTATTTTGTTTCCTAATATATCAGTCACGCATAAGAGTCAAATCCCGCGTAATTGAGTAAATTCGCATGACATTAAAAAACCGGCCAAGTGCGTGTCGGACTACGCACAGTGAAGGGTTCCGTAGTCGGGATGAATGTATCCCCAGAACAAACTTAACATTGTAGTTGAAATACATGTTCTCCCATACATTTCAACTGTAAATGTAAGTTTGTACTCACAATATTAAGAGATTTACCATGCTATTCTGAGACCACAGACTTCTTATAGGTTTTCCTGTAATCTACAGGTAAAGAACTATTTTCTGTATTTTTTTCAAAATTTTAGGCTCAGTAGTTTCTTATATAAGGAGGGGGAATGGCAATTTTCGTCTATTTTCTTAAATAACTTTAAAACCATTTATTTTAAAATCATGAAAAAAATATATTTGAGATCCTCATAGTAAGCCCTTTCATTTGATATGTCACACGGTACAGTTTGCAAAACTTTTTTTTTAAATTTTCTTATTTGGCCCCCTAAAAGTGACCCCCCTATTCAAAATTCATTTATACTTTACCTGTTCGTGTTTGGGTCACAGAAATCCATATGTGTACCAAATTTCAACTTAATCGATTTATCAGATTCGGAGCAAATTGGCTGTGACAGACGGACAGACAGACAGACAGACACACGAGTGATCCTATAAAGGTTCCGTTTTTTCCTTTTGAGGTACGGAACCCTAAAAGCCCTAAGTAGTTGGAATCTAATTCGATTCCAGAGGAGTGCGAAGAGCTAAGACATACAAGGTGTAGGAATTTAAATAACCAATGTACTCACCATTATGAACAACTTTTACTTTGGGACCAACCCGGAAATCGCAAAAAAAAATTTGCTGTTCCCTACATTTTGACGAGTTATGCGAACATAAATGTAGGGAACAGAGCTGACTTTTTTTTTTTTCGCGATTCCAGGTTGGTCCCTTATAAAAAGTAGTGAGTACAAATGACCTCTAGAGGTTGTGCGTTATTTAAATTACACCATAGAGAGGCTTAAGCTTTAATCAAATCAAATTAAATCATTTATTAATTTGTGAATATGGGTACACAAGAAAAAGGTCTTACTTAGGTCTCGCTTCGGCTTCGATCTGTGTCAGATCTAAGCGTAAGTTTCGTCTCTGTATCACAGGAGTATCGACTTACGTGTAACGCAGTGGTGTTTGTCGACGTGCAGTCTCAGGTGTCGCGGACATGCGCACACGTACCCGCCGGCCGTGTTGACGCACGAGTGCGAACAGCCGTCCGTCTCCAACTCGCACTCGTTCATATCTAGGGACAATAAGTTATAGTAAGTGGCGCTAAAATTATGGGAAGATGACATATTGAAGACGGCTGGTAAAACATCGTCATGGAAGAAGACTTTTGGCCACAGGACGTGGTGTTCCGTCGCTTCCGCGGACAAGTTCCACATGACAGCGCAAAGTAAAGCTAGTGCAAAGTGAAGTGTACTAACATAGTGTTAAGTCTTATTTATTAACACAAGTTTTGTTTATATTCCAATGTGTATGTTTAGGTTAAAGTAATCTATGGGCCTGTGTCGCCTGAAATAAATGGTTTATTTATTTAAAACTTGTACTAGAGTGAAGGAAGGGAAAATTGGATGAGGTTGGAGGAGACCTTTGACGAAGGGCACACGGAGAATTAACACTGAAACGTGACGATTGTCATGTTTAGAAGGTCATTTTGGATACTATATTAAGGTGATTGCGCTGTGGTAGCCCGCGAAAGTTAGATTTCCTCCGGATTCGTGTGATTTCCGGAATCAGACCATTCGGAGGAAAAAATACATATTTTTTAGCGTCACGAATCATATTTTGATCAATATACAACCTTTTTTTTTTGAGGGTGGGAAAACATCAAATAACTTCTCCCGCTCTGGGTGACTAAAACCCACCCGTGTTCCTTCAGTTGCCTATGCCAGGGCCGCGGTATCTTCTTCAAACAACCCGCGACCCCAGCGGCAATCAAGATACAACCTGACACTGACATAAAAATTGCAAAAAAAAAAAAACTTTGAATTTCGCGGGCTACCTTAGCGCAACCCCCTTAAATGATTATAAGAAAAAAATACCTATCCTATGCGAGTGACACACTGACTCGTCTCTGCTACTCACCCAGACACCTCTGTCCGGCCGCCAGCGACAGGTACCCGGGTGAACACTGGCAGCGGTACGCGCCCTGTGTGTTCACGCACAGCTGCGTCGAGTGACACTAGGGTTGCCAACCGTACTCTAAAATAGAGTATTGTACCCTTTTTCTTGTAGGTGTACTCTAGAATCTATAACACTAATAGGGTACGCTAAAGTACTCTTTTAACATAAATTGACCTTTTTGGCATAATATTCACTGATGCCAGCCATAAAAGTGAAGTGGCAAGAAGAGCTGAACAAGGGCTTCATTAAAATTGATTAAAAATGAGGTACTTGTTCGCGACGAAGCGTCACCAAACAATAGATACATAGGTTTTTTATTTTGTTTTAACTTAACGTAAATTCATAGTAGGCGACGAGACCCTATCTGTGCACATAGGCACAAGTAGCGGGGGACCGTCGTAGTTCGCGTCAGTGCGATCGCGAATCAAACGGTGTTTCTAAGTTGTGAAATCAAAGACATTCGTTCATATAGTTTTATTTAGTGAATTTAAAGTAAATTCAACGCGTTAAAGTGTAATTTAAAGTTAATTTAAAACGCTAAAGTGATCTAAAACTCTGTGATAGTGAAATAGTGAAGTTTCCTAAGGAAAACTGTAAGTACAACCTCTATAAATAGCAACTGAGTGGGCTATATAGCCGTTTTTATAGTTTTGTTGGTGCGCCCAGGTACCCTAGACTAAGACCTAGACCTGGGCGTAGTGTTAGACTTGTAGTTTATCTACAAAACCCACTTAGTTGAGTTTACAGAGGTTGAAACTGTGAATGCATCCCTATAAACTACCATTGAGTGGGCTATATAGCTGTTTTTTATAGTGTTGTTAGTGCGCCCAGGTACCCTAGATCAAGACCTAGGCCTGGCCGTAAAATTAGACCTGTGGTTTAACTACAGAACCCACTTAATTGAGTTTATAGGGGTCGCAACCGTACTTTTGTTAATAGATTTTATTGTTTTAGGTTTTCAGGGCGCGTCACGCCCTGAAAAACATAGTGCCGATATTTAAACTATTGTATTGTTCTAGGTCATTAGACCAGCTTGGGATATCTGTAAAGACCATTGAAATAGCTTCAGTAGTTTTCGAGTAATTTAACTTGCAAAATATTTTTTTATTAAAATAATCGAATTTTCAGTGTTTACACAGTAATATCTTTTCAGTACATAAACTTACAGGAATAACAGATATCTCAATCGATGCGCGGTCTAATGACGATTCTGACAATAGGTCACATGCTATATTTCATAAAATATTTAAGATAGATATAAGCGATTTTGTGAAATTTTTGAAATAAAAAATAGTTGAAAATAAAGTTAAAAACAGGAGACGATTCGCGGTCCTCAGTAAGGTAAAGTTTTGAGGTACCTAAGCACACAAGAAAAAATAGCAAATCGTAGCCATCGGCATGGTACCAATCTTTTCCTGAAGAGTCTGCCAGTCGTCTCCTGAAATCCGCTGAAGACTTATCAAGATGCTGTTTCATTGAAATAATCCTTCAGGACCCTCACAAGAACATAGCTACTGGTCATCGGTTGCAGATAGCCGAGCCTATAGGTGCAGGACGTCAGCGCCGCATGGACTAGGAGGCCTAATCATATACATAGGTATACACTTGGATAGGCTTACACACTCCTTGCACCTCACGGTGTCCATCGATCACGCCCGTCCGGCACAGTACTGATCCTATATTAACTTAAAATTGATATGTTTGGAGTCATAAAATTCTTTTAAAAACAAGTAGTAAAAAATTGTTATGTAAAGTGCTAAAAAGTACATTTTTATTTTATTGGCCAGGGGTCGTCTTAGGGTTCAATAAATGGTAGGTACGCTTTTTAATAATCTGTACTCTTTATTGACCCTCTCTAAAATCTAATATACTCTACTTCTTCTAGAAAAAGTTGGCAACCCTAAGTGACACTGACTCGTCTCTGCTACTCACCCAGACACCTCTGTCCGGCCGCCAGCGACGGGTACCCGGGCGAACAGTGGCAGCGGTACGCGCCCTGTGTGTTCACGCACAGCTGCGTCGAGTGACACTGACTCGTCTCTGCTACTCACCCAGACACCTCTGTCCGGCCGCCAGCGACGGGTACCCGGGCGAACACTGGCAGCGGTACGCGCTCTGTGTGTTCACGCACAGCTGCGTCGAGTGACACTGACTCGTCTCTGCTACTCACCCAGACACCTCTGTCCGGCCGCCAGCGACGGGTACCCGGGCGAACACTGGCAGCGGTACGCGCCCTGTGTGTTCACGCACAGCTGCGTCGAGTGACACTGACTCGTCTCTGCTACTCACCCAGACACTTCTGTCCGGCCGCCAGCGACGGGTACCCGGGCGAACACTGGCAGCGGTACGCGCTCTGTGTGTTCACGCACAGCTGCGTCGAGTGACACTGACTCGTCTCTGCTACTCACTCAGACACCTCTGTCCGGCCGCCAGCGACGGGTACCCGGGCGAACACTGGCAGCGGTATGCGCCCTGTGTGTTCACGCACAGCTGCGTCGAGTGACACTGACTCGTCTCTGCTACTCACCCAGACACCTCTGTCCGGCCGCCAGCGACGGGTACCCGGGCGAACACTGGCAGCGGTACGCGCTCTGTGTGTTCACGCACAGCTGCGTCGAGTGACACTGACTCGTCTCTGCTACTCACCCAGACACCTCTGTCCGGCCGCCAGCGACAGGTACCCGGGTGAACACTGGCAGCGGTACGCGCCCTGTGTGTTCACACACAGCTGCGTTGAGTGACATCGATTCGTCTCTATTAAGCACTCGTCCACATCTGTAAAAGAGAAAATTCACAAGAAACATTATTCTCTAAAAATTATGATATCGAAAACAGTGCCTTTATTTTCTAAGCATTACCAAAATCTTTGACTTTTCGCTAAAGCAAAAGACCAGTTTACGAAGCAGTATCCGTCAAAGAGTAAAATGTAGTATTAAGATTGTCTTCACTTCTCCAAAAGTCATCCATTGTCATCATCATCATCATTTCAGCCGAAAGACACCCACTGCTGGACATAAGCCTCCCCATTATGCTCATACGATTGTTACAACGCGCAGTACGCTCAGATATCCGGAGGATTCCTTCGATTTTCACCAGGTTATAAGTTCACTGGAAATATTTAGCTTTATGTTATGTAGACGGCTACAGTATAAGTTGATCTCGCTGACCTTTCATTGTAAGGAATCCTATATTGTATAGGATTCCTTACAATGAAAGGTCAGCTTATACTGGAAATACGCCTCGCCTTGCGCGACTGCTTATAATATGTAGACGCGTGTACCTAAATATTTACGATCTTGCATTAGAAAGATGTAGTAAACGATCTTTGGACATAGCAATCGAACATCACCCAATAAAAAGTACATTTTCCTAGAACTTACCATCGCAAGTCTTAGCTGTGTTGTTATGTCTATATCCAGGGTCACACGGCCCTCTGTCACTGTGGTCGAGGTTCTCCGTCACACTCACGTCGAAAAACACCGTTGTAGATTGTGATCCTGGAAATGGAACCTTATATCAGTTCTATAAGAGTCATAGACGTATCATTGTTGACCATTTGTAACCTAGAGAAAATAGTAAAAAAAAAAATTGGCAGTCCCCATGCTTGCCGTTGCGGCTCGCGGCCGGGCAGAACTGAAAACTATAGCATGAGGCGGTGTCGTGGTGATGCGGTGACGCGAACCCGTAAGATTTTTTTTCACTTCAAAAAGACTAGCGGCCTTATCACAAAACGAGGTTTTTCTTCTGTCATGGTTTAAACCATCGAGCCAATTTTTGTAATAAGAACCTGTGCGCGTGTCCACAACTACGCGACGTTTAGTAGCTCTCACATAAGATAAGATAATATATTTTTTATTTGTTCAAACATGATTATACACACCATCAAAAAAAAAAACCGGCGAAGTGTGTGTCGGACCACACACAATGAAGGGTTCCGTAGTTAAAAAGAATTTATCCCAAAAACAAACTTGAAACACACACAAACAAAACAAAACACAAACATTGGATACCAAAAAAAATTTTTTATGTCAAAAAATTACAAATTCACAATTTTTGGACTTTTTCCTCTACTTGTGCTGGAAGACCTTGCTTCTTGCCAAATTTCATTATTCTAGGTCAACGGGAAGCACCCGTTGATTTTGATTTACTTGCGACAGTTGCGAGTATCAAAATGTGTCGCAAAATGCCCGTATTTTTTATTGCGTTGACTTAGACACTTGATTTTTTTAGAACTCTAATGGACAAAAGACTTACTATTTAATATTAATTTCAACTTCATATCTCCACGCGTCCATGAGACTGACAGACTTAAACATTTTTTTTATGGATAGAATTACAATTTTCGGACTTTTTCCTTTATTTGTGTTGTATGTACCTTGCTTCTTACCAAATTTCATGATTCTAGAACAACGGGAAGTACCCTATAGGTTTTAATTTACTTGCGAGTATCAAAATATGTCGCATAAATGGCCGTATGTTTTTGTTGCATTGACTTAGAAGCTTAAGTTTTTTAGAACTTCAAGAGACCACAGACCTACGTATTCGATATTAATTTCAACTTGAAACCTCTACGCGTTCCTGAGAAAAACGGTCTTGACAGACTGACAGACAGACAAACAAGTGATCCTATAAGGGTTCCGTTTTTTCCTTTTGAGGTACGGAACCCTAAAAGTCAGCATGCAAGTTGTTAAAAATACAAATAAATAAAATAAATAATAATAAAAAATAATAATAAAAAAATAAATAAAATAATAATAAAAAAGATGCATAATATAAATTCAAGACTGTATTTTTTTTCGAAAGCATATGATACTCTGAGAACTAAAAGCCCCATAAACACGATGCAAGTTTCATGTAGCATACAATAAAATTGAAGCAACAGAAGACTACGTTGCTTCAATTTATGGTACTTATACCACAGGCAATTAAATCAGGCTTATGGGAGGAACATAGGCAGTTTACCTGATGAATCGTAAAAATCTTCAACGGCTGGCGAGAAATGCGAGTTTATCATTTCTGGCTGCATCTCAAACGTTGCGTCTGGTAAGTAAGAGTCCTGCAATAATTACAGAGTTTCACATCGTTCTTTTTTACGCTGACTAGAATAGGGATGTTGACTAAATTTTTTTTTGTCCGTCGTATAAATTATTAAAAAATATTGGACACGTATGTTTTCTTTTTTTATGTAATCAAAAGATTACGGCGATACATTGAGTTAAAATGTTGCATGACGTCACTCATTGTTAGATTTTATACGTAGTTTGTTAAAGTTGTGTCGTAGCGAATTTTTGTATTGATGACATATTAGTGACATTATTTTATATTTTTATTTTTTGGTTCATTTTACTTTATTTAATTTTGGATTTATAGAGATTGTACCGACTTGATTTTCTAAAACGTAATTGCTTTTTGTTTTCTTTTAAAAGAACCTATGATATTTTGTATGCCTTTTGGCGGGACACAGCTCGGATCTTATGTATTATATATAACACCTTCTGTATGTACCCTGTGTTCACGAAATAAATGAATTTGAATTTGAATCCCCGCACCCCGACTTCAATGCGTTTTATCTAAGTATTTTTTTATTAATATGACTAAGCAAAAAATACGTGTTTAATATTTTTTTATTATCTGACTAACGGACTAAATAGAATTTCTTTTTTTTTACCCAGGAAACATCCCTATTGTAAAAATTGTTTTGACCATTAATAAAAGTATCGAGACGAGAACTACTCGCAAGATCGCTTGATATATGTAAAACTTTCCAAGATGTACCTTCGGCCTTTACTACAAAAAAATATATGCAAAGTTTATTGAAAACTTATCAGACAGGTTAATTGTGTATAAAAATAAACATACTCACATCATCGCCGTTATCTTCTTTACTGTCAAAAACGTCGTCAGCTGTACCGGAGGTGGGATTACATAGGGGAAGATCTGCACATTTCTTGATCTTAAAAGAAAAAAGATTTATCGGACGTTATGAGGTCAACTCTATGGGTGCTAAACGCTTGCCAGAAATGTACAGTCTAACAAACAGACGCGTATGCATGGAACTAACTTGCAACTACTTTTTACTTTTTAACCAACGAAAAAAAAGATGGAGGTTCTCAAGTACATGTAAGTACAAGGTTAGTGGTAACCAGCAACCAAGATGTCATTGTACTCATCATTATGAACAACTTTTACTATGGGACCAAACCCGAAATCGCAAAACAAAAATCAGCTGCTCCCTACATTTTTAGGAGTTTGATGTACTTAGATAAAAGTACCTACTGAACAGCTGATTTTTTTCGCGATTAAAGGTTGGTCCCCTAATAAAAGTTGTTCATCATGATGAGTACAATGACCCAATGATTTTTAAATCCAGTCTAATACTACCCTAGACTAGACTTAGACTAGACTAGATTTAAAAAAAAATATCTCAAAAAATTTTTGCCACAGTAAAAAAGATTTTGATTTTAGAAGAAACATTAATATCTCAAAAAATGGTGAAGTTGTATGCGTTTTAAAGTCTGTGCAAGACACAGACACCACTACTAGCATCTGACTTATCAATTGAGGAACGCCTCGCGATTGAGGAACGAACGTTTCGCGTGACAAGGATAGAATAATAATTTCAAAAGCGTGTAACGTCTCTATTTTTCTACCGATTTTTTTTTACAGTTCGTCTTTAAAATAAGTATTCATTTATGAATAGTTTTGACAGTAGTCAAATACCCTATTGTAGCGATCAATCATTCGACGAATCGTTGCTTACCTGTACATTATCCCCATCGCACTTGGCCTTGGTCTTGCAGCGCCTGGTCCGCGCCTGTGTGCCGACGCCGCACGTCGCCGAACACTCCGACCATCGCGACCACATTGACCAACGGGGTTTGGACTCGTTCACCTAAAAATGATATGTATAAACACCAGTTAGCCCAGTCATAATCGACACAAATAAATGCAAACATCGCAAACGCGCATGTAACTACGATTTTTTATACGTTGTTAGGTCCCCTGAGTGTTGTATATACAGTAGTACCCAACTGATATGGCTTACCGAGGTACCTGCGCAGAAGATGAATTTTCAAAGCGCGGGAAATGCTATTCACGCTCCACGCACCGTGCTTATTTTTCCTGTACCGCTATTGGTCAGCAGCTGCCGCCATGATGTTGTAGTCAGCCGCTATACTTGCGAGTGGTATGAGACTAACAGCTGCAGTGTATTATGAACCTTATAGTAGTGATCTAAGGTTGATTGTAAGTTTTAAGCATTCTCGTTAATCTTCGGGGCCATACTTTCTTTTCTGTGGGAACGAAGATTCACGACGCGCTTTATTAGTTGGGTACTATTGTACCCACGTTTGCAACACTGAAAACCTTGTGCTACTCCCATGGTGCTCGAAAAGTTGCGAAATTCTGGCACTTGCCAGAATTTCGCAACTTTTCGTGCACCATGAGCACTTGCCATCTTATGGACGCGTTTTTAAGTATCTTTGTTCTATATTTTGGTAAAGCAACCTAAAGGTACAATTTGAGCCCAACTCAAGAATTCTAGGTCTATGAGCTGCGAAGATACAGCTAGTCAAAGATGGGCATTTTTTTCCAAAAAGTGAAAAATGATCGATATGGCATTCCAGTGGGAGGACTCCATAAATAAGTAAATAAGATACTTACATCACACGGAGGCATGTGGCATTTCCTTCTATCGACCGCAGGGCCCTTACAAGCAGATTCGTCTAGAATTATCTTCTCTGACCTTGAAGAACTATCTGGAATACAGTGTATTTATATAAAGATAAATACATTTAATTAATAATGTTTAAAAATGTCTCTGCAGTTTTTTTTTTTGTAAATCAACATATGACCTAGAAGAGACCCTAGATTAAAGGTAAAAGTCATATTTTAAGGCTTTCCAAATATCAAACCAACTGCATTTAGCAGAAGTGCCTAGGTACTTTACTTTGATAAAAAACCTGAAACGTTTCTTGTTAGTACCTTCTTTTCAAACATTTCATATATTTAATATGATTGCCTTTATCAAAAGGCTATTAAAAGACGCAATGGCGGGATGGGTCGTTTTTCTAAATCAAGCGATTCCTGTCCTGAATATAAAGGCGAATTCGCTTGACGAAAGTTGACATGATTTATTATTACAAGATATAATCGAGCAATACATAAGGTTTTTTGTAAAAAAAAAAAAAGTGAAATTAACTCATGACTGAAAAATATAATCACACTAATATTATAAAGGCGAAAGTTTGTGAGTGTGAGTGTATGTTTGTTACTTCTTCACGCTCAAACGGCTCGACCGATTTGGATGAAATTTGGTATATAGATAGCTTATATCCCGGATTAACACATAGGTTACTTCTTATCCCGATCTACGCGGGTGAAACCGCATGGCGCAGCTAGTTTTTCATAAATATATATGCTTACCAATAGTATTGTTCTTTTCGTCTATGTAATGGCAGGATCTCGATCTCTGCTGGTATCCTAACCCACAGGTAACGTTACATAACGACCATTGTGTAAAGGGACTCCACTTAGCAGGGACTAAAACAATCACAAAAGGAAAATTATTTTAATTAAATTACTATACAGGGTCAAATTAACTTATCTAGAAAAACTCCGCAGATGGGCCACTCCGCAAAATCATTTAAATAAAAAGCGACTCTTGCTACGACACAACAAAGTGCAATTCAGGTCGCACTACGCTTATTACCTACAGTTATATTCAACTACAAGTTGCCTCCCTTTCTATCGCGTAACTGTTATACCTTCTGACCTACTGAATTCGTCCCGTGGACGGGGACCGCCGCGTACTTGTAGCTTTATACCTAAACTGCGGAGTGTCCTGTCTGTATTAATCTGCGTTCAAACATGAAAAAACTAAAAAGAAATGAATTTGATGATTTTTTTTTGTGGGTTCATCGACCTCATTTATTGTAGTCACTTGATATATTAGCTTAAAAAATCTGTTTTTTTTTTTGTGTAATCTTCACAGACATGAAGAGTAAAGATATTTAATTATCTAAACATGATTAAACAAAACAAACAGATTTTCTCAACTCATACTTCAAGTAACAACACTACCAGCGGTCGTTAACCCCATAGATATAAGAAAGAAGGAGATGTGCCCAGTATGTTAAAATGTATCGGAACCCTGTGTCTCCACTTTTCCCTTTGTCACTTTCACGATTTAAAGACAAATACGGTAAAATACTTGTACTTACATATGGAAAGTGATTCCATGATTTACATGGCTTCGGTTTTTACAAGAAACCACTGAACAATACGGCATTCTTATAAATTGTCACGGTCACAGTCGAAAGCGCACTAGTTCGCGGAGACGGTATTTGTACAGTCAACGGCCAGAAGTCCACTTACACCGCAATGACCATTATCGCCTGCGCTATACGGGCTGCGGCGCTTATACACACATACGCATATTTATCCGTGTGAGCGATGTTCCAACGCTAACAGATTAACATGTCGTGTAGCATTGCTACGAGTAGTTATAGATGTGGTCAATGCTAGACAAGGATGACAATATCAGTAACTTGTTTTTCTATCGCCGTCTGATTATTTTTTTCCTAGTAATGCAAAATTTCAACATGTGAATATAAGTTAACATTAGCTAGATCGGTAACGAGGCTGCTATCGCTAATGTGATCGGGATAGATGTGAGTTCGAATCCGAGTTGGGCCAGTTTTTTTATGTTTTATATAATTGTTATGTTTTAGTAATTTATTTTGGTAAATTACTTTGAACAAATATTATGTTACATAGGTAGTTTATTATTATAATATGATAATAAATGAAACAAATTTTGATATGGTAACATTGTAATATTTTTTATATAAAAGATATCCTTTACACCTAAGTTATTATTATAGTATTGAATGTTAAAAAACACATTTTATGTTACATATAGATATTCTGTGATGTAATTTAAGAGGTTATAGCTTAATTATTCATTTTCTCAATGAAAAGAGGATTGAAACTTAACCTCAATATTACAATAATATAAATACTAATTTGTTAAAGTTACGGCCACTATGTCCCCTGACACAAAATTACCCTACCTGTTTAGGATTTCGGTGAATAGGACAATTTTATTGTCTTGCACAAAACTTAACATATTACGCACCGTAGACATTATATCATTCAACACTTCCACATAGTTGACACTGTTGGCTCGCGTCGATATAAAACTTAATTCACCGGGCCCATGAGCACTTATCCACCCCCACATATTCACACTGCTTCTGCCTGACTCCGTATTTGGTCTGACATTGCCTTCAGACCAACGCGTGTTATTTTACGCCACAAATGCAGCCTTCCTTTTTGGCACGATTTAAAAGATTTTTCGTCGGTGAATATTGTCGTCTCCCAATCAAAGTCCAAATATTCCCGGGCAAAACTTAACCTCTCCTCTTTATGCCGTTGCATTAAAAACGGTTTCTTAGCCTTGGCGTTCGGTGATGAAGACCTTCGGCATGGAGTATGCGGCGAGCGGTGCGTACTGATGTGCCGAACTCATCGGCAAAACGCCTTGTTGGGATGAAACCATTCGTCTCATATTCAGCTACCATATAACGTCGCTGAGGCTGGCTAATAAGAGGTGGTCTTCCGCTTCTCTCACGACTCTTCAGGCTACCTTCTTCCTCAAATCTCTTCACCCAACGACTAACAGTCTCTCCCTAAAAAAAAAAAAACTATATTACACACTTGCAACAAGCGATTAATCTACCACTATATTTTGTTGGTATCATCACATAAAATTAAAAAAATAAACTTACGCATTAGCCGGTTCCATTCGATATTTTAAGGCCATTCGAATATAGGGCCACAAGATTTGCCTTGGCTTCAATACTAATATTAGCCTGCATATTGAATTCAGAAGAATACAAAAATAGCAACAGCAAGATAACACAAACGCTCGTAATAACGCTCACCAACCAACAACAGCTAATAGTGGAATAATTTATGTGAACTAGTAAAGTAGTTAAAATATGAAGGTGGATTTACAAAGTGAAATTATCACTTTGTTTCAAATCTACCCTCATATTTTAATAACGACGCTAAGATTGAAAATAATTGTAAAACGAAAGAATCTTCGTTTAGTTGTGGAATATTTAACATATTTGTTAGCAACTCGGCATTCTTATTTCACATGTAATACTTAAAAAATATTTTTCATGTTTGATGTGAGACTCGAACCCGAACGTTCGCCATGCGAGGCACAGTGCTAACCACTTTGGCCACCGTAACGCTTACGACACTTATTGAAATTTGTAATAACAATCATAAGCGGGCAACAAGTTGCCAATGTGTAGTGTTGTCGAACGTTCTTAAAGAAGAAGGTCATAAGTACAACTAATATTGCTATGCCACGGTTTTGTGAGATTGCTAGTCGACTTCTGGCTGTTACTGTACAATGAACGGCTCATAATGAGCATGTCGCGCGGACACATTTTCGTCCGCTTGCCACTTCTCCTGTTTTTTAAGGTTCCGTACCACAAAAGGAAAAAACGGAACCCTTATAGGATCACTTCGTTGTCCGTCTGACTGTCTGTCTGTCAGTCTGTCAAGACGCTTTTTCTCAAGAAACTATCTCTTTGTATCAAGTTGAAATTAATATCAAATACGTATATCTATGGTCCCTTGGAGTCCTAAAAAAAACAACCTTCTAAGTCAACGCAATAAAAAAATACGGCTATTTATGTGACATATTTTGATACTCGCAAGTAAATCAAACCTATCTACTTCCCGTTGACCTAGAAACATGAAATTTTGCACAAGTAAAGGGAAAAGTCCGAAAATTGTTAATGTGTAATTTTATCACGTAAAAAATTGTTTGTTTTTGAGATAAATTCTTTTCAACTACGGAACCCTTCATTGTGCGTGGTCCAACACGCACTTGGCCGGTTTTTTTTATATTTATATGGTTGACCCCAAAAAAAACATCTAACCTTTTTATTTTTATCGTGTTCAGATATCGAGACCCATCACGTCAGCAGTTTCGCTAGCTAATTTAATTTGACCCTGTAGATATTTCAGACAATGGTAATATTTTAACCAACGCAGTGCCACCTCCACTCTGTCACTACTACCACAGATTAATACAGATGGGACACTCCGCAGTGTAGGTATGCGCGCCGGGCCCCGACCGCGGGACTAATTCAGTAGGTCAGAAGGTATAAGAGTTACGCGATAGAAAGAGAGGCAACTGAGAAGTAGTTGAATATAACTGTAGGTAATAAGCGTTGTGCGACCTGAATTGCACTTTATTGTGTCGTGGCAAGAGTCGCTTTTTATTTAAATCATTTTGCGGAGTGTCCCATCGGTATTAATCTGTGCTACTACACATATGTACAGTAGTACCCAACTAAAATGGCTTATCGAGGTACCTGCGCAGAAGATGAATTTTCAAAGTGCGGGAAATGCTATTGACCAATCGGCACGCTCCACGCTTTTTTCTGTACCGCTATTGGTCGGTAGCTGCCGCCATGTTAGCGCGCGCCGCTTGACAGCCACCATACTTGCGAGTGAGACGGAACTAACAGCTGCAGTGTATTATGAACCTTATAGTAGTGATCTAAGGTTGATTGTAAGTTTTAAGCATTCTCGTTCAAACTCAAAAACTCAAACTCAAAGCATTTATTTCAATTAAACCAGTTACAGGCACTTTTGAACTGTCAAAGAGTCGGTCAGTAGGTAAGTCAGAAAGTTGAAGCTAGTTGCCCATTCCAAAACGTAGATCTACGGAGAAGAACGGGCAAGAAACTCCACGGACACTCTTTTAAATCAAAATATAGTTACAAAATATTGGTTACATCATTCATGTTGAAATTATACATGTAAGAACGATGAACGTTAAAAGCGTCCGTAATAAAAAAATAAAAAAAAAACAATTCAAAATTAAAATTAAAATAAGCCGTGGCAGCTAAGGTATGAGCATCTTTGACAGTCGTTACGGGTCGTCAGAAGCCCGAAAGTCTGACAACCAGTCTTACCAAGGGGTATCGTATTACCCAGTTACTGGGTTGTGGAGGTCAGACAGGCAGTCGCTCCATGTAAAATACTGGTATTCAGCTGCATCCGGTTAGACTGGAAGCCGACCCCAACATAGTTGGGAAAAGGCTAGGCAGATTGATTGTGGCAGCTAAGGTATGACCAGCCTCCACCAACAGCGCCCGTTCACAAACCTGATGTATGGATTCGTTAAATGATCCAACACACGCGCCACCATCAGCAAGGCATTAGAGTGAGCATGACACACTCTCAGCCGCCAGGGCACATCCAAGTCAAATAAAGACGTACCCAGTAAATGGTAGCTTTAGAGTAGGTACATAGTACTCGCACATGTACTAAGCAATTATACAATACAAAGGTGATTGAGTCTACACAATGCAAAGCTATTCTTACAATCTTAATCTTCGGGCCGTACTTTCTTTTCTGTGCGAAAGAAGATTCACGACGCGCCTTATCAGTTGGGTACTGTACAGTGGGCTGCATCAATTGGGTACCCCACTTGTATTAAAATTTTAATACACCTGCTATTCTCGCCTCATGTCTTCATTTGGTTCCTAGAAAATGTCATTGCGCAGACTTCTGCGCAAAGTTCGGACCGGCCATAAATCATCGGCCGTACGGGGGGAGGCTAAAACGGCCACTTTGGCAGAATCATAATAGTATAATAGGAATTATGAATCATATTTGAAATCGTAAAACGGTCCCCAACTGAAAATTCATAATTTATCTGCGTACATTCATACTTTCATAGCACGCAATTCATCTGTTTGACAGTTTTGTATGGAGATTAGTAAAATGGTCCACAAATTATGAATTGCTTTATTGAAGTTTAATGTCAAATACGTCAAATAGCACAATCATAATAAATTGCTGGGAATTCACGAAATGAATCGCTTTTATATGAATTGCTTAATGTGGCCGTTTTAGGCCCCCCGTACTCCCCGCGTCGGTGACGTCATTTCTAACAAGCCGTTGCCCAGCAACCATAGCACCTATGTATATTAGGTCCATGCTAGCAAAAGATATCTCACCTTGTATGGCGACGTTGTACCGCCGATGCGCAGTGCCGGCTTCGTTCTCTACTACACAGATGTACTGCCCCGCGTCTGTGACGTCAGCACTCCATATTGCCAGTAAACTATTGCCGAGCACTCTGTGTATGTTAGATAAACTCTCACTAAGTGCTTGTGTGTCCTGAAAATTAAGACATTTTTTTAGACGGAAGATTAACAAATAGAGCCTTGCGCTTCTGTCAAGGTTGCCTATAAATGAACTTATCTTAAATTATAATATTATTTGATTTCATGGTATTGGAACTTCTTCGAACGTACAGTCAGCTTCACGATATGGGTACCCCCTTGGAAGCACCGTTGTTGCTTCCAAGAGGGGATACCCACATCGTGAAGCTGACTGTACATATTTTTAAATAAGGGATTGCGTCAAAAATTTCACGCGAATCTTTAAAAAACTCGAATACTATAGAATGAGAATACCGTCATATAGAATAATCATTTAGTCGATTGGGAATAGCACAGGTCAATAACATACAAGGCAATATCTAGCGAGCGAAACTTCACAGAGCTTCCCCAGTTAATTTAACTAGACATGTATAAAATCAGCAACCCTTTGCACGTTTTTTCTATTCTTTTTTTATTGTTTCTTTATTCGATATATATATATGTATGTGAAACTGATAAATAAATAAAAATAACAAAAATTACATTTAATTAACAGTTGTACCTTCAACCATGAAATCTTAGGCATCGGATGTCCGTCAGCCTCACATTTCAATACAATGCTTCTTTTCAACGCGACAACGTGTCCTTCCACCATGTTAGTGCCAACATTAGCAGCAATGGACGGCGGCTTTTGTATAGTGACGTCGAATATAACCTCCGTGGTGCCCACTTTGTTCGTCATAATGCACGAGTAATTGCCGCCGTCGGTCACTTCTGTTTTGTTGATGATCTGAGAGTTAAGATTATGTTACTTACTTAGTTATTTAAAAAGACCACAAAGTGACAAAAAAAGTAAGTTTAAAAACTAAAACCCGACTACTGAAAAATCACGCTCTAAAAAGTATGAAACAAGAAATTATTCTCATCTGTAATTATAAAAAGACAGACAAATTAAATCCGGAGTCATGTCATGTTAGGGCATAAATCGAACAGATTACGCAAATTCATATACCACTACTTGCTATGATAACATTCACAAGTACGTCAATTAATAATTCGAAAATTATAAATGCAAAAACATCTTCAACATAAACAACTCGAAATATCTCTTACTAGCTTTTGCCCGCGACTTCAACCGCGTGGATGTGGGATTATCCCACGGGAAACTACTACCGAGTATCCTATGTGCTAATCCATAAACTAACTGTGTGCCAAATTTCATCCCAATCCGTTCAGCTATTTTTGCGTGATTGAGTAACAAACATCTAAAAACATACAAAATTTCCCATTCATAATATTAGGTCTTTACCTATGAAATTGCCGTTCTGCAGTACTGGCCATTTCAAATCAAAATAATTTTTGTTTGGCTAAGAATTCTAATTTCAAATTAATTTTATTTTAAAAACATGGATTTTTTTTTCCAAAAGTAGTAATTTGTTTATTGATTAGTGTTACATTTTCATCGCATTTCAATCTTTTTCGTCATCATGGATACGTTAAAAATTCGAGTAATTATGGAATATGAGTACCGTCGTGGCAGCAACGCGGCACAAGCGGCACGCAACATCAACGACGTTTACGGAGCTAACACTACAAACCAACGCACCACCTGTTATTGGTTTGCTCGCTTCCGTTCTGGAAATTTCGACCTGAAAAATGAACCTCGCAGTCGTCCGAAGACTTTGGTCGACAATTACGAATTAAAGGCGATTGTGGAAGCTGATGATACACAATCTACGGCTGAATTAGCAGCAGCTTTCGACGTTAGCGTCAAAACAATATTGGTCCATTTGCGTCAAATTGGCAAGGTAAAAAAGCTTGACAAATGGGTGCCCCACGAACTCAATGATCGCCAGCGCGAAGTACGCGTCGAGACGTGCCTTGCACTGCTCAACAGACACACAAATGAAGGAATTTTGAACCGCATTGTTACCTGCGATGAAAAATGGACTCTGTTTGATAACCGCAAGCGCTCAGCAAGTTGGTTGGATCCTGGTTCAGCACCTAAACAATGCCCTAAACGAAAACTTACCCCTAGAAAAGTGATGGTCACTGTTTGGTGGTCTAGCGCCGGTGTGATTCATCACAGCTTCTTACCAAATGGGGTGAGCATTACTGCAGATGTGTACTGTGAAGAACTGAACACAATGATGGAGAAGCTGGCACATCTCCAACCAGCATTGGTCAATCGCTCGTCTCCGCTGCTCCTGCACGACAACGCGCGACCTCATACTGCACAGCAGACGGTCTCCAAGTTGCAAGAACTGGGGTTGGAAGCTCTTCGTCATCCGCCCTACTCACCAGACCTTGCGCCTACAGACTACTACTTTTTCCAGAATTTGGATAACTTCTTGGCGGGAAAAAAAATTCAATACCCGAGAGGCAGTACAAAATGCCTTTGAAGAATTTGTTGCCTCCCGACCAGCTGATTTCTTTAAGAAGGGCATCAATAAACTGCCACTGCGTTGGCAAAGATGCATTGATTGCATGGGTGATTACTTCGATTAATACAAATAAAAAATACATGAAAAAAATTCGTTTAAATTTTTTCATACAAAACGGCAATTTCATAGGTAAAGACCTATTATTAGTAGGATCAATATACACACAGTGGACTAATATTATTATAGTGTGCGCGCAAGTGCTAGTCACCGCCTGAGGTATGTGAGCGGTGAGACGGGGTAGGTAAACAAACGTCCAGATAACTCAGTCTGCTGATCTTGTCAGTCGCGCCCTCCCCCGTCTCACCGCTCACATACTTCAGGCGGTAACTAGCACTTGCGCGCACACTATAGTAAGAAAAAAAAGAAAAAAAAAAAAAAAAAAAAAAAAAAAAAAAACAAAAAGGTAACTCACCAAGGTAAAATTATCATCAGACAGAAGCACTCTGTAATCACCACTTATTTCAGTGTAGGGGTGCTTGATCCACATGACGCTGGGCAACGGACTGCCCACCGCTGGGCAAGTCAACACCAATGTCTTTCCGAACCCTGCTCTCACCTTTTTAGAAGATTCCTTGGGTGTTGGTGGAGGTACTAAAATAAATCGCGTGTAAATCCTTAATGATGAATGATCGATGTGACAAAGATAGTAAAATCGACAATCTTCGACAAACTTCTAGTTTAAAGTCGATGAAAAAATATCTCATGATCGATCACAGATCTCCCTGAACGGAAAGTACAAACCGCATTCGAAAATAATGTAAGAATTTTGTTTGAGATTCATGTAAGAGTGTGCCGTAATCCACCACGCGGGCCCAGTGCGGGTTGGTAGATGTCACATGAATTTTTAGTACTAGGACATGCCGATTTCCTTACAATGTTTTCAGAGCAGTGGTGATGTATTAAAAAAAATAAAGTAAAAAAAAAAACCAGGCGGGTTTTGAACCCACGACCTACCCCGACTCAAAGTCGGGGCCGTTACCACTGGGTCATCACTGCACTCTGGTACCCATAGGTGACGGTGCTTTACAATTAGGTGCACACTATTAAAAAATCGTAAAAAAAATGAAGGCTCCGAATTCCAAGTATTTTTAATACCCAACAAGATAATATGTATTTAAATACTGATAAGTTTTTAAAGCTTATCTCTCTCCTACTATTTTGCTCTGCCCGACAGGGTTCATAACGATCTCATTCAATTTTAAGATAGAGCTTGGCCACTCTGAAATTTGTATACCTACGTTTATCAATCTGCCTAGCCTTTTCCCAACTATTTTGGAGTCGGCTTCCAGTCTAACCCACCAATATCAATACCAATACTACCACTACTACCAACCAAAAACAAAGTAAGTACTAATAAAGTAGTAATAAGTAATACCAGTACTTTACACGGAGCGACTACCTATCTGAACTCCACAACCCGGTTACGGGGTAATACGATACCCCTTGGTAATAGACTATAGGCCGACCGTTTAACTCGCGTATCGCCTGCGCGGTAAGAAGGGAGCGAGGGGAGATGTTAGCGGATGGGTGAAAGGGGTGCGCGAGTTAAACGGTCGGCCTATAGTTGTCAGACTTTCGGGCTTCTTACGACCCGAAACGACTGTCAAAGATCCACTAATGACAGCCGGGACCAATGCCTTAACGTGCTTTCCGAGGCACGGAGGAGTCTCGGTATGTAAAGATGGTCACGCATCCACGGACCAACCGCGGTAAGCGTAGCTTAACCTGATGGATCGACCCGTGCGGCTGTTATTACTTAGCCACGAGCTCTCTCCTACGTACACTACGGTCAATTCAGTAGTGGGGCGCGTCATTTCAGAGTGGACAAGCTCTACCAACTAAGTATAAATTGTGGAATGCAATAATGGGTAGCAAAACTGTCAAATTAGTTCCTCGTAGATGGCGCTAAGTGTTTGTAACTTTCATGCAGCTGTCCATGGCTTTCATTCAGGTACCTATGTTAAAAACTTTTCTGCGAGATGGAACTAAGCCGACGACGTTCGCACGGACGTAAAAATATCGCGGCGATTTTTTTTCGCGCACTGGATTTTCAACGTTCTGCTTAGCGCTGAGAGTTGAAAATCCAACAATGTGTTTTTTAGACGCACTGGGATGCACTCTGTTATTGTTAGGTTGGATTCTTGAAGCTCGGCTCAACACCGAGAATTGAAAATCCAGTGCGCGATAAAATCCCTCCGCGATATTTTTACGTCCGTGCGAACGTCGGCTAAGTGTTTTTTCTTGTCGCCGATTGGTCGCTTTGTCTTCAGGATGACTTTTACAAGTGACAAACACACAGCGCTCTCTTGAGGCGAAACTTCGAAGAAACAATTGAGTATTGAATACTTACCCAGCACATCAACCAAATAAACAACGCTAGTGTTGCCAACTTTATTCCTCGCAACACAAGTATAGTTGCCAGCCTGTCCTTCCACCGCTTTCTTCACCACAATGACTTCTCCAAAGTTTGTAGAGACCATAGACTCATCAAAGAGTTTTAAAGGCACGTCGTCTTTGAACCAGTAGACTGAGGGAAGCGGGTTCCCGTATGGATGACAGTGCAGGTAGTACGCTTGACCTGATAGCACTTCTATGTGGACCTCGTTTGTACTTGTGTTTGAATTTTGGAATAGAGTTTGGAAGATTTTTGGCGGTTCTGTAAAAAAGTAAGCAGTGGTACAGAGTTATGAGATTTTATTTTATTTTATTTTATTTTATTCAGGGACAATAAACAGCTACAATATGTGTTGAAACAGAGAAAAGATATACAAAATAATAACAATATTGCAGCCCACTACATTATCCGCATATTAACAAAAAAAAAATATGATAATGAGTGCCACTAGATGGGTAATAGAAATAATAAATAATTACATCACATTAATAAAAAATAAATTAATTACATAATGCAAAATAGAATAGAAATTATAATAGAATTCTTGGCATAACTAACACTAAAAAGCAAAAAAAAAAAAACCTAAACAAATAAATAAATAATAAAGTTAAAATTAAGACATTCTTACATTCCTATAATCATTATTGGTTTATAATAATATCCATAACATTATATTTGAATTTAGATTTAGAGCATACAAAAATATCAACATCAACAAAATTACAATTATAACATTCAACCATTCGACGGATAGGGCAGCGCAAACCAGAATTAGTTCGGCAGGTATTGACAGCGAAAAGGGTACCTGCACGGATACTACGTTTATTAACAGTGCGTGGAACTACATAACACAGTTTGCTCGTGAGATCGATACAATCAAAAGCCCCACGAACAATACCATACAGTACAGAAGCCTCTAGATACTTACGTCTAGATTCTAGGTTGACCTGCCTATATTTATCTAGTAATTGTGAGTACGACAAATACGTTTTGTGACATCTGTAATGCATGGCTCGTAGAAACTTCCGCTGGACTTTTTCAATCTCGTCTATGTATTTCCGGTAAAACGGGTTCCAGATAGGGACGGCATATTCTAATTGTGATCGTACCAGGGTCTTATATAGGTAAAGGTATGTGGAGACTCGCTTGAACTCAGTGGACGATCTCATAACGAAACCATACATTTGAAATGCTTTATTAACAATTTTTTCTACGTGTTGATTTAGGGACAACTTATCGTCAATTAACACACCAAGATCTCTCACAGTAGATACATTACTGAGTGTTGCGCCATGCAGTGAGTATTTAAAATTAATAACTATTTTATTCTTAGTGAAGTTGATGCAATTGCACTTGGAGAGACTAAGGTGTAGCTTATTGTTTAGACAATAGTCAGTGAGACTGTCCAGATCTTGTTGAAACAGTCGACAATCTTCCACAGTCTGTATGGACCTATAAACTTTTAGATCATCAGCGTATACAAGAAACTTAGTATTTTTAAAACATGAGATCACAGTATACTAGGGTGACTGGTAATTAGTGACCGATACTTACACATATGATTGTACTCATGATAACAAACAACAATTACTGTGGGTCCAAACTTGAAATCGCAAAAAAAAAAATCAGCTGTTCACTATATTTATGTTCGCATAACTTGTCAAAATGTAGAGTACAGCACTTTTTTTCGCTTTTAACTGTTGGGGCTGCCATGGCGTTGTAGTGCATCAGGGATGTTTGCGGCGGCGCGTGTAGATTGTTTTTACACAATAATGCGCAAGCGCGCAGCATCGATGGTAGCTCGAGTCATGGCTAGCCCTAACAGGGTTCTGAAAATGATTGAATTGCTGACAGAGTGGACTGTTCGTGGGACAATGTTACTAACCCTATTTATGAGTCTGCTCGAAATATTTTTTTTTAATTTGAATTTGAATTTCAGGTTTGGTCTCACAGTAAAAGATGTTTGTTATCATGAGTATAATCTATTAAGTATCGGTCACTAATTGTCAGTCATTTGCGAGGTGTAGGTGAAGGTCACCCATGTGGTGACGGCCGTGTTACCACTGGGTCACCACTGCTCTCTATGAAATATATATGCTTGCTAGAAATGATATGGATTTTCTTTTTAGGGTTCCGTACCAAAATGGTAAAAAAGGAACCCTTATGGTGTGATTCAGTCTGTCTGTCTGTCTGTCACAGCTGGATATCTCAAGAACTACTACTGCTATCAACTTGAAATTTAGAATAGTTTTAGATGACGTTTACCCAACTATTTTGCAAATAAGAAAGAAATAAAACTATTTATCTATAATAATAATATTTTTTTTTTATCTATAATATGTATGTATTTACAAAAAAAAAATGTATATAAGTAGTTTATCTGCCATCTCGTTACCATATAACAAGCATTAGGTTGCTTAGCTTGGGGCTAGATGGCGTTGTGTGAAATGTCCAAGGATATTATTTATTTTATTTATTTATTTATATTTTTTTTGCAACAGGGACTGAAAGGTGGTCTTAAAAATTTAAAATGGGGCTACTAGGTCATGTGGGGTATCATATGACAGAACGCTGTTTGCACATTCTCAAACTATTTTTTATTTTTTTTTAGACCGCATAGTTTTCGACTTTTGATGAAAAATGTAAAAAAAATACCGTTCCCCCCCCCTTATCTCCGAAGTTTGCAAAGAGAAAAATCTGAAATTATTCTGTGTGATAGAAGTTTATGTAAAGATTACAGGAAAATAAAACAATGTCTCTAAGTAGCACAATATTTCAGAAATCGGAACGGAACCCTCGGTGCACGAGTCCGACTCGCTCTTGACCGGTTTTTTATTGTTATATTAAGTTGTGTCCCACTTCTGAGAAAACGCTTCCCCTCTAAACCTCTATATCCTGGACGCTATCTGGCTTTCTAGATATTCCTAGACAAAAAGTTTTTCAATACAGTTCCTCGAAAACTGGTTCTTATCGCACTACAATTAGGTTCACAATGCAATGTATTTCACATTCGTGCGATTTTTCATTTTCCAACACGTGTGCGGGAATAAAAATTGCCACAGGCAACTTAAACTTAGTCCAAATTGGTTCAAGGACTCTATTCACAACCGTCTCGCGCCACTTTAATTTTGGAACTTGCCGGTACCAAGTGTCAAAATGAAACTGGCGCGAGACGGTCCTCTCTATTCGGAGGAGAATGTTTTTTTTTTAATCTCGGCAAAGAGATATGCGTCTTTACGGCGTTACTATTTTTTGAATATTTAAATAATGTTTATAAATAGAATATCATCAAAAACCATGATTATTACAATAAAAAAAACTAACGTTTATGAACAAATTAACATTTATAAAATTAATGTTAATTTTGTAAATAATAATAATGTTCTAAACTCAAAAATATTTGAATTTTCTATTTTTCATATTAGGCTGTTTATAGGCTTTATAACTTTGCTTTTCCTTCAACCTGGCGAAACCAAAGCGCGGAAAAAAAAGGTATTTTTTTTTATTTTTTTTTTCATGACAAGAATATTTTTCGTTATTTTATTTTATTTCTTCAAAAGTGTATTGAAAAACGGCTCGGGTGTTAATTCCGCCCCGAATGCAATAACAAAAAATTCTCCACTTGTATTATTCCACTACGAACTCACCAAGAACATCGATCTTCACGGTCCTCTCGTTAGTCCCCCCTTCGTTAGCCGCCACACAGGTATACAAGCCTCCCTGTCCCACCTGAACATTGTTCAATACGAGGTCTGCGTAGTCAATGTCGTATGAATTCTCACTGACAACCCGCCCTTGCTTTATCCACTGTATGTCTGGGATAGGGTTCCCTGTTGCTTTGCAAGCTATGCGGGTGCGGGATCCTTGCTAGAAAATTAGTAAAATGTTGTATCATAATGGCTGTATTATCCAAAGTGTTAGTGTCACTGAGCAATAAAATGATTTTTTTTATTGATAAGTAGCATTTGCGCGCGGCTTCGTACGCGTGGAGGTCGAAAATTATCCCACCGCGGGCGGAACGTACTACCGGGATAAAAAGTATCCTATGTCCAAATTTCATCCACATCCATTCAGCCGTTTTAGTGTTAAAGCGTAACAAACAAACTCACTTTCGCATTTATAATAATTACTAGCTGCGCCCCGCGGTTCCACCCGCGTAGACCGTGATAAAAAGTAGCCTATGTGTTAATCCAGGAAATAAGCTATCTACGTACCAAATTTTATCCAAATCGGTCCAGCCGTTTGAGCGTGAAGAAGTAGCAAACATACAAACACACACACACTCACAAACTTTCGTCTTTATAATATTAGTGTTATGATTAGTTTGGGTAGGGGTTCTCTTTAAACGTCGATGGCACACCCAGGTGTTCAGTGATAACAATAAAAAATCAATTGTGTCTGCTAATGGGCGTGCGACGGGTTAAATTACGTGAGGCGATTTTGGCGGTTTTTCGACCCCCTTGGTAAGATATCGTGAGTTGGGGGGGGGAGCGACCCCCTCCCCCTTCCCCTAATCTTACGTGAGTATTTGCACAATTGCTTAATTACGTTAATATTAATATGTTCCACATTTCCATGGACAGTGAACCCCATGACAATGTCCTTGACCTTAGGACCTCAACTATGTCCACTCTAAACAGTAGCTATCTAAAAGAAAGCATCACTCACTACAATTTCCACGATGCCATCGACAGTGACCCCCTCTCCATTGCTGAAGGCCACAATGTCCTTGACCTTGGGACCTGCGACTATGTTCACTCTATACACTATATGCGTTGCCCCCGCTTTGTTGACGGCGTCACAGCGATATAAGCCTTCTGATTGGCTGGTTATGCCGGTACTTGATAGGCTGGAGTTCTGTTGATGCCAGTTAGTGTTACTGGAAAGAAGAAAGTTTTTGATCAATAAATTTAAAAAAATGTTTATTTGAAGGTACACTTATAATAACATAAGTACACAAGGATTAAATAATCTATGTTTATTATACATACAGGGTCTAGCGGATGATATTTTTTTGGGGTCCACGACCGCTGGTAGTGTGTACTTGAAGTCATCATCATCTGCCTAGCCTTTTGCCAACTATGTTGGGGTCGGCTTCCAGTGTAACAGGATGCAGTACCAGTATTTTACATGAAGCGATTGCCTATCTGACCTCCACAACCCAGTTACTGGGTAATTTGATAGCCCTTAGTAAGACTGGTTGTCAGACTTTCGGGCTTTTTGGACGACCGGTAACGACTGTCAAAGATCTACGAATGACCGCCAAGGCGACAGGACCAATGGCTTAACGTGCTTTCCGAGGCACCGAGGGGTCTCGGTATGTAAGATGGTCACCCATCCACGGACCAACTACGGCAAGCGTAGCTTAACCTGGTCGATCGATCCGTGCGGCTGTTATTAGCCACAGGCCTTTCGATAGTGTATACTCAGTTTTTAGCTAGACTGACGAAGTAGGCTGACTATAAAACTACGGGTTTTTAGTGAGATATCCTTTAAAAAAATAGATAGGTAAGTAAAAGTATCCATACTTATAAGTCCACGTAAGATTCGGCGCAGGGGCTCCCTTGGCGTTACACTCTAATGTCGCGTTCACACCTTCCTTTAGTTGAACGTCCAGCATATCGAACTCGGAAATGAATGGCGGCACTGAAAAATATAATAGGATTGACGACTATTTTTCAATAATGATTTAGGGTGAAATTGAATTCATGGGCATCCTCTTAAGGGGTCATTGTACTCATTATTATGAACAACTTTTACTATTAGGCCGAACCTGAAATCGCGAAAAAAAACAGCTGTGCCTACATTTTGACGAGTTATGTGAGCACAAATGTAGGGGAACAGCATGTTTTTTTGGAAAAATTGGCACATGGGTAGATCCGGATTAGGAAATATCATACTTTTATTATTAGTACGTTCCCGTGGGAAAATTTACGACCTCCACGCGGGCAAAGCTGCGGGAAAATCTAGTTATACTATAAAGCTATGCATGACCATCATTTAGTTCGTGCCAATATTGAAAGAAGAACTTACCTAAGACGTTCAATGTAAACTGCTTCACGACAGTGCCATGTTTATTGCTGACGATACATTTGTATGAGCCCGCGTTGTGTGGCTGAATGTTGATGAGCTTCAAACGGTCTGCGTCCTCAAATACTAAGGGCTTGGAGTTGAACACCCATTTCGTCTGAAAAAGTATATTTTGATTGGATAAATACAGGGTGTATAAAGTATAAACAGTGGCAATATTTTATGGGGTCATTGTACTCATCATTATAAACAACTTTTACTACGGGACCAAACCTGAAATCTGTAGGGAACAGCTGATTTTTTTTTCGTGAGTTCAGGTTTGGTCCCATAGTAAAAGTTATTCGTAATGATGAGCACAATGACCCCTTAAAATATAGCCACGTTTAAACTTACACCCTGTTTAGGTACTAATCATGTTTTGGATAAGATGAAAAGGATCGGATTTTTCGTTAAATACGTAACAGCCTTTATGAACGGAGGGCTTAGTGCGAGTTTTTTATACTTACTCGATCGCGTTTACGTTAACGTTGACATATGTCAATTCGTATGGAATAATTGTGTTTCGCATTATAGTCACCAGGCGGCGCTTATTTATTTTCAGCACAAACTGACGTTTACGTTAACGTGATCGAGTAAGTTTATAAACTCGCACTAAGGCCTCTGGATCGAATCAGTGAATCAAAATCACAAGTCGTGATCGCAATTTCTATACCAGCGAGGCGGTTACTTTAAATTAATACCAAACTCAAACTCAAACTCAAAGCATTTATTTCAAATAAACCAATTACAGGCACTTTTGAATTGTCAAAGGGTCGGTCTTGGGTCGGTCAGTCAGAAAAATGAAGCTAGATTGCCCATTCCAAAGCGTAGATCCTATGGAGAAGAACGGGCAAGAAACTCCACGGACACTCTTTTAAAATCAAATATTTTACAAAATATTGGTTACATCGTTCATATTGAAAATATACATGTGAGAACAATGTAGAAAGACGTGCACGTTAAAAGCGTCCGTAATAATAAAAAAAAAGATAAAAACTAAAAACAACTAAATTAAAAAATAAAAATAAGCCGTGGCAGCTAAGAGACGACCAGTCCCAACTGACGGCGCCCGTTCACGAACATGACGCATGGATCAGCACCAATTAGCTCAACCATTTTGAAGGGAACTTAATGATCCAACACACACGCCACCACCAGCGAGACATTTGAGTGAGCATGACATACTCTCAACCGCCAGGGCACATTCAAGTCAGTGAAAGACGAACCCAGTAAAAGGTAGCTTTATATTAGCTACATAGTGCTCACACAAGTGCTATGCATTTATACAATACTAAGAGATTGAATTTAAACAATGCAAAGAAAAATTTTGTTTCTTCTTAATCTTCAGCAGGTCCAACAATATTTTTGAATGCTAATCAATTAGTTTAAGCGTCCTTGTGGAACAGGACCAGCATTTAGCCAAGCATTTTTGTCAGCGATGTAATCTCCTAACTTATAATATGCCTGGCTGCATAGTGTGCGTTTTATACATTATTTAAATTTCGTTTCATTCAGCTGGAGTATGTGCGGAGGTATTTTATTATAACATTTTAAACAGTACCCCATGAAGGATGAGTCTACTTTAGCTAGTCTGAAACCTGGTTGAACTAAATGGTCCCTATTTCTAGTCCTATAATTGTGTCTTTCACCTCTTTTTCCGAAAAGATTTAGATTTTTCCTTACGTACATGATGTTTTCGTATACATATTGACAAGGTACCGTCATGATGTTAATATCTTTAAACAGTTCCCTTAGAGAATCGCGCCTGCGGAGGCCATATATTGCTCTGATGGCTCTTTTCTGCAGAATAAAAATAGACTCTATATCAGCAGCCCGTCCCCACAGTAAGATACCGTAAGACATAATACTATGAAAGTAACTGAAATAAACTAGCCTCGCGGTATCTACATCAGTAAATTGACGTATTTTTCTCACAGCATATGCTGCTGAACTTAGCCGTCCCGCAAGAGATGTTAAATGAGGACCCCATTGCAGCCTTGAGTCGAGCGTGATCCCCAGGAAAACCGTTTTATCGACGAATTCTAGTTTCTCTTTATTCAATACTATGTCACAATCAGTACTTTCAACATTTGGTAAAGCAAATCTTATACATTTAGTCTTTTTCCCATTTAATACTAAATTATTAGCAGTGAACCAATTTTGAACCTGCAGTAGGGCGTTATTTACGTCGTCAAGATTTGATGCACGTCTATTTATCTTAAAAATTAAGGATGGTTGGTTTTTAAATAAATGGGGTAGATCATTAATATATACTAAAAAGAGGAAAGGACCCAATATCGAGCCCTGTGGAACACCCATTTGTACTTTTAGACCGAGTGAATTGACACCATTTCTTTGAACTTGCTGTTGTCTATCATTTAAATAAGATTTTACTAAACTGAGCGCAAGTTTACCTAGTCCGTAATGCTCAAGTTTCAAGAGTAAGGTTTCGTGATTTACGCAGTCCTCCTTTTCCTATGGCATCTTGGGCCTCCTCCCACGCTGAAAATATGTGTTTTAATAAAGTGACACCCGCGTCAGTCGTGCAACGTCCTTTGGCGAAACCAAATTGCTGATCGTGCAATATTTGGTTGGTGTTAAAATGATTAAGCATTTGATTGAGCATTACCTTTTCGAACACCTTGCTGAATACCGGCAACACGGAAACTGGTCTATAATTGTTGGTGTCTTTACTGTCCCCAGATTTAAAAAGTGGTATAACCTTACTAAATTTCATTGAATCCGGGAAGACTCCTTCATCCACACACAGATTAAATATTAATGCTAAGTATGGTGCTATAGTTTCAATAATGGATGTACAAACTTTGATAGACATTCCCCATAGATCTTCGGTCAATTTGATTTTAATTTGCCGAAAAGCTTTTATAACTACCATAGGGTTTATATGTTTAAATTGAAATTCGACCGGGCAGCTTGGAACGTTCGCTCTTAATAAGTCAATTGAGACATCGGGTGAGGAATTTAAAGCTTCCGTCGTTTTAGATGGTATATTTGTAAAGAAGTGTACAAATTCTTGAGCTACTTCTAAGTTAGAGCTTATGTCACCACGAGAAGTCTCCAATGTATAATCTGTGTTTCGTATTTTTTTCCTATTAGTTTCATTATTTATAACTTTCCACACTGTTTTTACTTTATTTTCTGCTGATTTGATCTTATTGCTAATGTACAAGGCTTTAGCTATTTTACAGGTATTTCTAAAAATTTTGGAATAAGTAGCAACATACTTGTTGAACGTTTCAGTGTTAATGTAAGGCTTAAGGCCATACAGTTCGAATAGTCTTTCCCTACTTATACTAATACCTCTAGTTGCCCAGTCACTAAATAAAAAGTTTGGGCAAACATTTTTTGTTTTCTTTCCAAAAGTTTTGTTGAATTCAGTGTGCACTACTGAAAAGAAATCCTCATACAATTTATTTGCTCCGTCCATATTATGACCCAGAACACTTAACTTATTACATAGGGTACTATTGAATCTATTTAATTTGCCAGTTGTTATTGGTCTAAATTGTATTTGCACTTTTTGCAAAGGTGTTTTAGACTTAAAAGTTACTGTTTGTCCACTATGATCCGACGGTAAATAATTTACGATGGCTTTATCTAAATAATCACAATCGCAGAAAACATTATCGATACATGTAGCAGAAGTGAGAGTTACTCTAGTCGGTTCTGTAAAAATATTAGATAAATTGAATGATTTAAAAAGGCTTAACAATCTACTGCTATTAGAATTATTTTCCAGAATATTAATATTAAAATCACCACAAATAATTGCAGCTTTGTTACCGGATGCAAGTTTCGCTAGTACATCTTCCATTATTGACTCAAATAAAGAAAAGTTCTGACAGTTAGGGGGTCTGTACACGCACACTACGACATGCTTATCTAGCTCAACACAAGACAGTTCGACGCAATGTTCAACTGATAAACCAACTATGTCATTACGTTGCTTAGATTTTAAACAATTTTTTATCAAGATGAGAGAACCTCCACGCAGCATAGAACTACGGTTAAAACAACTGCCCACACTATAGTTCTCATAATTAATTAGCATTTGGTAATCCTTTAACCAATGTTCAGTAAAACAAACAATGTCAAACTTTGTTTTTTCTAAAAACATTTCAATTTCTAATAATTTGGAAGAAATACCTTGAATATTTTGATGGAGTAATTTCAAGGCATTCTGCTGATCTCCTTTTCGATTATTATTTATTTTAGAGCAAGAAGGCACCTTGTTGCTGTTAGGTATAAGAATATTGTTACTGGTACCCTCTGTTGTCTTACAAACTAGTTTAAATTACTATCTGGAGTTAACCCCAAGACTTCAATGTCATCACCAGGCAGTGAGCTCATAGTGAGTGTGGGACTTGGAACCTCCTTCGTACAATTTGTATAAATATTTATAGCATTTGAGCTACATTGATTCAGGCTCACCACGTTATTATTAGTATTATTACTAACCAATGTGGTGTTAATAATACAAGACTTCGACATACTACTTATGTCTGAGGTTATACAAAAAGCTAATAGCCTTACTATTATGTGTCTAAAACTAGCAGGCAGATACTGTATCCCTTGGGCACGCCACAATTGCGGCGATAAGTCCCCTCTTTGAGGAGTGGTTAGAGAGGCGCCACGGCGTCCTCACCTTCCGCCTGACACAGGTCCTCACCGGACACGGTTGTTTCGGGAGGTTCCTGTTTCGCATAAGGCGGGAGGAAACGCCCGGGTGTTATCATTGTGTGGATCGCCCGGAGGACACGGTGGAGCATACAGTGGAGGTCTGCCCGGCTTGGGCAGAGCACCGCCGTGTTCTCACGGAGGCGATCGGCGGCGGCGATCTCTCGCGTCCGAGCCTGGTCCAGGCCATGGTGCGGAGCGAGAGTGCATGGGAGGCCGTCAGCTCCTTCTGCGAAGCATTGATGCTCGCGAAGGAGGAGGCGGAACGCGTGAGGGAGAGGCAGCCTCACGCCCTCAGTCGCCGCAGAAGACGCCCTGGGCGGCGGGAATCGCGGGGCGATTTCCGGCCACCGTAGGCGCGGGCCTGCGGACGGTGAGCAGCGGGTAGCTCGCCGTCCGGTAAGGACCAGGCCCGAGTCGACGGCGCGTCGTGTTCCACGCGCGCCTCAAAGAGATGTCAGCAAGTGACGGGGTCCAATAGGGCCGACGCCGCTGGGGTCGCGGATTGTCCGAAGGGGTTACCGCGGCCCTGGCATAGGCAACTGAAGGAACACGGGTGGGTTTTAGTCAGTAAAAGTCTGACACGCCCTTCCGCTCCACCCAGAGCGGGAGAAGTTATTTGATGATTTCCCACCCTCAAAAAAAAAAAAAAAAAAAAAAAGATACACTGTATCCCTAGTCGATTTCAAAGTTTCCAAAAAACTATTGGTGTCAAAAAACACAAGCTTGTTACTGTAATGACTAACTAAAAAGTGCATATGCTTATTAAGCATATGAATATAATTGTTTTGTTTATTTGTCAATTTTTCAAAATATGGGAATGCACACAATATTATTTTCCTACAATTTAACTTTAACAATTCAGTCACACAGTCAGTGATTTCATTTTTCCTGACCTGAGAACTATTACCTACAAATACAGTAATGTTGGTTTTATGATTATACACATTACCCATTACTGATGCCATTATTTGTTTGAAGGTTGACCCTGGCATACAATAATTTTGATTAGAATAACCCAGATTGTTACTAACTAATTTACCTAAACCTCTACCTATACTATCTGAAAACATAACTGAATGATAAGAATCATGACTACTGAAAGATGGAAAACTACCATTCTCAGACTGTACCACTTGAGATAGATCATGTACTATATCAGGTATATCTTGGTTGAGGGTACAATCTTGAGACAAACTCTCAGTCTGGGACGGGTCCTCCGTTGCCTCAGGCTGGACAGCATCACGGTCTGAAACGTTCTGACAATTACACTGACACATAACTAACTCATTTGTCGCTAGAATATGTTCTTTAATTTGGTTCTGAGAGCCCACATATTTAATGTAAAGTGAACTAAGTCTGCTCTCAAGTATCTGTATGTCAGACTGTAAGCGCTGTGTATCAATTTCATATATTTTTTTGCTGTCTTCTAATTTGATTTGGCAATTAATTAATTTATTGATTAGTTCAACACGTTCTTTTCTTCGTGGAATATTTTTGGAAAAGTGTTTTTGTCGCTTTCTAATTTGATTACATTTTTTAATTATTCTATTCAGTTTTGCATATTGTTTCAGTTTCTTATGACTAGCTGTATAACTATAATTCTGTTTTAGCATGGAATCTTCAGTAAGCTCAATAGTTATTATGGAATGTGGGTTACAATTAGTATTTATTAATTCATTATATAAGTTGTTTGTTTCTATAACTTGAGTACATTCTTTTTGTTTCTCTAACTGGATAATACGACTATTTGTATCAATTAATTCATCTTCTAGGTCCCTAACTTTGCTTAAAGCCTCCTCATACAAGTTACTACAGTTGTTGAAACAATCCGTGACCACCTTCAGTTGATCGCGTTCAGCAACAACATTTAGGTATTGGTGATGAAGGTCCACTAGCTCCCGTTTAAGGCTTGAGTTTTTGTTGACCACCTTCTTGACTTCCTCCTCACTTTCATCATTCTCTTGCAACAATTGTTTACAATGGAGTTTCGATGCTTCAAGTTCTTGGAGGGCCGTTCTCAATTTAAGCTCCATATCCTGAGCAGTAGCCTTACGGGTCATCACAGTCATGGTTTCAGGATTTGTTACTGAAATTATAGTAAAGAAACGGTGAGAACAAGTAGGACAGACAAATAAAATAAAGTTGGAAATTAAAGAGAAAATGGGAGAAGTTAGCGTAGATCAAATGAAAAATGAGGTAGGCTAATGAATTGGCTTGAAGAGCTAGTATCAAAGATATATTATCAAATTGAATGTAAAATTTTGATGCTTTTATTGCCTTAGGATTTTACTTTTCCTTATGTGGGTAGGTTGCCAAGACTTTAAAGTTTTATTATTTGATACTAATGTTTTATAACGACCATGAAAAATGCCAATTATGAACGTTTTTATTGTTGTCTAATAAAGATCAGAATGAGAATTGAGAACATAATCGTCGCTAAGTTTCGTTTTCTACAATGTAAACAATACGATTTAGACCCAATGCAGGGTGTCAAATCAGCGAAGTATTTATATTACGAGTTAGCGAGGACATGTATCAGAGTTAAATTGACAAATGTGTGCTAATATAAAGTAAAAATAAAGCAATACTCCCCGTTTAAATCCGCAGTTTGAACGTCAGCTGTTGGTTATCGGTGTCACGGTGTGTAACCAAACACCGTTTAACTTTATTTATTTACAGGAAAAACAATAATCCTGAGTATTTATGCAATTACATTACGTTTACACATAAAATTACACCTTAATTTTACTTAATTAACAATTAAAATTAATTTTAAAATACGGAAAAAAAAAATTACCAACTTACTAAGGCCGATTTTAGTGCTCGACTGACCGTCGGTGCGTACGTCGATCGCGCTTGCCATTTGTATGAAAATTCACAAGTCGTGACAGTGCTTGACCGACCGTACGCACGCGTATAACGCGTAATTTTCATACAAATAAAAACTTTTTTACAAAAACAAAAACCGACTTCCAAAAAAAACACTACAAAGTGAAAAATAACTTTAATTTCGGAAGTCGGTGTCTTTGGATCTGTATTTTAGTTTTTTGCCACCGACTTCCGAAATTAAAGTTATTTTTCACTTTGTAGTGTTTTTTTTGGAAGTCGGTTTTTGTTTTTGTAAAAAAGTTTTTATTTTTCACTTTTTAGTGGTTCAGTTTGTAATTTATCTAAGTTACAATAACCCAATGTCAGCTGCTCATCACGTTTTACAAAATGTTGCTTTTCCCGATGCAGGGCCGTTAATTGTTGAGGAGTTCTCCTAGTAAGAACCAGGAGAAATGGAGCTCATGGTGAAGTCACCATTACCATTATTTTGACGAGCATAAACCATATTAAAGTAATCGAATCGCAACCTGTTATATACTTAGATATAATTGAGTATTTCCGATGGCCCTCTGTGGTCTTCATCATCAGTTCCAGCTCACCGAATGGTACTTTCCGAGAGTAAATGCACGAGTTACTATAAAAAATACCGAAATCGATATAGGTGTGCCCATAAAATTTGAGGGTTTCCCTCGATTTCCATGGGATCCCATCATCAGATCCTGACTTGATGATCATGGGACCACTTGGGACGTATACCCTTTCGAACAAAAAAACAAAAATCCAAATCGGTCTAGCCATTTTCGAGTAATCGGGGAACATACATAAAAAAAAAAAAAAAAAAAAAAAAAAAAAAAAAAAAAGGTTCCGACGAATTGAGAACCTCCTCCTTTTGGAAGTCGGTTAATGACAAGCGCGACGTACGCACCGACGGTCGGTCGAGCACTAAAACCGGCCTTAATAGTGAAGGAATGTCAGTATTTTCTAGTATATAGGCTCCGGCCTATAAATTGCCTGTGACATAGGCTACAATACTGGAGAAATTCCACGGGAGAGAAGCCGCGAGCAAAAACTACTATCATTTGTACTTTAGTTAGAGTATACTAAACCAAGGGGTTACCCAGTAACTGGGTTGTGGAGGTCAGACAGGCAGGCGCTCCATGTAAAATACTGGTATTCAGCTGCATCCGGTTAGACTTGAAAAGGCACTGATTTAAAGACGAGATAATATGAGGAATTACAAATTTCAGTGTTCGTATTTAATACTAGCTTTTACCAGCGGCTTCGCCCGCGTGGATGTCGGAAAATATCCCACGGGAACGTGCTACCGGGAATTCCTTTCTTCTTCCTTGTCTACGTTATAAAGGGAACCTCTGTGCAAAATTTCAGTTTTCTAGGTCCAAGGGTTTGGGCTGGGCGTTGATGAGTCAGTCAGGACTTCTCTTTATTTATATAGATAGATTCTGGGAAGTAAATATATTCTGTAATACAATCGGAATAAATACACACTACCTTAAGAATATGTTTGATTTACAAGTAATTTGGGAATTTCGTTCGTGTATGAACTGTGGCGTCATCTACATCGCCACATACGAACTACACATCACAATGACATGACGTCACGAAATCCTACATCGCGCAATTAGAGTTTACCGCGCGACTAGCATATATACAACGTCCCGACATCAACCGTCGGGCAGTTGCCCACCAGACACGACACCCGTCTGGTCGGAGGATCCTCCCTTTTCAATAGAGGATGAGTGAACTTTACACCCTGTTCCTCATGCCTCTATAGAACTACGCTTGCTCCGTAAAGGCTCGGCAGATGTTGAGTTAGAGTATACTAACCTTTCCTTTAGGTTTCGCGTCCACAGCACAGTCGAAGTACCAGTCGTCTCCCCTCACGACCTCCACCAGTGTAGACTCATTCTTTACAAAAGATGGCGGCCATTCTACTATGACTTGTACTTTAGAGTACGCGGAGCCAACAGCGTTGGTTACTACGCAAGAGTATGTAGATGCATTGGCTCGAGATACGTTTGATAGCTGGAGTGGTTCTGATGATATTAGTTTGGCGTTCTGTAAACAATAAAAATAAGACTTTATGAAAAGGTTCGTTAGGAGTATTTTGGTGTGCGTTTTGGTGATCTTCTTTTGGTTTAGGTTTTTAAACTTCTATCACATAGAATAATTTCAGATTTTTCTCTTTGCAAACTTCGGAGATAAGAGGGGGGAACGGTATTTTTTTTTACATTTTTCATCAGAAGTCGAAAACTATGCGGTTTGAGAATGTGCAAACAGCGCCCTTTCATATGATACCCCACATGCCCTAGTAGCCCCACTTTGATTTTTTAAGATCCCCTTTCAGTCCCTGTTGCAAAAAAAATATAAATATTTTAATTTCTTTCTTATTTGCAAAATAGGGTCAACATCATCTAAAACTATTCTAAATTTCAAGTTGAAAGCATTAGTAGTTCTTGAGATATCCAGCTGTGACAGACAGACAGACAGACCGACTGAGTGACACCATAAGGGTTCCTTTTTTACCATTTTGGTACGGAACCCTAAAAATTATCAGATCTAATGTAGAGCCAAAACCCTTACTTCTTCTACAAACTTACATCTTGGTTAAAATGTATTGCTTGACCGTTCCATTGAACTATTGCATGACACAACATTAAAGATCAGTGACTTCATTTCTGTTACTGTAGTTGTAATAGCAATCATGAATTTTTTTCGTCGGCCGTGAAACGGCAAGCCATACATTTTGACCAAGATAGGTTTATAGAACAAGACCTTACAGAGGTAGGGGCAGATTTGTTACAATTTTTAAGAAAAAAAGCCAGCCCAGCCCAGCCTATTCCCATTCTCTGGCTACTCGTGCAACTACGGGCTGATACAGACAATTTTTAATGCCACCAATCAATGGTCTTACACTTTGTCTGTCTCGGGCAACCTCGGGGTCGAACCCAGACCCCACGCTCAAAAGCCGAGCTTGTGTCTAGGTGTCTACTAGACCAACATGTTAGTTATATCCGTTGTAAATGTTAAAATTTATTTTTTTAATAAGTTTTCTTTTTTAATTGCTTTGTAATTTCATAGTGTAACATCGAACCTTATACCATTTGAGTGTTTGCGCGCCGCGAACGGGACACAGGACGGTCACGTTCGTTCCTTCAAGCAGCGTGACTGAGATCGAACTCTCTTCCGATTGCGCATGAGTCGGGATGGCTGGAAAACGAAATAAGATAATATTTACAAATAATTGGAATGACTTCCTTGTATCATCATTGATCACACTCCTACCACACATGACACACACAAGTCATCATGTATTCTTCCATACTTCTCTATTAGTAATCTCGGTAGACTCCCTTTGAATAAGTTTCCACCAAACGGAAAAATCCTCGCGGATACTCGAGCACTTTTTAAATTTTACTGAATAAGTAACTGTATCATTATTGACTTTAAGTATATAATTCGACGCCTGATAAACGCTTGATGTCTGCATAGAATTGTATACTTATTGTCAATATTGATAGAGTTACTTAATCATTGAAATTTAAAAAGTGCTCCAGCTTATGCGAGGAATTTTCCGTTTGGTGGAAACTGACTCTTTCTAGCCATATCATCTTACACACAGTCCATCCATCGTTTCTTTGGTCATCTCCTACTCTTATAATTTTAAAGGGTCGAGTCGAAGAGTCGGAATAAAATGACTGAAAATATTGCAGTTAGCAAGCTGAAGTGTCGGAATAACTTCCTATACCGTATTCACAATGGGATGAGACGTCGAAACAAACCTTTTTTGCGGTCCGTTCAACCGATTTTGACTTCTATTCCGTAGGCTTAAGGATGCCATTAAAGGCAAAAAAGTGGTTACAATACCAACTGTTTACTGCATCTGCCATTTGTCATGCCACCAACGCAATAGAAGTCAAAATCGGTTAAACGGACTTTTATGGTTTGTTTACCTTTTATCTCACGGCTCCCTGAATACGATATACATCTAACAATTACTTAATACAGATTTACTCACAGTATATTTCGACAGGCACCGTCTTATTGGCTGTCCCTACTGAATTGTTTACGGTACACGTATAGTTGCCGCTCATGTCCTCAGAAGGAGACTTTATACTCAACGTACCGTCCACGTCAATGGCGTAGCGAGGATCTGAAATGTTATGTTTATTATAATTTTTTTCTTCATATTGGAGGCCTTAAGAATAATCTCCCCAAACCCATAGACCAATATGTTTTGTTTCCATGTTTTGCTAGTCCTGCACCAACCGGTGGTTGTCCTTGGGTGCACTTGCATAGTGCATACAGGTATAATCGTCGGTTGGTGCCTGCTCATCAATTAAAATTGTCTAATCGCAGGGGCCCCCCTGCGATTTGGCTTCGGCTGCTCGTACGCCTTGCAAAGGTCTGGGACCCCAGGGTCCCCAGATATGTCAAAGATATTATTAAAATCTCACTTAGTCGTTTGCCCCAATCCGGGTATCCAAACTACTGTAGATTTACCCGGAATCAGGCAATATAAGGCATTCGAATTCGGGTCGTAAACCCGAATTCGAATGCCTAGTATTGCCTGAAAACGTAAAAATTGCGCTTGCGTAAAGTTCTCTTGAGGCTCAATAAGTAAACTCATTAGTTTTTAAAGCAAAATATCGCAGATGCATACCTTGGCACCATTTTTCGAAAAGATGTTATGAACATAATATTTCAGTGAAATTAGTAGGTAGTTTACTATTTCATAACTTAGATACAGTTTAAAAAAAACCGGTCAAGAGCGAGTCGGACTCGCGCACCGAGGGTTCCGTTCCGATTTCTGAAAAAGTGTGCTATTTAGAGACTTCGTTTTATTTTTCCTGTAATCTTTACATAAACTTCTATCACATAGAAAAATTTCTTATTTGCAAAATAGTTGCGTAAAAGTCATCTAAAACTATTCCAAATTTCAAGTTGAAAGCATCAGTAGTTCTTGAGATATCCAGCTGTGACAGACAGACAGACAGACTGAGTCACACCATAAGGGTTCCTTTTTTACCATTTTGGTACGGAACCCTAAAAAGGTAGTGTTCATACCGTTATTCAGATAAAACTCGTCCTTAGACCATACGACATAAGGTGTAGGTTTGCCTGTACCTCGGCAGGCGATTGTGAGCACTCTATCCATATTAGTGGCCAAGTACGGCCCAGTGTAGTTGTCTTCCAAGATTTTTGGAGGCTCTGAAAAAGAGATTTCAACAATGCAGTGTATTTATGAAAAACGTAAATAAACAGAAGCGAAACTGAGTGTATAATAAGGACCGAACCTGTAAGCTAATATTGTGATTTTTAACGCGTTTGGAGCTGGAGTTTCTTTCCTTAACGAATTATATTTTCTATGCCAGTTAATGGGTATATAAGGTGTATCTATTCAAACACGAAATCTCTTAAGGGGTCATTGTATTCATCATTACGAACAACTTTTACTATGGGACCAAACCTGAAATCGCAAAAAAAAAATCAACTGCTCCCTACATTTTGACAAGATTGATGTAGAAAACTTTTTTACAAAAAAAAAAAACAAAACCGACTTCCAAAAAAAACACTACAAAGTGAAAAATAACTTTAATTTCGGAAGTCGGTGTCATTGGATCTGTATTTTAGCTTTTTGCCCCCGACTTCCGAAATTAAAGTTATTTTTCACTTTGTAGTGTTTTTTTTGAAGTCGGTTTTGTTTTTTGTAAAAAAGTTTTTATTTTTCACATTTTAGTGGGTCAGTTTGTAATTTATCTACGTTACAATAACCCATTGTCAACTGCTCATCAAGTTTTACAAAATATTGCTTTTCCCGATGCAAGGACGTTAATTTTTGAGGAGTTCTCCTAGTAAGAACCAGGAAAACTGGAGCTCATGGTGAAGTCACCATCACCATTATGCATTTTGACGAGCATAAACCATATTAAAGTAATTGAATCGCAACCTGTGATATACTTAGATATAATTGAGTATTTCCGATGGCCATCTGTGGTCTTCATCATCAGTTCCAGTTCACCAAAAGGTACTTTCCGAGAGCAAATGCACGAGTTACTATAAAAAATACCGAAATCGATATAAGTGTGCCCATAAAATTTGAGGGTTTCCCTCGATTTCCATGGGATCCCATCATCAGATCCTGACTTGATGATCATGGGACCACTTGGGAAGTATACCCTTTCGAACAAAAAAAGAAAAATCCAAATCGGTCCAGCCATTTTCGAGTAATCGGGGAACATACATAAAAAAAAATTTAAAAAAAAGGTTCCGACGAATTGAGAACCTCCTCCTTTTTGAAGTCGGTTAATAAATGCACTGAACAGCTGATTTTTTTCGCGATTTTAAGTTTGGTCCCATAGTAAAAGTTGTTCATAATTATGAGTACAATGACCCCTTAAGAGATTTCGTGTTTGAATAGATACACCTTATATAAAACCTGGGTATAAAAACATATGGGTATTTAAAGCCCAATAACACTTTGCCCGACCCGACAATCGGGTCTATCTGTAATTGCTCAGTAGCAGCCCGGAGTCTGGATGTGTGCCCGGTTGATGGCAATAGGCTCGCCCCCTATTACATGGGACTTGAACATAACTGGCAAAATGTGGAAGTATTATAGGTAGGTACAGTAGTACTCAACTAATAAGGCGCGTCGTGAATCTTCGTTCGCACAGAAAAGAAAGTATGGCCCCGAAGATTAACGAGAATAATTAAAACTTACAATCAACCTTAGATCACTACTATAAGGTTCATAATACACTGCAGCTGTTAGTTCCGTCTCACTCGCAAGTATGGCGGCTGTCAAGCGGCGCGCGCTAACATGGCGGCAGCTACCGACCAATAGCGGTACAGGAACAAGCGTGGAGCGTGTCGATTGGTCAATAGCATTTCCCGCGCTTTGAAAATTCATCTTCTGCGCAGGTACATCCATAAGCCATATTAATTGAGTACTACTGTACACCTCTGCCTAACCCTTCGGGGAATACAGGCGTGATGTTATGTTATAATTAATACATTACCATAGACTTTGATGTAAGTAGTTTGTTTGGCGACTCCTCCATTGTTCTCAGCGATACAGATATACAATCCTTCATGGTTTGAACTTGCGTTTGATATGTAGATATTACCGATATCGTTGAAACTAGAACAATAAATAATAATATATGTATAATATAACAATAAATAATAGAGCGAGCAAAAAAAATACAAATTAATGCTGCATTTAAAAATTTTGACATCTGTAATTTTTTAAGAATATTATGTTTATTTTTATTAAATGACATTTTTTTAGCATATCTACTTTTCATGTTAGCATATTTATATGTCTTAAGACAAAACATAGCGTACCTACTATTTTATATACAATACCTATAATATTGTATACCTATGTTTCACAAACAAACTTTATAATTATGATTATTATGAGCTTTTAAGATTCAGGAGACGCAGGAGAAGATGGCGAGACGAGCTTGATGCCTACATACAGGATTGGTCCACACTAGCTCAAGACAGAGAGGAGTGGACACGAGAAAGTGATGCCTTTGCTCTGCAATAGAACAACAAAGGAAAAAAAAAAAAAATTGCGATGGCTTGATGCCTACATACAGGATTGGTCCACACTAGCTCAAGACAGAGAGGAGTGGACACGAGAAAGTGATGCCTTTGCCCTGCAATAGGACAACAAAGGTAAAAAAAAATTTGCGATGGCTTGATGCCTACATACAGGATTGGTTCGCACTAGCTCAAGACAGAGAGGAGTGGACACGAGAAAGCCTTTGCCCTGCAATAGGACAACAAAGGTAAAAAAAAAATTGCGATGGCTTGATGCCTACATACAGGATTGGTCCGCACTAGCTCAAGACAGAGAGGAGTGGACACGAGAAAGCCTTTGCCCTGCAATAGGACAACAAAGTTAAAAAAAATTGCGATGGCTTGATGCCTACATACAGGATTGGTCCGCACTAGCTCAAGACAGAGAGGAGTGGACACGAGAAAGCCTTTGCCCTGCAATAGGACAACAAAGGTAAAAAAAAATTGCGATGGTAGGTCCAGGAAAAATTTCGGATTAAAGTGGTTAAAGAAGAGTAGAGGAACTAAAACTGCGTTTTGTAGTTTTTGAATAAAGCGCACCTTAAAAAATAACCACTCTCTTATAATTATGTGGTGAAGCCTCCAAAACATAATGTGCACTTTTTATAGAACTTGTAATAATCGGCCACTCATTTAGCATCATTGAAATAAAGACTTCGGGGATCTTGACTGGGTAGCCAGGGAAATTAGTTGTTAATCAATTTGGTATCCTACGTAAATTTGTCGTGTTATGCCAACGCAGCATCCTAGGCAGGACAGAAACCGGAACACCACGCTGCGTTCCAAAACGGGTATAATGAACGTGTGGCGGCATCTACATCGCCACATACGAACTACGCATCACAGTGACATGATGTCACGCAACCTGCATCGCGCAAACAGAGTTTACCGCGTGACTAGCATATATAAAACGTCCCGACATCAACCGTGGGCAGTAGCCCACCAGACATGACATCCGTCTGGTCGGAGGATCCTCCCTTTTCTGTGGAGGATGAGTGAACTTTGCACCCTGTTCCTCACGCCTTTATAAATGTAGGCAAGAAGGCTGCCAGGCCCGAATGGGGTTTGACGGGTCACGTCAGCCGCATGCACGATAACCGCAGGGCAGAAGTGTCCACACAATGGGAACCTGAAGATGGACGGCGCCGCCGAGGCTGGCCTAGAAAGAGGTGGCGGGATGACCTGGACGCGTACCGTTCGAGGTTCGAGGTTCGAGGTGGCGCGGGAAAATGAGTTCCTGGAAAGACTTGGGGGAGGCCTTAGACTAAGAAAAAAAAACCGGTCAAGAGCGAGTCGGACTCGCGCACCGAGGGTTCCTGAAAAATTGTGCTATTTAGAGACATCGTTTTATTTTTCCTGTAATCTTTATATCAACTTCTATCACATAGAATCATTTCAGATTTTTCTCTTTGCAAACTTTGGAGATAGGGGGGGGGGGGGGGAACGGTATTTTTTTTACATTTTTCATCAAAAGTCGAAAACTGTGCGGTCTAAAAAAAAAAAAAAAAATGTTTGAGAATGTGCAAACAGCGCTCTTTCATATGATACCCCACATGCCCTAGTAGCCCCACTTCAAATTTTTAAGACCCCCTTTCAGTCCCTGTTGCAAAAAAAATATAAATATTTTAATTTCTTTCTTATTTGCAAAATAGTTGGGTCAACGTCATCTAAAACTATTCTAAATTTCAAGTTGATAGCATTAGTAGTTCTTGAGATATCCAGCTGTGACAGACAGACAGACAGACAGACTGAGTGACACCATAAGGGTTCCTTTTTTACCATTTTGGTACGGAACCCTAAAAATAACCATTTCATAAAAATAGTTGTGATTTGAATATAGGGAGAATTGAAGTAGGTAGTTACAATTTCTTTCCCTAACTTTTTCTTCTAAGAGTATTTTTCCTTACCTCAAATCCGTAGTATTTTCGGTCAGTAGATCGTCTTCAAACTGCCACTGCATGCGCGGTATCGGGAACCCGATGACGTCACATTGTAACGAAACGTTGGAACCAAGGAGAACCTCCTTCAAGTTTTGTAACGGAGGTGCTATGTATGGTGGTACTGAAAATAATACGGGTAGTCAAAATAGGTGCTAAAGGGTATCGTATTACCCCCAAACTGGGTTGTGGAGGTCAGATAGGCAGTCGCTTCATGTAAAATACTGCTATTCAGTTGCATCCGGTTAGACTGGAAGCCGACCCCAATATAAAAGTAAAAAAGTTTATTGATTTCTGTAAGTACATGTTTCAAAAAATTTAGTATGACACTGGATCCCGCACTAGGATACCCTGTGTCGCAGGATCCAGTCTCTTTCGACCATAAAATAATTCAAAAGATATATTTTATGTTAACAAAACAACGGTTTCAGTATAAACTTAATGAAACTTAGGACCGAAATCGAACGAAACCGAAACCGAATAGGTAACCAATTGAATGTGTATAAGTGATGAGTAAGTATGTATGTGATGAGTGTGAGTGTGTATGTGATGAGTGTAAGTATGAATGTGATGAGTGTCAGTGTGTATGTGATGAGTGTAAGTATGAATGTGATGAGTGTCAGTGTGTATGTGATGAGTGTAAGTATGAATGTGATGAGTGTCAGTGTGTATGTGATGAGTGTAAGTATGAATGTGATGAGTGTCAGTGTGTATGTGATGAGTGTAAGTATGAATGTGATGAATATAGTTGGGAAAAGGCTAGACAGATGGTGGGTCACTATAATTGCTACTAGATTAACAAGGTTCCTGGAACGAAAAAAACTTAAAAAAATTAGCTAACAAATTGAAGGGCGTGTCTACTGATGTGATTGGTTGACTGAATTATTAAAGTCAATCGGATTCATCACGAGTTAATTTTGACACATTGTTATTTCGTTCGAGAAACCGGAGTTGATTGAAGAAGGCCAGTCGATATTGATCGCTTCAAAACAATGATCATCACGCTAATTTGTGGTAGCGCAGAAAGTCTTACATTTCTTCCTTACATCTATCAGCCGTCACGTCATCCCAGTTTTTGAAGTGAAAACTTCTTTAGGCGCGTTTATGCGATTTTTGGTAGGGGGAAATCTTACGGGTTCGCGTCACCAACTTGAGACATACTTGTGTCACCGATAGGCGACATGCTAATGAACTTACAAATATGCATACTTTTAAGTTTTCACTACTGGTTAGCTGTTTCTATGACTGTCTATGTTTTTTTATTTCTTTTATTGCTAAATGGCCTGCTCTTGACCTCGATCTCGCCTGGTGGAAAGCGATGGATGAGGTCTATGATGGAACCAGCGTGCCAAGAAGATGTCTGATCACTCTTGTTTTGAAGGCAGACGGTTTACATCCTCCCAAGACATATTTCACACAATCCATCCCTCTATCTTATAAGTATTTGTCATTTTAATGAAGAGTATAATAAATTATTTACCCCAAACATGTAGCATGTAGGTGAGAGATGCGTTTCCGTACAAGTTTTTAGCTGTGCACACGTATTCTCCAAAATCAGTCAGGTTTGCAACAAATCTGAAAATTATGTTTATTTGACATTTTTATGCATCATTCATCATTACACACATAAATAATAGAACACAACATTGCTATCTTCAAAGAAAATTGAAACTTTCCTTCATTGACTTAAAGTCATTCGGCTACATTCCGTTCATAAATCTATAAATGTAAAAAATTGTCTGTATGTTCGTAATAAGTAACCTCCAGAAACACAGTTCCGATTACAAAGATTATTTAAAAGCTAGAAAGCTACAATATTCCCAAGTTACATAGGATTATTATATAAGCCAGAAAAATGCCGTTTCTGTGGGCCATACGGGTGAAATTGTGGGACGCAGTTAGCCCTACTAATATTACCAGTAGTTCTGCGAACAGTAAACCTCGCGAGCACAAACTTTTTTACAACAATTAATATGCCACTAAAATTATTTAAATCGGGATAATAACCATGTAATTTTTAACCGACTTCTAAAAAAGGAGGAGGTTCTCAATTCGGATGTTTGTATTTTTTTTTTTATGTATGTTCGCGCATAACTCCGTCGCTTGCCAACCGATTTGAAAAATTATTTTTTTGTTGGAAAGGGTATACTTCCCAAATGGTCCCATTTTTGTCGAAATCCAGTTCTGATGATGGGATCCTGCAGAAATCGAAGGAACTCTTCAAATATTATAGGCACACCTGTAGCGATTTGGGTATTTTTTATAGTAGCTCGTGCATTTGCTCTCGGAATGCATCACTTGGTGAATTGGAACTGATGATGAAGACCACAGATGGCTACCGGAACTACTCAATGATAATTATTTCACGGGTTGCGATTCGATTACTTTAATATGGTTGCTAAGCAATTTCCGCTCGTCACACAATGCGTGTGGTGAGTGGTGTTGAGGAGTTCTCCTGGTGCTTACCAGCAGAACTCCTCAACAATTAACGTCCCAGCATCGGGAAAAGCAATATTTTATAACATGTGATGAGCAATTGACATTAGACTATTGTAACTTATACAAATTATAAACAGACCCACTAAAAAGCGAGAAAAACTTTTTAACAAAAAAAAAAACCGACTTCCAAAAATCACTACAAAGTGAAAAATAACTTTAATTTCGGAAGTCGGTGGTAAAAACTAAAATACAGATCCAAAGACCGACTTCCGAAATTAAAGTTATTTTTCACTTTGTAGTGATTTTTGGAAGTCGGTTTTTTTTTGTTAAAAAGTTTTTTTCATCAGATCTTCACCACATATTTTTACGAGACCAACATAAAGTAACTATGTATCTTTCAAATAAAAAAATAATCATCGAAATCGGATCTCCTACGGCGGAGATATCCAGTAAGCCCCCATTTTGCCCTTTTTTGGAAGAAGCACCCCTCCAATCAAAAATCCTCGACGGGAAAAAAATCCTATAAAGGCGTAAACCCTGTATACCAATTTTCGTCCAGATTGGTTCTAAGATACGACCTGTAGAGGAATAGCAACAAACTGTCAGACGAAAGCAAATTTTGCCAGACTTGAAGCAGAGACGCTTCGCTTCACTCGCTCGACCAATAAATCCTACAATCCTACTAATATTATAAGTTTGTATGTTTGGATGTTTGTTACACAATCACGCAAAAACGGCTTAACGGATTTGGATGAAATTTGGCACACTGTAAGTTTGTAACCTGGGCCGGCAGTCTCGACATTCGTTACGTTTTTCGTTACGACATTCGTTACGTAATTACATGCTCTGTGGTCCTAATGGGCTCCCCTAGACGAGCAAATGGTAATAGTTCGGTTTTATTAAAGACACACAGATGACACAGACACATCTTCGAGCCCGTTCCTTAAAATTTATCAGACCACAGAGCATGTAATTAGTACTTACCGAGCGATTTCAAGTCGTTAGGCAACGTAACGAATGTCGAGACTGCCCGGCCCTGGATTAACACATAGGATGCTTTTTATCCCGGTAGTACGTTCTCTATCGGATAATTTCCGACCACAACCCGGGCGAAGCCGTGGACAAAAGCTAGTTATAAATATTTTTTTAAGATCTCACCTCAATCCATACTCGTCAATATACTTCCTAAAGCCGGTGATAGGTTCTCCATTCTGTGTCCACTCCACTATAGGCAAGGGTACTCCATGGGCAGAACACGGCAGTTCTACACTCTGTCCTTCTAACACTTCTATAGGCTCAGAGGTGATGGGTGATATTGTTGGCGAGTCTGAAAGTTATTGGTGAGTTTCTATAATCTTACCGGTAGGTTATGTGTGAATAAACAAATATCTGTATCTATAAAAGGCAAAAGTGATTGATGTATCAACGCACAGCCCAAACCGCTTGGTCTAGAGATTCCAAAGACACGTAGGTAAAATTCATGACATAAAGGTGTGAAACGGGGGTCCAAATTAATCATTATATTTTAGGCAGTTGTGGTGGCCTGTAGGTTTAAAGGCCAGCACCCTAATTGCGTAAGACACTATCAATCGGAATCTGAATCATTTTAAAGCAAATTGCTAATCCACTGCTTCAAAAATGTTCGAAAAATTTGTCTGCTCGACAACGTAAATACACACAGTCAAATTTTTCGAATTGGAATGTTGTTGAACTGTCAAAATGAAACCGATTCCTATGTCCCGCTGCTTCTGAAGCGGAATGGAATTTTGTACTCCTTAAAAATTCTGAACTTCAGAAAGCTTCGGGAATCTTTTCATTAACCAGTAACACACTTAAAATGACAAGTGATTGTATTTAGTCCGTCAGTCAGATAATAAAAAAACATTAGGCAATTTAAAAATAACTTAGATCGAGGTGGCCAAAAAAGAATAGAGAGAGAGAGAGAGAGAGAGAGAGAGAGTTGGTGGTGGTGGAAAAGGATGCTCGGAAGGATTTGGGGTAGGCCTTTGCTCAACAGAGGGACGATGTAGGCTAACATAAAAAAGATTTAATTACCGTATACGACCAGTGTAAAGTTTTTGTGTGTGGAACCCATCGAGCTTGTTGCGTTGCATGTGTAAGACCCGGAGTCGTATGCCGTCACCTTCTTTATTACTAACTCGCCGGTGTTAGCCAGAAATCTGTAGAAAACAAAAATATGTATTAAAATAAATAAATATATAACTACTTACGAGTACGCAATTTTCATAAAAGGATTTTTCGCGATGAAATAAGACGAACACAGAGTAAAGAGGACCTTATTAATGAAGTCATAAAACTTGATTTTTAAAAAAGATAATACATTTATTTTTGTTACTCCTTGTAATACATTTTTAGTAAGATTGTGTCTTTGAGTGTCTGTCATATTTTTAATGTATTTTTTTAGTGACAAATAAAAGATTTTTTTTTTACTGATTTCCGAATAAAAAACTATTTATAGCGTGTCTTCCCCCACTCACAGATAGATTGACACTTGCAATGATAGATTAAGAGTGTTATTGACAACTTCACGCCTGTATTCCTCGTAGGTTTGGGCAGAGGTACCCAAACCCCCATTGGTGGTTTGGTGGTGATAGTACACCCCCATTTCGCCCCTAAATTAGGGCGCGAGCCTATTGCCATCAAAAACTGAGAAATTCCAGATTGAAAAAACCTATAACTCTTCCCGACCTGGGAACCTAGAACCTCAAGCTCAGCAGTCATTAAAAGCCATTACAAATAAGTTATTCAGAATAGCCAGAATAGCAAGAACAGTGCTGTCAAATGGGGTTACTTTGATACTACGGGTTTACTTTGATAAACAACTTGATATGATAACAACTTTCGACTTATGACAACTAATTTTATTCGGTGTGTGAATAAGGTTTTATTGGTGTACCAGTTCCTGGGCATTTTTAAAGTAAAAAAACTTTTGATGCCTCCAAAAATCTATATCTATAGATTTTATGTCCGTAAGGATTGAGTCGCCAAATTTCGTATCTTAATGAAATTTAATACTTATTTAGTAGTAAGTTTAAAAATTTTGTAGGTTCGATCCTCGATTTTGTAGGTATAATACTTCAAAAAATATAAGAACATAAAGGTGGCAACTCAATCTAAATGTTTGGATTGAGTCGCCACGTCAGAACTAAGAACATCATGGATGAATGTTTATCATAATTTAGTATGATTTAGTAGCATTTGAGAGTGAGGTGATTGTAGATTGAGGTGCCACCTTTATGTTCATATATCTTTTGAAGTATTATACCTACAAAATCGAGGATCGAACCTACAAAATTTTTGAACTTACTACTAAATAAGTATTAAATTTCATTAAGATACGAAATGTGGCGACTCAATCCTTACGGACATTAGATTTTTTCATAAGACGAAAGTTGTTATCGAAGTAAACCCGTAGTATGAAAGTAATCCCATTTTACGGGTAGTTAACTTACAAGTTATCAGTGAATGCGAGTGGGTGCGTATCTTTAGTCCACACTGTTATTGGCGGCGGCAATCCAACCGCGTCGCAGGAGAACGTTACTGTCTCTCCTAGCTTTAATTGTCGAGGTTCCTCATCTTCAATAGATTTGTCGAAGCGTGGTGGATCTGGAAATAATATAGGTATTTATTTTCTAAGAATTCTCAAGCGACTCTTAACTTTATGGCCGCGTCCTAACCAAAACGATGGTCACGCCAACACGCGACTGTCGCGGGCATTTTCAACGCGTGCGCCGACACAGGGCGCCTTCCAGTTTTCCGAGCGCGACGATCGATCGCGAACGATCATTTTGAGTAGGACTTGGGGTGAGACGTTCTTTACAGTCTGTCTGTCGCTACACTTGACATCAAAATGACAGTGACAGCAAGAGGATTAACGATTCATGTTTTACTTGTTCCTAAATTTTTCTTAACTTTGCTTGGGTAGTTTTTGAATTGGCTTCAATAATACGTATTTTTTCCACTTAGTCTATGTGGATGATGTTATAATGTCACTGTAATTTACACAGCAAGTAGTTGTATTAGAACTCGTGTGGGATAGGTACCACAACTAAAAAGTGAAAAATAAAAACCTTTTTACAAAACAAAACCAATCGACTTCCAAAAAAACACTACTAATTGAAAAATAACTTTAATTTCGGAATTCGGTGATAAAAACGAAAATACGAAACCAAAGACACCGACTTTCGAAATTAAAGTTATTTTTCACTTTGTAGTATTTTTTCTGGAAGTCGGTTGAAACAAGAAAGAATTATTTTTTCAACAAATACACCAAATGTAGTAAAACAACAACTCGTATAGTTGTTTTATGTCACGAAAGCGGGCGAGCCATACTTGTATGTGTAAATGTTGCATGCACGTTGTCTTTGTGTGCGTAAGCTCGGGAGCGCGCTACCTGCAGGTACGCACACAAGAGCACGTGTCTATACGCTGTCATAACAATGAAAAATACCTATAGGTGTTTTTATTTCAGATTTTAAAGAAAACGAATTGTTTTAGACCAATTCACAAGTTACAATGTAAATCTTTATAAAAGATAAATAAAAATGGATGCAGTGTAAGAAATTGTAGTAAGTGATGTAGTGAAATAAATAGATACTATATTTCCCCATCTCAGAATGCCAAACGCCACAGTCAATGCTTGAATCTGCCAGTAATATACGTTGAAAAACCTCTAACCTCTTCGATGAATTTCGAGTGTGTGTGGATTAATTTTATAAAAGTAATTAAAGATACAGCCATTCAATAATAAATCAAAATTATCTATAAAATACAATATTTGACCTAACATATTGATAAAAAGAATTTAGATTACATAAATCAAAAGAAACGTTCATAGTCTATGCCATTATGAAACTCTATGAGAGATAGATAGAAGAAAAGTAAAGACAGCCTGACGTAAGTGTCATAACAATGAAAAATACCTATAGGTGTTTTTATTTCAGATTTTAAAGAAAACGAATTGTTTTAGACCAATTCACAAGTTACAATGTAAATCTTTATAAAAGATAAATAAAAATGGATGCAGTGTAAGAAATTGTAGTAAGTGATGTAGTGAAATAAATAGATACTATAACGCATTACATCTACAAGTATGCCTCACCCGCTTTCGTGAGATAAAACAACTGTACACGATTCGTTTTTACATTTTGCAAGAGTCCTCCATAAAAACATCTGTACTTACATTGAACCACCAAACTGACATCATACCGGTCTTTCCCGATGACATTCACGGCTACACAGCGGTAGACACCGACATGCTCTTCTGTCGTATCAGATATACTCAGCTCCTTATCATTCGCTATCACGCCATTAGGGAGAGAAGTGAAGTCTTTAGCAGAGCCGTTTCTGTACTCCCATGATATTGTCGGCTCTGGGTTGCCTTGGAGAACACTGGAAGAAATAATATTTTATGAATTGATAATAAGGAATTTTAGCGCTTTATTCCATTAAGCCAACGTTCACACGGGCGCTTTTTTAACGCGACATTCAAACAGTGCGTTTTCTCAACGCATTAGGGATGTGCGCGTTACATGAAGCTTAGGCAGTAAAGTTTATAATATGTATAGGTACTTCATGTTTTTGTAACAACGTATTTCCTCATTTTGCTGGCTTTTAATTATTATCTTTTAATTTAATGGACCCAGGCTCTCAGCAGTGGATTTGGATAATAATATTCTATTAACTTAACTTATAAGCAGCGGTGGCCCAGTGGTAACGGCCGCGACTTACGAGTTAGGTCGTAGGTTCGAACCCCGACAGGCGCTTTACTTTGTGTAAATAATTTCATCACCACTGCTCTCAAAACGGTGAAGGAAAACATCGTGAGGAAACCGGCATATCCTATAACCAAAAATTCGAAGACATGTGACATCTACCAACCCGCACTGGGCCCGCGTGGTGGATTATGGCCCACTCCCTCTCACCGAGAGGAGGCCTGTGTCCCAGCAGTGGGAACATAGTAGGCTGATTATGATAACACATAACGTCACGCCATGAAATCCCTGAAGGGTTATTTATTTATTTATTTATTTATTATTTATAGTTAATTAAAACGGTACAACACCAATTACATTAATTAACGTAGAAACATACTTTACTTAAAAACTAACATGGTAACAGTAGACTCCCTTGCATACTTTCTCTCACAGAACACCAGACATATACGCATAATTTTACTCCATTCATCCGCAAAAATATCACATTCAGGGTTGGCAGTCAGAAGGGCGTTGAGCATCTTCAAAGTACGACACACGGGGATTCAGCTCTGGCGACAGTTTTGGCCGAAGGTTGCGCAAACAGATTGTGCCGGCGGCTCGGACGGTGCCCGATGTATTTGTCGGGCACAAATAGTCGACAGAAAAGGCCATGGAGCTTTGGGCAGTCTATACGTCCCCGTAAGGTTTTACAGGCTACCGCGAGCTGATCAAGGCCTCTTCTCACCTCCAACGAGTTAAAACCCAACATCCCTAAAAGATAGTTTGAAGGGTACATATAGGGAAAGAAATGATATAACCTTTGGAATAGGCATCTTAGAAAGGTTTTCTGCACCTTTTCAAGCATCAGAGTTTGTTTCGCGGTATAGGGGTGCCAAACACAGGCACTAGACTCGAGTTTGCTTCGAACCAGAGTGGTGTACAACAGCCTAATAACATTTGGGTTGTGAAAGTCACGAGCATTTCGCAAAACAAACCCCAGGCGCCTGAAAGATTCCTTTGCAAGGGTAGAAACATGATCTTTAAAAGTAAGACAGCGGTCGAAAGTCACGCCTAAGTCCTTTATGTTGGTGACACGAGTAATTACTTCACCACTCAAACTATATTCATAATGAATTGGTCGCAACCCTCTACCGTACGTCATGACGTAGCACTTGCTAGTATTGAAAAATAACTTGTTCACAGTGCTCCACTCAAAGACGGCGTCAATATCTTTTTGTAGGAGTTTGCAATCTTCGCTTGTTCTGATGTGTGCGACAAGCTTTAGGTCGTCGGCATATAGAAGGCACTTGGCAAATTTAACATTAGCTATGAGATCATTGATCATGATCAAGAACAGAGGCGGCCCTAACACTGACCCCTGACTCACGCCCGAGCGTGTGTTAAAAGGCTTGGACTCGAAGCAACCATGCCTGACAAACTGCTTGCGATCCCGCAGGTAGTCGGAAAAAAAGTTAAGAAGACCGGACGAGAAACCAATGGCCCCCAGTTTTGTCAAGAGCACATCATTGTCAACTTTGTCGAATGCTTTCCGGAAATCGAAATACAGAGCGTCAACCTGCGTACCGATGTCCAAGCCTTTGGATATGTAGTCTACATGAATCAGTAGATTCGAATTTACAGAGCGACCCGGCCTAAAACCGTGTTGGGCATCAGAAAGAGACACATTTACGCGTTTGTAAATGAAGGTATGGAGTATATGCTCGAAAACCTTGGCAATGGTTGGCAAGATAGCGATGAGCCTGTGTTCCTCTACAGATGTTTTATCACTGGTTTTGGGGATGGGAGTGACTCGCGAAGTTTTCCATTGCTCTGGGTATACGCCGGACTGGAGGGCTAGGTTAAAAACATGACATAGAGGAGCTGCCAAGATATCGTGACACCCCTTAAGGATAAAGGCTGGAATGTTGTCAGGGCCAACCGAGCTACAGAGTTTGAGTTTAGCGATCCCCTTAACTATATCCGGTGGGGTTAGAACGGGAAGAGGAATGTTATCCCCCTCACTAGTCACACTTAAGTTTCTTGGGTCCAGTTTAGGTGTATTGGGCAGAAACACGCTGGCAAAATACTTAGCAAATGCCTCGGCCGCTTCGACACCCGAAAAAGTCTCACCATTGAGTATTACGTTTGGCTCGAAACCGCCCTTTGATCGCAGGTTAGAAACATGCTGCCAGAACTGTCGCGGATTTTTGCCTATGTTATCTTCTAAGGTATTACAGTACAATCTGTAGGCGTCCTGGGTTCTTGCTTTTAGATCCGTTCGCAGAGCACTAAACTCTGCATAGATAAGATCACATCGCGAAAGCTTCCATTTACTATGCAGTTTATTTTTACGTTGAGTATCGTTTACTATATCTCTAGTAAACCAGACTGGATACCGCCTATTTCCAGCGATCATTCTCTTCTTCTTTGGAATTGAAGAATCAAATAGGTCATATATTATTTTGTAAAACTTACCAGCAGCGGAGGGTACGTCATTGCAGCAAATAACATCTTGCCATGGAGCAGAACGAATTAGATCACTTAAAAGTGCGTTGTCCCCTTTGACAAAGTTCCAATCCCTACTACGATCAATGTTACTGGGGTCCAATTTTTCCCTATCCTTATGAGTTGTGATAGTAAAGGCAATATCTAACGGAGGGTGATATAAGTCGATTGGAACCAGCTCCGTACCTTGGACATGCTCGCAGTTTACTTCGGTACCCTCCCGAGCCAACACTACGTCTAACTTACTCCCACGCATATTCACCACTTCATTCATCTCAGCCAGACTACAAAAGCATAAGAAATAACAGTAATAATTATTGACATTGACAGATGCACTTTTTAAGTTAAGGTCGCCTAAAATCATCACCGTTCCGTTCAAATTAGAGATTATGCTCTCAACCTTGCAGAACCACGTCATGTAATCGTCATCAGTTGCGGTGGGCTTTACGTAGACAACACACACAGATATGCTAAGGCCGAAAATTGTAATCGTAGCCCATAAGTCTTCGCCACGCTCAGTCTCTAGATCTTGCCGCCTCTTCATAGTAACGCCGGGACGCGAAGCCAGCAACACGCCGCCACCAAGAGTCACTCTGTCTCTGCGTAGGATGCTCCAATCTCCGGATGACATTTCTGAATCCTCAACTGAGTAGGTTAGTAGGCATAGGGCGCCAGGGTCGCGGGTTGTTCGAAAGAGGTACCTTGGCCCTGGCACACAACTCACGGAACATGGGTGGAGTGGCCCTTCCGCTCCACTCAGAGCGGGAGAAGCCATTTAATGATTCCCTATCCACAAAAAAAAGGCATATGTGTATCTATAGCACCTATAATAATACACCAACATTACGCCAGTTATTTTGAAGTCCCATGTAATATAATAAGGGGCGAATCCTAACTAATATTATAAACGCGAAAGTGAGTTTGTTTGTTTGTTACGCTTTCACGCTAAAACAGCCGAACGGATTTGCATAAAATTTGACAGATAGGTAGCCTGGAACCTGGAAAAGGACTTGGGCTACTTTTCAACCTGGATCGCAGACGAAGTCGCGGGAAACAGGCAGTAATATTATAATACAGAAATAAGTGACAACGATACATAGTCTCACCTACATGTGATTATAGTAGGGCGACCCGCGCGCGCAGTTACTGTAGCCGGTTCCTTAGACAATACTGGGGGTGCTGCAACAAATTAAAATATAATATAATTATAATGCATAATTAACGCATTATTGTATAGTCAAACGCACATCAATAGTAACAATTTGATGTTGACAGCGCCTTTTTGTCGTAGCAGTAAGGACGATTTTCGTAGTGCAAGTGTTCCCACTGATGTGTGGTTGACAGTACCATAGAAATGCTATTAAAACAATCTCGAAACCCAACATAAGTTATTTTCATAGATCAAAAATGTGTATTCCAACAATAATATCGACTTCATACAAAAAATACTACATAATCTATATTATCTGCCTAGCCTTTTCCCAACTATGTTGGGGTCGGCTTCCAGTCTAACCGGATGCAGCTGAATACCAGTATTTTACATGGAGCAACTGCCTGTCTGACCTCCACAACCCAGTAACTGGGTAATACGATACCCCTTGGTAAGACTGGTTGTCAACTTTCGGGCTTCTGACGACCCGTAACGACTGTCAAAGATCCACGAATGACAGCCGGGACCAACGGCTTAACGTGCTTTCCGAGGCACGGAGGAGTCTCGGTATGTAAAGATGGTCACCCATCCACTGACCAACCCCGGCAAGCGTAGCTTAACCTCATGGATCGACCCGTGCGGCTGTTATTACTTAGCCACGAGCTCCTTTCTTATCCTTATAATATATGTTAATAATTAACGCTGCAGAGGTTGTTTGTTTGTTTGAACGCATTAATCTCTGGAACTTCTAGTCAGATTTGAATAATTCTTTCTACATTTGATTGCCCTATTCTTGAGGAAGCTATTTACGATTACGCTATGCTTAGACTAAGTAAAAAGAAAAAAACAGAAAGAACACTAAGCAAAAACGAAGTAATATAGCATAGGTAATAGCGCGGTCTGGAAATGCAGGGGCCGAAACATGCGGACAAGGTGGCGGGAAAAAGCTGTTTCAAGACAAAATGTCTAATCTTTTCAAAAGTGATCAAAGCGAGCCCGTTTATTCGCACCTATTGTTACAAATTAATAAATAAAAATAATATCTTACCCAGTCCAGTCACACTAACAGTCCCTTTCACAGTCAAATTCTCGTAACCATTATTAGCTTCACAAACATAAGCTCCTAAGTCAGTAAAGTCGATTCTCTTCAAGTACACCGTAGAGTTGTCTTCAGATATGTACACGTTGGTACCAGTGGCTAGTTCAGTACCGTTGTGGTACCAAATGGTGCGCGGCGGGGGGTGGGAGTCTACGACACAGTGTAGTTCCACTTGGTAGTACAGTTGGACGGATTGGTCTGGAAAATGCTTGGTATATTAGTGAGTTATAGGTGAGTGCTAAGCGTATGGTCCTATGTTCGAGCCACGAAATGGGTTTATTGGGTTTTTATTTTTTACCACCAATCAGCCCAGAGTCTGGATTTAACAGAATCCGTCGCCCCTAGACCCATTTAGGGGGGCTGGAAGAGGGCATTATCTGCCCTCCGCCGACGCCCAGTGCGCCTGCTGCGGGACGGGAGAGCACTCGTGATCTCCCTTTCCCTTTCTACAGCTTCCTTCTGCAAGATGACTAATTCGCAGAAGGATACCACCGCGTCCCACGACTCGGCGCTTCCGACCATCGAGCGAGCGACGGCCGGTAGCGACAGGTCGGCTCCGACTTCTGATATGAGGGCACGGCGCGGCTCCTCCCATGCGGCACACTGCCAGTGTATGCCGCGCCGTATACTCCCGACAGTGACAGTTATAACGTAACCCAACCCATTTGCATAAATATGGTTTCGAAACTACGAGCTACAACTCGTAAGTCGCGGCCGTTATCACTGGGCCACCGCTGCTCACCTGCCTGTATATTTATTTTTGTCTAATTTAATAAAGAGTTTTTTTTACACCACTTATTGTCACTGTTGTCACTTCATACTTGGCATGCACCACAATAGTACATTTTGATACAAGTGGAGAACGTTTGTTATTGCGTTCGAGGCGGAATTAACACCCGAGCCGTAGGCGAGGTTGTTTTTGAGCCGAGAAGTGCAATAACAAATGTCCACGAGTATCAAACGACGTTTTTCAATACACTTTTGAAGAAATAAAATAAAATAACGAACAATATTTTTGTCATGAATTATTATGAAACTATGATTTAAATTTTCTTTTTTTTTTCCGCGCTTTGATTTTGCCAGGTTGAAGGAGAAGCAACGGTATAAAGCCGATAAACAGCCTAATATGAAAAATAGAAAATTCAAATATTTTTGAGTTTAGAACACAAATAAATGTTAATTTGTTCATAAACGTTTCTTTTATTGTAATAATCATAGTTTTAAAAAGTATTAACGCCGTAAAGACGCATATCACTTTGCCGAGATTAAAAAAAAAACATTCACCTCCGAATAGAGAGTTGTGAATAGAGGCATTGAACCAAAATTCAATTTAGATTTTTTTTTTTACGCACGTTTTGTCATAACACATCTGACATTGGCAGACGTGTCGACATGGGCACCATTGCCATAGAGAAAAATAGAATAGAATAGAATTTGGACTAAATATAGGTATAAGTTATCTGTGGTAATTTTTATTCCCGCACACGTGCGTGGAAAATAAAAAATCGCACGCGTGTGAAATACATTCCATTGTGAACCTAATCGTAGTGCGATATGAACCAGTTTTCGAGGAAGTGTATTGAAAATCATAATATGCGTTTAGCACTAAACACATTGAAAACACATTCTGTCTCTATCATCTTCAAAAGATTGACAGGAACAATGCGATGTTTTAAATACATTTAGCGATTTGTGGTGCAATCGGGACTGGAGGAAATGCATGCGACTAAAAGAGTGAAGAATATAAATGTTGATGAATGGAGATGAGGAAGGCCAAAGAAAAGATGGATGGATTGTGTGAGGAATGATATGAAAGAGAAGGGAGTGAATGATAGCGTGACGGTTGACAGGGGAGAATGGAAGAAGAAAACGTGTTGCGCCGAGCCCAAGTAACATGGAACAAGGGGACGAAGATGATGATGTTGCAGTGGTGAGTAAATGTATGCAATATTGACACCTAAAATGTTACCTGTAAACCCTTGTCGCAGCGTCATTTTCCTCCTAACGTTGACGACGAGACTGTCCTGATGAATTCCTTCAGTGTTCTCCCCGAAACAGAAGTACGTAGCGTTGACAGCGTTCGCGCTTGAGTTCAGTCTTAAAACACTTCGGTACACGTTCGGTTTCACTTCACTTATCTAGAAGTAGCAAACAAATAATTTGGAAATTAGTTAGGAACTGACTGCCTGCCTAGCCTTTTCCCAACTATGTTGGGGTCAGCTTCCAGTCTAACCAGATGCAGCTGAATATCAGTCCACAACTCAGTTACTGGGTAATACGATACCACTTGGTAAAACTGGTTGTCAGACTTCTATCTATTTTATTATTTCGGGGATCTACAAATGACAGCCGGGACCAACGGCTTAACGTGCTTTTCGAGGCGCGGAGGATCGAGTCTCGATATGTTATGGAAGGTCACGCATCCACGGACCAACCCCGGCAAGCGTAGCTAAACTTGATACATCAATCCGTACGGCTGTTATTACTTAGCCACGCGCTGCTCGGAGACTTTGGTGTAAAACATGCGTGACAAAAACGTATCGAATTCATATCCTCCTCCTCCGTTGAAGTCGGTTAAGAATAGGTATAGTGGACGTGCGCACGGACGTAAAAATATCGCAGCGAATTTTTTTCGCGCACTGGATTTTCAACACTCTGCTTAGCGCCAAGAGTTGAAAATCCAACAGTGTGTTTTTTCGACGCGCTGGGATGCACTGTTGTTGTTAGGTTGGGTTCTCGAAGCTCGGCTCAACAACGAGAGTTGAAATCCAGTGCGCGATAAAATCCCGCCGCGATATTTTTACGTCCGTGCGAACGTCGGCTTGTTTTCGAGTTTTTAAAACAACTGGTTCAACACTGGAGTGACTCACAGTATTATTCAAGAAGGCTTCAGTCTCGCGGTGCCACAGTATCCGGGGTGGCGGCTTGGCGCGCACTTCACACGTCACCTCGATGACAGAGCCCTCTAATATGCTGATGTTCCTAGACCCGACTATACTCACTACCGGCTTTATTAATACTGACACGGTAACGGCATCTGAACCTGAAATAAATTGGCCTATTGTAATCATCATCATCGATCATGCCTTCTCTATGAGAAGAGTCCTTTGCCCTGCACCGGGACAATAAAAGGCTTTTTTTTCATGAAATCATCATAGTTATTTATGCAACTGACGTATAATAAGGGGTATTAAAACACGAATGTGGGTTTAGTGTGATAATAGTATGACATGAGTGTTTTAATACCTAATTATGTACAGTTGCATACAAGACTTTATCTACATCCATGTTATGAATCCTCTATAAAAGGTTCTGAAACAGTTTTTTGCAATACTAATACTCGTATCGAACCTGGCGGCCGGCGTCATAGTATACGACGTGAATTCGAATAAGTTCTTTTTTTAAATTACGGCGCTGTTGTAGTGAAACGCGCGTGCATTAGAATGTTCTTTTTTTGAAAACGAGTTGCATTATGAAATTCAGTACAACATTATAACACTCGTTTGGATGATATTATGGTTACTATGACACTGGTTGTTTTAATGTTGGCAATAAGTTGTTTCAGAAACTTTTATAGAGGATTTATAGCATGGGTGTAGATAAAATCTTTTACTGACTAAAACCCACCCGTGTTCCTTCAGTTGCCTGTGCCAGGGCCACGGTATCTCTTTCGAACAAACTGCGACCCCGGCAGTTAAATTAGAGGGGACGCGCCGTCCCCACTACCAAAAATGACGCATCCGAGCTACCCACATTAGGGATAATCGCAGGGGTAGTAACGACCGCGACTTACAAGTTGTAAGGCGTAGGTTCAAACTCACTTTTATTTCATCACCACTGCTCTCAAAACGGTGAAAGAAAACATCGTGAGGAAACCGGCATGTCCCGAAAATTCGAAGATATGTGACATCTACCAACCCGCACTGGGTCCGCGTGGTGGATTACGGTCCATTCCCTCTCACAGAGAGAGAGTATGGGAACATTATTGGCTAATTATTATTATAATCACTATCATTCAGTTGAAAGACGTACTCTGCTGGACATAGGCCTCCAACAGGAGCATTACATTGTAAGTGAAATTGTTTTTGATGTAAGTCTCTAGGTAAATCCGGGGGTAATGAAAGAAAGAAAATACATTTATTTAGCACAGACTAAAATAAAAATAGTAGGATATATAAAGCTTATGTCCCGAATTTTCAAATAGAAGTTCGGGATATAATTTTTTAGGGCTTTGGTTATCTGATTTGGAATCAACAGAAATCAGTTCCTAGATCCAAAATGGCGACTATGTTAAATGTTGATGGCGACCAAGACGAAGATGTTGGACAGCCGAAAATGAGATGATATTTTCGGCAGGCCAACGCTATTGAGCTATTGCCGTAACGTATCAAGTTATTTGGCACCCGGCCGTTGATATGGCACTTAAAGGCGGAGACTGACTTGCAACATTTGTTTGTAATGTATCATTGGAGGCGAGCTTAGTTACAAAACGGCGATACACTAAACGTGGCGAACGCTCACTTCGACCACTTGATTCAAACGTGTTCCATTTTTTGGGGTCCGTACCAAAATGTAACAAAAAAAAACCATTATAATTAGTGATAGAAGTTTATCAATCGATGTCTCTAAATAGCACAGTTTTTCAGAAATCATGAAACAAAAATTACATATAAATGATGGTACGGAACCCTCGGTGCGCGAGTCCGACTCGCTCTTGACCGGTTGTTTATTCAGAATGACGGTAAACGTGTGCAAGCAATGCTCGCATCGAGCGGCTCGGCTCACTACACTGACTACTACGCGCTTCTACACGCTACTGTAACGTGTGTCAAAAGAATTCACGGAAAAGCCGACAATCGAGTGGTGCATCGAGCGGCTCGGCTCGCTGCACTAGCTACTGTAACGCGTTACAAAAACTCGATACATTACAAACAAACGTTACAAGTCAGTCTCCGCCTTTAGAACTGTTTGTAGAGCGCCATCTCCATCTCTATCACTCACACCTGTGGGACAATTTCCTTCTAATTCTCGATGCGTCATATTTACTGTACAGGTCTCCCAAAGTGATAATGCACATAGAAATCTTCGTCACTGTTCGGCAACGGTCGTATTCCCCGAGCGTCGGAAGACGACATGTATATAGAGTGGTTAAGTGCATTTTTTTCATGCATAATTTAGTAGAATTATGTGGTTTGTGCTAAAAGAGATAAATATTGATTTATCAGTAACGAAATTTGATTCGATAATTCCATGTAAGTAAATAGCGAGGAAAATCATACGATTGCGAATATGCTACAATTTTTGTTGGATTGAATTACTTCGAAAATTTTATAGGAGGTACTTTTCAAGTATCTTACTGAAGCTCGTGTAATGATGGAAGAAAAGAAGGCTTAAATAACACAAGGTTTATATTAGAAGAAGAAAAATGGTTTTCAAACACAGGTTTACATTAAAATTTAGAAATCTAATCATTACAATCTCAGTTCACTAGTATTTACAGCACTGATCATTCCAGAATAATATTACAATTACAAAAAAAATAATCAGAATCAGGGAGGATCTCTATTCCTGACATCTTAGATTCATCAGAACTTTCATTATGCTCTTGCTCATTTACATGTTAGTGTATTTACCAAATAAACTATTTAAATTTGAGTAAGATAATTAAAGTTGAAATTAAATTCACTTTTGAAAACAAAAACTTTTTACAAAAAAAAAACAACCGACTCCCAAAAAAACAATACAAAGTGAAAAATAACTTTAATTTCGGAAGTCGGTGTCTTTGGTTTTTTATTTAGTTACTTTCGTTTTGTTTTGCCACCGACTTCCGAAATTAAAGTTATTTTTCACTTTGTAGTGTTTTTTTGGGAGTCGGTTGTTTTTTTTTGTTGTAAAAAGTTTTTATTTTTCACTTTTTAGTGGTGCCTACCCCACACAAATCTGAATACCACTCTGCAAAATAAATTAGAGCATCGTCCACATAGACTAAATGGAAAAAATACGTTAAGTCGTGTCAGAAGTTTGGTAGGCGTAGTTTTAGTTGACGGACATAACGAGGCTACGAAATCTGCCTTCTGACAATCAAGGCCACACATAACATACAACTCAAGTAGCGCAATTTGAAGCGGCATATAATTACCATTAAAGCATTTATAGCCAGAGTGCACCTCATGACAATTCCAATAAGCCCAAACACGGCTAGGATACATTGTTTTATTACTGAGTTCCGATGCCTACCTTCCGGCTTCTTCATCAGATCGGTTCGATGGTACCATTTTCATCAGAACCATTTATTTATAGCTTCGTCATAGTCGCTTAACTATTTTAATCTTATTGCTATCCGTGAAATACTTTTCATCGTTGAGGAGTTTCCGTGGCCATCTGTGGTCTTCTTCATCAGTTCCACTTCACCAGATGATACTTTCTGAATGCAAACGCTTGATTTGTTGATGAAAATACCATAATCGCTATATGTATGCCTATAATATTTGAGGAGTTCCCTCGATTCCTCATGGATCCCATCATCAGAACTGGATTTTGATAAAAATGGGACCAATCTGGAATTATACCCTTTCAAATAAAAAAAGAATTTTCCGAATCGGTTCATAAATGACGGAGTACTGAGGTAACAAACATACAAAAAAAAAAAAACATACAACTGAATTGAGAACCTCCTCCTTTTTTGGAAGTCGGTTAAAAACCAAGAAGGGTGTGTAATAGCAGCTCTATATAATTCCACACAGAGAGAACACGTGCAGTCACCACCAATGTATAAAGACGACTGACGGACCTTTGACTGACCGGCGACCGCCGCCGCCCGCCCTAATTGTTTTCGATTGTGTACACATGATATTGACTCCTATCTCTTTCGAACAAGGTGCAAAATGCAAGTGCATTGTTTAGGGCTCTTACGATTCAATGATTCGGGTGTTTCCGAGAATACGACAATTAGCGAAGATCTGCATGTGCATTATTAATTTGGGAATACTGTACATACCTTTACGTTCCCCCCTAATCGCCGAACACGTCCAACTACCGTCTTCAGTAACATTCTTCACATTTAACACATCGTTAGAGGTCTCGATGACGTCTCGTGACGTCACCACGGTCCCGTTAGGTGCGGTCCACACGACTGACGCCGCATTCTCCACAGTACACACGAGTTGGAAGTCTGAGTTTATCTGTTTTGTTAGTGTGTGGGGGCCTAATATTTGGGCCGTTGGGTTAGGTTTCGTTTGTATTTCTGTGGATTGGTTTGCTTTTCCTCCTAGAAAGAAAGAAAAAAGTATAAATCTTTTGAAGTATTTATTCTATGAAATGTTAAGTTATATGGCTTGGGTATAGAACGAGTGCGGAGGGGAGGGAGTGGGGGGTGTGGAGTGATTAAAGGGCTTTCAACTTTCTGTAAGCTAGATAATATATGGTAATAATATCTCAAGGTACAATCTTTTACAAGATTTTATTCTTATGTGCAACGCTATCTTTTGAACTTTTGATACAGGGTTATTTCAGTTTTGCATTAATTAGGTTTTCGATTCGTTGAATCAAACGCATAAATACTGCCGCCTTCAAAATCTAATAGGGTATTACACCCATTTTCAAATCACAGGCATCTAGCCGCGGGAGGGCCCTGGTGACCTGTAGTGCGATTCTGTAACCATCTCACCGTGAAAACTTAGGTGAAGTGAGCGCGGAGTGAGCTGTCAATAGTGTCAGTTCCTAGCAAAAACAAACTCACTTCACCTAAGTTTTCACGGTGAGATTTTTACAGAATCGACCGGCTGTAATACAGGTTTTTATATAAACCTACTTCAGGCACCAGTCTCTCACAAAGTTAGCTCCTTGTCCATCCACTATTGTAAAATTTTGGCTTTAAGTACATAACTTGTGTAGAGAAAATAAACGTTTTATATTATTTTTATTATTTTATTTATTTTTGAAAAGTGTCTCAATTAGATTCTATAGTGCTAATAAGCCACTAAAAAAAACACAAAATTTTTATTCAACCGATAAGTGCCATAAAAATGCATTTAAATTTTACATTTTCAAATTTCGCGCGAAAACGCTGGAAGCAGAAGACGCCATATTGCTCCGTGGTCATGACGTCAGGTCGCTGAGTAAACAAACACTTTACATACGCTGATCAGTGACAGTTGATGACATTGACACTTTTTAATTTATACAGCCGTAATGACGTAATAACATGGCGGCTACTTTCATGGTCAATGACATTATTATCTAAGTTCATGGTGTTAGAAAACAGATTAATAAAACTGAAAACTTTGAATTGAATTTTAAAATTTACATTACTATTTTATGAACTAAAATTAACATTTTCCGACTGCTTTTTGCCTAAGCTATCTAAATAATTTATTTTTATATTTTTCCCCTAAAAAGCGTAAAATACCATACAATACCTACTTATTCATGTCTCCTCCATTTCGCTCTGCTATTCAGTTTCAGATCTAAAATTACACACACAGTTACAGATGTGGTACATACCTCTATTAGCAGCGGCACAGGAATAAACTCCGACATCTTTTTCACCGATTTGTATTGTTTTATTGAACGTGTATACTCCTTGTATGTTCGGCTCCTTGTTTAAATCAATAGCTGTAAATAGAGAAAACAACAAGGTCATATTCAAATAGTAAAACAAAATCAAATTCTCTTATAATGCTATGGCGAGTTAGATGAACCATGCATTGTTTAAAGCAAGAGAGGGATGCAGCTATACAGAACACATAACAGCATCTCTTTTTCGCAACGAAACAATGATGACATCAACACTTAAAATGTGGCCCCAGGTCGGTTAAACAGGCTTTTTCTTGTACATTATTTTTATTTCACGAAGCGACACGCGCTTTACTTGTGTTTACCAAGTGTACAAACACGCTGTGAATGTGTGTGTAAGCGCTGGAGCTGACAGTCCGAGACAATAACAAGTCGGAAGTGTGTGTTATGTGCTGACGCTCCTCGTCTTCACGCACAAATACATAGCGTGTTTATACACTTGGTGAACACAAGTAAAGCGCGTGTCGCTTTGTGAGATAAAACTACTATATCGACACAAAACAAATGGGTAGTTCATTACGAGGTAGAAAAACATATTAATCAGCCAGCAAGTTCATAGTTGACTTCACTTATATTCTTTTCAACCATTTATTTTACTTTTGACATAAGCACGCCTATGAAGTTCCTTATTTATTGAGAGGCAACCATAGACGTAAAACTGCAATACTTCATGGACGCTATGAAGTTCCTTATTTATTGACAGGCAACCATAGATGAAAAAATGCAATACCTATGTTGAGAATATCACGCCACGCCGGGCGACCGCGGGCGGTAGCTGCGGTCGCGGAGGGGGACCTCGAGCAGCGAGCGTGCAGCACACCTGACTCCGCGCTACTGAGTGACCTACATTGATTTTCTCGCCAGTTATCAATTTAATTCTGTTTGTTGCTATCCTTGTAGAATTCATAGTATTACAGTCCATTATAAAGTCACCAGTTTTATTAGTCCTTGTACCACCAAGAGGGTACTCCCAGTCTTCTTCACCTACTTCATGGACGCTAAAGTAAAATAAATGGTTGGAAAGATTATACCTAGCGGCAGTTTTAATGTAATTTATTTTATTTTATTATATTCGGGAAACTTACAGCTAAAATAGACAATATCCTTATACAATATGAATCTGAAGGCCATTTACAAGTTTCCACTGATAAAAATTTAAAATTTAAATTGAAACAAAAGACATCGGTACAAAATACCTATTTGTAACATAAATTAGGAAACAAATAGTACACGATCAACAAACACAAACTTAAAAACATTTATACACAAACAATTACTCTGTCGTAAACTCACTCTTCACCAACAAATGCCTAAGCCGAGAAACACTGGTATTGAATATATCCAAATCATGTTCACCAGACAGTTTATTAAAACTTCTGCTCGCACGGATTAGAAACGAGTTCTGCCTGTACGCGGACTTGGAATGAGGGATATACAACATACCATAATGTGTCTGTGAGCCGTTGTAGAGCAGTCGATTCTCTAACAGCAGCGCTTCACTATACACAGTGCAGGATATTGTGACATTGTCACCTGTCTCTACCGTAGTGTTGCCAGGCTCTATTGTAACTTGTGGAGGTTCCACTGAAACAACAAGTTAATACATACATACACAAATTCCAGCCTTTTTTTCATGGGGGTAGGCAGAAACTACAGAACGTATGGGGACCATAGTCCCCATACATTTTCTATAAGCTTATATGAGATTACATTCCGAGCACGGCAGCAATGTCGCGGCAGCACTGCTTTGTAAATAGTGACACAATTGCACAGCTGCGGCAGCACAGCTGCGGCAGCACTGCAGCGTGCTGCCGAGATGGGAATCATACCTTTAGAATCCATACTAATATACTAGTTTTATAAATGCCAAAGTAACCGCCATTCACGCCTTAACAGCAGAACGGATTTCAATGATATTTGGCACATGGGCAGCCCATGACCTGGATTACGACATAGGATACTTTTTATCCCGGTAGTAAGTTCCCGTGGGATAATAATTAAAACAATCGGCCAAGTGCGTGTCAGGCCACGGGCAGTAATAGGGTTCCGTAGTGCACGCCGCCGCACAGTGGGCTGAAAATCGGCTTTCATAGAGACTTAGGGATTTCTATCTGCAAGTGCCGGATTTTTTCCTGGATATTGCTTCTATTAGTTGTTACTATATTCAAAAATGACACCGGAGTTAATTCTGGACAAAAACGAAGGAATTATAATTTTTTTACGAAAAATTTGTATGAAGCTAGTATAAAAAAGTTAATTATCTCGCAAACAGCAAGGAAAACCGTAATATCCTTACAGGTGGTTATAGTACTAATTATTTATGATTTTTTGACATATGTCATATAACGGTTTTCGCTGCTAATTTTTTTTTTAAAAATCGTCAAAATATTTTTACTTATTTTTACGTATGAAACGGTTCCTTTTAGTGACTTAATTAAGAACATTGTTAATTATAAATAATTTTATCAACCCAAATATTAAGACTATATAAAACAAGAAAAATATTTAAAAAATAGAAAAAATGAAATCAAATATTAAACATTTTCCTTATCACTGTCGTTGTCGGACTCCAATTCTGAGTCAGAATCCAGATTGGATATATCTAAAAACTCGAACTCACTTTCCTGAAACTGAATTAATTCGAGAGTTTCAGCAAAAAAGCTCTGCTTTCTTTTGGCATCTAACTTAGGCCTTTGTGCACTTAGGAAAGGATCCGAAGAAACAATAAGCATATTTAAGATATCTTGATTACAATCTTGCCTGCTTCTTTTCCGCGAATGATGTTCCCGGAACCTCCTAAAATCTTTGTTTCGAGACTCTGAGGCTTCTTCCGAGAGAGTCCCAATCGGCACAATATCATTTTTCTCGATTATGTCAGCCCCGTGTATTAGTAATTTATGTACGGTTGACGACATGTAGTACCAGTCGTACAATTCCACGTACTTTTCTGCTGTTTTGCGGGCAAAATCTTTAAATTTTATTACGTCGATCTTCTCGCCAGATGTTATCGCTTGCAAAATCACAGCAAATCTTTTAATAAGATCTTCGTCCAACCCGGTAATAGCTGCAGTTTTATTGGGAAACTCGAAAAACTTTCTTGCGGTATTCCCGTCATTGGTAGTTCCCGAGCCTTGTTTTACAATATCAATCAACAGATTGAGCTGATCTTTGAATTTATTTTGAATAGATTGTTTTCTGTTCTGCAACATTTCTTTGTCCTCATTACTTCTCGCTGCCCACCGTTTGAAGTCGAGCCTGTACGCAATATATAACAGACATTCCATACAATTAATACGTGCGTGTAGAGATGACAAGCCAAATTCGTATATGTCAGCACACACAGTCTTTGATGTTACAACATCTAAGCGGTTAATTTCCGTAGGTTTTGCTAAGCACAGGTAGCACGATGCATTTGATCTGGCCTCAGAAAGGTACGTGCAGACTTTGGCGTCGATCATTGTCATCATTAGTTGATGAGTCACCATGTTATTATTAATTCACTCTGTGGGGTTAAGGTCCTCAATTTCATCATCCATTTGTCTTTTGAAACCAATGACAACTGCTTCGCTCTCCTTTACAAAAGTAAACTGAACTGGACGACAATACAAAGTTGAGCATGGTTTTGGGTTCGTCCATACAGTATTATCACCATCTGTCAGTTTTAGTGGCACCAAGGAGGTCATGAAAATGCTTGCATCATCTTGCTCACCCTCCATTTTCTGCTTGTATCGGCTTTGGTTGGAAGCACCATCAAATCCCCACTTGGATATCAGCTTTAGCTGCTTATTTTGCACATCTGCATAGTCAGAAAGACTTTGAAGGATCCTCGTCACCGTGATGTCAAGTAAAGCTTGAAGTGTAATCCTAGCCGAGGAATCCGTAACTGACACTGATTGCTTCGGAGGGTAGCAATCAAGCTTAGTTTGTTGCACTTTATAGTAGGATGGATAAATATCCTTAGCACCTTCCCGAATGGCAGCCTCTCGCAAAGTAATATATTGCCACTTTGACAGTTTTAGTGAAAGAAGCAATCCAAGCGCTTTCTCTGGTGTAAATATGACTTTTTTCACTGGTTTCTTAAGCGTTTCTTTAATTTTAACGGCTGCTTCAGGATTTTTCATTTAATTTGTAACAAAATTTATACATTATTAAATTCATAGTTTAACATAGAATGGACATTTCATTTCATCTCACTATAATAGAACCTATATCACGTCCCAACAAAAGTTCTATAATGTATTCGATCACAGATGCCATATCCTCATGCCCTTCTTCTTTTAAACGCGCTGCAGCTGCATATGCCAATTCACTGGAGTCTTCGCCTGTATGATCATCAGATCTTCTCTTTTTCTGTTTACTTCCCAAATCTTCGAATGGTTTTCGGGACCTTTTTGTCATTGTTCCAACGGACAATGATGCCGACGACGAAGGTTCTTGAGAGTCTGATTGTGCTCTTGGTATCTCATCAACAGTCGGTTCTTGATTAACTAAAGCTTGCACACAACTTGGCCAATCAATATTTGCTTGCAGCCAATTTCCGTACAGTCTTCTGAAGTGATCAAGGAATCGGTTGGATTTCTGCCATCTCTGTAAAGCAGCTCGCGTGAATTTCCGACAAAATTCTTTGAGAGTTACTCGATCTTCGGCAGAAAGGCAATCGCCTATGCGGGATACAACTGCACCAAACAATACTTCATGATTAAATGAAGTACTTTCACTTTTTAGAAGAACAAACAAGTCTAAATTGGTGATTAAACTTTCCATTTTAAGATTTTATAGTTGCAGGGCAAAAATTTAGTGTTAGCAGTTACACCGTTGTGAACAATCTAAATTATAAAGCAAAATTTTAGCCCTTTTATTGCAAAACGTCGATAATTAGTTAACTACCCTCATTAGAGTTTTAAAAGATGTGCTAATGAAAATTTATAATCGTCCAAAACATTTCTTAGAACTCTTAGCACAACTAATCAACAAATTAGCTTACTTATCAGAAATCATTAACAATAATTTAATCACCTATTCAGACTTATTAGAAGACTAAACAATTTGTTATTTGGTATTTTGAATGTATGTAAAGTTTTAAAACTCATTTTGTATTGATAAATATCTAATTCAAACATAGTTGGCTAAGTGTGGATGTACTATAAACCTCTGACTACTCCTTCGGGAATATAGGGGTGATGCTATTTTATGTTACGTGTTGTTAAAAGTCTGTGTTCCTCAACCTAAACATCAAAAGGCACATTTTCATGTGTAAAAATAAATAAAAATATTTTGACGATTTTTAAAAAAAAATAGCAGCGATAACCGTTATATGACATATGTCAAAAAATCATAAATAATTAGTAGTATAACCACCTGTAAGGATATTACGGTTTTCCTTGCTGTTTGCGAGATAATTAACTTTTTCATACTAGCTTCATACAAATTTTTCGTAAAAAAATTATAATTCCTTCGTTTTTGTGCAGAATTACCTCGGGTGTCATTTTTGAACACAGTAACAACTAATAGAAGCGATATCCGGCAAAAAATCAGGCACTTGCAGATAGAAATCCCTAAGTCTATGAAAGCTGATTTTCAGCCCACCGTGCGCCGCCCGTCGTTATTCGAGCGTAAATATTATTAATTTAGCAATCATTATTAATAAGAATGTTATGATTTTATTTTTGTATATTTTTACATGGTTCATAAACGTATATTTACTACCTGTTTTACACAACTAACAACGTTACATAAGTAATTTTTAATGGAATTTGTACGAAATTTTTACTGTTGTAAGTTCATTTTACAAGTTGGTTGACTATTACTCGTAAACTTGAAAAGCCTACTTAGCTGTGATAGTTTTCCTTTTAATTTCGTTATATATTCTACTACCGTGAATTTTTTCACTCATCCAAAACTAACCGTTTTGCTGGCAGGTGGGGACACTTGACTCTAACAAAAATTAGCACTTTAAAGCTTAATATTTCAGAAACGTATCCCTAAATCGAAAAACTATTTTCACAAACCCGCAATATTTTTTAAAAACCTATCCAACAACACCCCACACCATGGGGTAGACGAGAAAAAAAAACACCCCACTTTACGTGTTCAGAAAGAACTCTAAAAAAATTTTTTTTTCATGATTTTATTTTACCACTTTGTCGGCGTAATGAATATGTATATCCATGCCAAATTATAGCTTTCTAGTACTACGAGTCTCTGAGCTAAGCTGCGGACGGACGGACAGACAGACAGACAGACAGACAGACAGACGGACGGACATAGCGAAACTATAAGGGTTCCTTGTTGACTACGGAACCCTAAAAAGCCGTACAAACTAGTTACCTATAAGCGTAAGTTCCGTAGCAGTCTTACTGACTCCCGCCACGTTGTGTGCAACGCATCTATACGTCCCAACGTGCTCCTCATTCATGTTCTCAATCACATAATCTATCGACGTGGTTTGTCTGAAAATAAATCAAGGAATTAATTAGAATACATTTATTTAAAACATTGCTTAGCAGTTCTTAGTCCAGGGGGCTAATGCGTTGTCGCGGGTTGTCTGAAAGGGTTACCGCGGCCCTGGCATAGGCAACTGAAGGAACACGGGTGGGTTTTAGTCAGTAAAAGTCTGACACGCCCTCCCGCTCCACCCAGAGCGGGAGAAGTTATTTGATGATTTCCCACCCTCAAAAAAAAAAAAAAAAAAAAAAAGGGGGCTAATGCGTTACCGATTCAATTACTTATAACAATCGGCTTTATTTATGAAGAAGTTTTAATCGATTTAACACATTGATATTTTATTTGTAAAGAAAAACAGCGTCCTTGAAGTATTGCATTTTTTCGTCTATAGTTTCCTGTCAATAAATAAGGAACTTCACAGGCGTGAACTTCATAGGAAATTAACGCTGTGCGACCTGAATTGCACTCTGTTGTGTCACGAGTCGCTATTTATTTAAATGATTTTGCGGAGAGGATCTTCTGTACTTGTACTATTATATTATGAACTAGCTTTTGCCCGCGACTTCGTCCGCGTTTCCGTCGTTTTTCGTAAAAAAAGTACCATATGTCCTTCCTCACGGTTCAGTGGTTTTGATGTAACAGACAGATTAACTTTCGTATTTTAGTAATATGTCAATCCACAATACTGTTGAAAAATATCGCAATAAGGAACCGCAGAATATTATTATTAATAGCTGTGCCCGCGACTCCGTCAGCGTGTAACTCCTTGTATGTTATTAAGTTAATGTATTGGACTGCTAAGCTATCGGGAGTTACACGTGTTATTGTGAGTCAACCATAAAAGATAGACATATGCTGTTGTGGGATATTTTTTAGATAATATTATGTAGAACATTTCCGTCATAAATGATTTCTATGTAGCTTTAACCATTAAGGCTGCACACGCGCCGTAAGCTTAAAAAATGGAGCAACTTCTCCCGTTTTCCCAACATTTCCCTTCACTGCTCTGCTCCTATTGATTGTAGCGTGATGAAAAGTATACTATAACCTCCCCAGGAGTATGAAGAATAATTGTACCAAGTTTCGTTAAAATCCGTCGAGTAGTTTTTGTTTCTATAAGGAACATACAGACAGACAGACAGACAGACAGACAGACAGACAGACAGACAGACAAAAATTTTACTGATTGCATTTTTGGCATCAGTATCGATCACTAATTACCCCCTGATAGTTATTTTGAAAATATATATCATGTACAGAATTGACCTCTCTACAGATTTATTATAAGTATAGATTGTGGTAAAACTCACAAGCTAGATATCTGGTGTTGTATGCTCGACGCGTCCTTGGTCCACATGGCAGTGACCGGCACCAAACTTTCCACATTACATGACAATACTACGCGCGAATGAGAATGGGATTCCACCTGAAAATATACTCTAATTAGTGAGCGTTTAAAAAAAACTACCAAGTGGACTATGGTAAGGGTCTTTGGAGGAGGGGTCCTTAATGAGTATAAAAGCTAACTAGGTAGCTGTTCGCTTTTTGCAAGCCAAGACCTACATTCCGACCTCGACGTCGAGGTCGCAATCGTAATTGCCAATGCCCACTACTCGGTGAGGTTGTGCCAACTAGTAGCACAGCCGAGCCTGTAGCCTTAAACCCTCTATTACACTCTACTTCACCTATCAGGATCCAGCCTGGACCCTCACGCTGTTCTCCCAACCCCAGCGATGTGCAGTCGCTAAAACCCCTAGTTTTAAGCCCTAGCCGGAGGCTTTAAGTTCGCTTAAAGCAGTCACAGGAAAGTCCGGTTAAACAGTCTCGTAAGTTCGCTTTTAGCCATAATTGTACAGACCATTCAGTTATTTTACCTCTGATTTTGCATCATTGCCAAAATCACAGTGATCCTTATTGTCGATGCAATAAGGTTGCTGTTGGGTTGCTGCCACTGACAAGTCTGTCAAAATCACAGTTATCTTTACTTTCGTTGCAATAAAGTTGCTATTGGGTTGCTGCTGTCAGAGGTAAAATAACTGTGAATGGTCTGCAGTGATAATTGGAAATATATCTATTGTTCCAATGACCACTACAGTAATGAAGGGGTTAAAATGGAACCTATACTAAACGAAGAACAGTTATTTCTTACCTTTCGGGGTGCTGTTAGATAAGGAACATCTGCAAGAAAAGTTTATTGAGTAAGAAACTTAAACAAGACATGACAAGATCTATAGAGCCCTAAACTTACACCCACAAAAATGGAACTTCAGTGCGATTCTGTAACCATCTCACCGTGAAAACTTAGGTGAAGTGAGCGTGGAGTGAGCTGTCAATAGTGTCAATTCCTAGCAAAAACAAAATCACTTCACCTAAGTTTTCACGGTGAGATTTTTACAGAATCGACCGGCTTGAATACTCAGTTTGAAAGAACCAAATCAACAGTGTTTATTTGAGCACACAGATCAGGAAGTGTTACAACAATATAACGTAGGTACAGTCCGCGAGGCGTAAGATGAGCTTTGCATTTGTGTGACTGATCACCATAATGGTACGAGAGCCCATGACCAAAATTTTTGTCTTATCGTTTTACGTAAGACAAAATCTTCAATCATCTTACGATGCGACATGGTTTTGGTCATGGCCTCTCGTACTAAAACAACAAAAGCCGATTGCCAAAAAGCAGTATAAAGCAGTATAAAACTAAAAAAAGAACGCGTCGCGCTCTATGCCGGACGTCACGCCTACACTATCTATGTGCACTCACACAAATGCAAAGCTCATCTTACGCCTCGCGGACTGTACCTCTGTGTCCTGTAAGAATAAACACAAAAAAATAGTGACAAAAAGCCACCTCTTTACCTGGCAACTGTGCCTGAATAGCAGTCGCTCCGATCCTCTTTAAATCTTGTTTGTGCTGATCCTGACCATTAATCTGGAAATTGTCGAGGAAAATTATGTAAGTAGGCATTATGGGTGGCAGTAGGGACATCGACGCACAACCTGTTACCATGGATTGAGATTTTTCGTAGGTTATTAAAAAAAAAGTGCTGTTCCATAGGTAGGTTTTAGGTATTGCACTTTTGTAGGAAAGGAAGAGGAGCTCGTGGCTAAGTACTAACAGCCGCACGGGTCGATCCATCAGGTTAAGCTACGCTTGCCGGGGTTGTTCAGTGGATGAGTGACATCTTTACATACCGAGACTCCTCCGTGCCTCGGAAAGCACGTTAAGCCGTTGGTACCGGCTGTCATTCGTAGATCTTTGACAGTCGTTACGGGTTGTCAGAAGCCCGAAAGTCTGACAACCAGTCTTAACAAGGGGTATCGTATTCCTTACCCAGTTACTGGGTTGTGGAGGTCAGATAGGCAGTCGCTCCATGTAAAATACTGGTATTCAGCTGCATCCGGCTAGACTGGAAGCCGAACCCAACATAGTTGGGAAAAGGCTAGGCAGATTGATTGACTTTTGTAGGAAACAGCAGATTTTTTTTTAATAACCGACGAAAATTCAACGCACGGGGGTTCAGAATCGTGTACAAAATCCAAGGTAAGAGGTTGCAAGTCGATGTCCCTGCCACCCTATATAATACAAGTTGGTTATTACGGCGTGAATTCTGAATTCTGGGCCGAGACCATTTTGATTGCCATCGACACGCTAAGAAGAAGAAAAGATTACGGTGTAACTCAGAGAACCGACGTTTAATTAGTCTGCCGCTTTTTGTAGGTGATTCCGACTAAAGATTAAATAGATTGACGTCGATCTAATCCGGATCCGAAATCCGTGTTACGGTTGATCGAACTACCGATGGTTAGTCGTTGCTTGATCGATAGGGTTTTCAGACGAACAATTCGACTGCTTCAGAATACAGAAATTCTGTATTCTGTGACGACTGCTCGACATCAATGGATCGTAATTCAGACGGGAGCCAACGGCAAAAATTGCCAATCTAAATTCGGACTTACATGTACAGACATAAAGATGAATATTGAATAAACTCACAGCAATGTAAAAGAACTCGTCTGGCGGTATGAACGGGTCAGCGACGTACACGTTGGTATCTGTCTGCTTAAGGGGCAGCTCGAACAGCGTGCGACCCGTCAGAGTAAGTACCTCTGCGTACTGTATGTTAGCGGTCACGTTCGGCGGGGATAAAGATATCATCATGTGGTTGTATGTGCCTTAAAATAAAACATCATGTAAACTTTTTGGTTTTTATACGTATAAAGAAAGCACTATCTCGTATAGCTTTATTGGTCTCGCAGAGCATGAGACTTGATCCTCGATTCGATCAATAAAATGGTGGCGAGATAAATATTCAAATTGAAAATTTCGCTCGCCCCCTATTTTATTTGTAGACTAGCTTTTGCCCGCGACTTCGTCCGCGTTTCCGTCGTTTTTCGTAAAAAAGTACCATATGTCCTTCCTCACGGTTCAGTGGTTTTGATGTAACAGACAGATTAACTTTCGTATTTTAGTAGGGAAATATAATATGTCAATCCACAATACTGTTGAAAAATATCGCAATAAGGAACCGCAGAATATTATTATTAATAGCTGTGCCCGCGACTCCGTCAGCGTGTAACTCCTTGTATGTTATTAAGTTAATGTATTGGACTGCTAAGCTATCGGGAGTTACACGTGTTATTGTGAGTCAACCATAAAAGATAGACATATGCTGTTGTGGGATATTTTTTAGATAATTTTATGTAGAACTTTTCCGTCATAAATGATTTCTATGTAGCTTTAACCATTAAGGCTGCACACGCGACGGAAGCTTAAAAAATGGAGCAACTTCTCCCGTTTTTCCAACATTTCCCTTCACTGCTCTGCTCCTATTGATTGTAGCGTGATGAAAAGTATGCCCAGTACTCCCCAGGAGTATGAAGAATAATTGTACCAAGTTTCGTTAAAATCCGTCGAGTAGTTTTTGTTTCTATAAGGAACATACAGACAGACAGACAGACAGACAGACAGACAGACAAAAATTTTACTGATTGCATTTTTGACATCAGTATCGATCACTAATTACCCCCTGTTAGTTATTTTGAAAATATATATCATGTACAGAATTGACCTCTCTACAGATTTATTATAAGTATAGATTATTAATTTTTAGTTCGATATGGGCCAGCTCTTGACCTCGATCCGCCTGATCGAAAGCGAACACAAAGTAAAGCGCCTGTTTAAATGATAAATGATTTTATTTATGTAAGTAGGTTTTAACAAACGTCAATCATATTTTTAAAAACTTGACTAGGTCGGCGTTTCCTATCTGACTAATCTGAGAAAGAAGGCCGAAACAAACTCACGAGGTCAGAGTCTCTTTTAAAGTCCAGATATAATCTTTGTCAGATCATGTGAAGACCATGTAGGTTGGTGTCTGAAATGGTCTTTTGAGGAAAGAACCTCACAAATTGAGTGGACCTGTCCAGTCAGTGCACGCATTTGTTAGTAATCGTGCAGCTCAACTCCGAACTTAAGAAGCTCAACGATTCGAAGAACAATACCAAAGAAAGGACATTTGGGTAGGCCGCATAAATTACTAAATTACTAACCATGATTAAAAATTCTTACATAACAAAATCGTGATATTTTGTTATGTAAGAAACAGGATTATTAGGATTGAAGTGAGGTTTTGCCTAGCAGTTAGATCTCATTTATCCTAGTCAACTGTTTTTAACCGACTTCAAAAAAGGAGGAGGTTACGTATTCGGCGGGTTAAAAAAAATTGCCTTTACTAGCAAACTAGCTGTGTGGATAATTAGGATTGATAATCCCTGCTGAATATGCTTACCTTTGAGAGGCCTATAGCTGGTCTCCTTCATAGAGCGGGGCTTTTCAACAGAGAAGCCGTGATTAAACGTCACATTTGACAGACCGACGACCTTCACTGAGTGTTCCTCTTCGCTGCCCACTGTGATCGTCCAGTTGCCTGGCTCCGGTTGCATTACCTTCACTATCTGGTATTAGAAAACATATTGGGTTAGTTAGGAATATAGGTTCCATAGCAAACGGAAGTCTGTCTAAACGTGAACGTCCACTGGTCCGTTCTGGGCGCAACGCAAGCACGACTCGCAACGGATTTTGGTACCGCCCGCACCGAGCGCTCGGTTGATTTCTTCATACAATCAATCTGTCTAGCCTTTTCCCAACTATTATGTTGGGGTCGGCTTCCAGTCTAACCGGATGCAGCTGAATACCAGTATTTTACATGGAGCGACTGCCTATCTGACTTGTACAACCCAGTTACAGGGTAATACGATACCCCTTGGTAAAACTGGTTGTCATACTTTCGGGCTTCTGACGACCTGTAACGACTGTTAAAGATCCACGAATGACAGCCGGGACCAACGGCTTAACGTGCTTTCCGAGACACGGAGGAGTCTCGTTATGTAAAGATGGTCACCCATCCACGGACCAACCCCGGCAAGCGCGTAGCTTAACCTGATTGATCGACCCGTGCGGCTGTTATTACTTAGCCACGAGCTCCTCAGTTCATCATTTCTTCATAGATACAAACAAACCAAAATCCGTTGCGACCTGTGCGGAATTAATAATTTTGCTATTCAAGGTATTTATCCAAAACATAATAATACAGGGTGACCGGAACATTGACGTCCAAAAATAAAATTTCGGTCCCTCGTATCGTGGGGTATTCGAATCACCCCCATGTATGTTCCGCGACTTTTCATAGTTTTCGAGTTATGAATTTTTTTCTGAATGTTTGAAAATTTTCGACCTGACCAACCTAAAAAAATTCTAAAAATAAGTAGAGGGTTTTATCGAGTTTCTTTTTTTGCAACTGAATTTTCATAAGTAGTACTTTTATGCATAAAATAATCAGCTTCGTAACTGTGATGAAAGTTATGAAAATGTTGATCTAAAGTGAAAAATTTACGTTCGGTAAATTATGACTCAAATTTTCAACTTTAAATTAAAAATCTTAACAGGTGACTTCATAATTCCTAAGTAGGCTTCAAGAATGCGCCAGACTCTCAGCTATCATAATCATTAAAAAAATGAAGTACTTAATAGGGCTACTTTGTTTAAAATCGGCCTTCAAAGACAGCGAGGTGGAAAAATTCTTAAAATTACCCATCTGAGTAATTATTTTTTTTTGGCTATTTTCTCGTTCCTAAGGTTAATTAATGATAAGAATACTGAAAACTAACCAACAAATAGTTTCAGAGTTGGGTAAGAAAAGTTTTACGTACAAAGTGGTTTTGAATAAAACACAGATGATAATGTGAAAAAAGTACTTAATTTATTTTTAACATTTACAAAAGGTTTTCAAAGTGGCCACCACCAGCAGCAATACACATTCTACACCTACGTAAGAAATTGTCTGGCAATCGTCTAAAAGCGTCTCTGTTCTCTCTCACAACACGTTCAGCTTCTGCAATCAACTGCCTCAGCTCTTGTTCACTTGAACAGTCTCGGGCGTATGCTATTTCCTTGTAATAGCCCCAAATAAAGAAATCGATGGGGTTGAGATCAGGTGAGCGTGGAGGCCACCTAATTGGTCCGCTGCCTCCGATCCATCTGTTGGGGTATGTTTCATCTAAGTAATTTCGGACCTGGGTTGCATAGTGACACGGGGCGCCGTCATTTTGCAACACCATGGTTCGTCTGAGTTCGAGATTCACATCTGCCAGCAACAATGGAAGTTCATTTTCCAAAAAGTTTTTGTATGTTTCTCCATCAAGTCTGGACGGCAGTTCAAACGGACCAATTAGTTCGCCATTGAGGATACCAGACCACAAGTTAACGCTGAAGCGATGTTGAAATGTCGAAGCTCTCACTTCGAGTGGATTTTCATTCGCCCACGTGTGGTAATTATGAATATTGAATATTCCGGATCGCTCAAATCGTGACTCATCTGACCATAAAACTTTATTGAAAAATCCAGGATCCTCTTGCTCTTTTCGTAACATGGTTTGGCAAAAATCAACGCGCAATTGGTGATCTGTAGGCAGTAAAGCTTGGACTCGTCGGATGTGGAACGCGTGGTATTCTTCATCGTGAAGAATGTCTTGGATAGAAGTCCTTGGGATGTTCAGAGCACGAGCCATACTTCTCGTACTCGTAGACGGATTTCGCTGAACTTCTTCCAGCACCATTTCTCTGCGATCCGGGTTAGCTCTAGGGATTCCTTCATGACTGCCGCGTCGACCAGGAATGCGGCCTGCCATCAAAGTGTTGTGCGTGTTAATAAAAACACGATGGTCGGGATATCGCTCAGGTTGCGGCCCACCACGACGTTGAAGTTGTTCGCGATACAGTCGCGCTGCTTCATGGCCGTTTCCTTGTGCAACTCCATAAAAATAATGCATTTCTGCGTATTCACTTAACGTGTAACTCATTTTTTACACTTCCACGTAAAAAAAGTCCAAATCAGAATGCAAAACACAGTCCAATAAACGAGCAAAGTAGTCAAACAAGTAGGCAGCGGAGTCCGTGGGCAAAGCGAGTATGGTAAAGACAAAATGGCGACACGCGTATAGCAGTAAACACAATGTGAGTACGACTGAGGTACTTGTTTTGCGTTGGCTTCGGTTGCGCGCCTTGCGTGAGAGAGATAGCAATAATTCGGTCTCTTTTCCTCTCGGTCCATTGTTATTGCAGGTAAAAGAGTTGCACCCTCGTTTACAACCCATAGTCCACGAGAACGGATCGCGCAAAATTCATTAAACTAACATTTAAAAAAATCTCCGTGTTTAAATCTTAGCTTTCCTGCAGTCATTTTTGGTTAGCAAACTAAATAACCTTAGGAGCGAGAAAATGGAAAAAAAAAATTATTAATCAGATAGCTAATTTTAAGAATTTTCCACCTCGCAGTCTTTGAAGGCCGATTAAGGCCAAAGTTAGCCCCATTAAGTCCTACGTTTTTTAATGATTATGAAAGCTGAGAGTCTGGCGCATTCTTGAAGCCTACTTGAGAACCATGAAGTCACCTGTTTAGATTTTTAATTTGAAGTTGAAAATTTAAGTCATAATTTACCGAACGTAAATTTTTCACTTTAGATCAACATTTTCATAACTTTCATCACAGTTACGAAGCTGATTATTTTATGCATAAAAGTACTACTTATGAAAATTCAGTTGCAAAAAAAGAAACTCGATAAAACCCTCTACTTTTTTTTTAGAATTTTTTTAGGTTGGTCAGGTCGAAAATTTTCAAACATTCAGAAAAAAATTCATAACTCGAAAACTATGAAAAGTCGCGGAACATACATGGGGGTGATTCGAATACCCCACGATACGAGGGACCGAAATTTTATTTTTGGACGTCAATGTTCCGGCCACCCTGTATATCTGTTTACCTGTTTTGGAAACTAAATCGCGAACGCAGTATAATTTTCTGATGATGTATGTATGTGTAGGTACCTATTTTTGTTCTAACGTGGTTGACTCACCATAATCTCGGAAAGGTCGAGGGTGGTGATCAGTTTGGGGGGCCCAGTGAGCTGCTCGCCCTTGGGGTCTACCACGGTGATCTTCGGCTTGGCCCCCGACACAGACACCGTCACCTCCCCCAAAGTACTGTCGACTGGGATCTGGGGAACAAAGACACCTCTTTGGTAGGTCATAAACAACATTATTATACTGTAAAGTCAATTAAAAGGAAATTAATTGCATTTTTTTATTATTTATAGAATAGAGTGCTCTTTCTTTTTTTTATCTATAGATTATTATCGATTTTCAGAAGAACCTTCCTCAGACTTTAACGAATATTCGAAAAAAAAAATTGCTGTATTGGTCCAGCCGTTGTCGAGTTTTGCGCTTTTAGAAACACATTTAGCCATTCATTTTTATTTATGTATAGATCATCATTCTCCTGCCCTTATGCCAACATATTTGGGGTCGGCGCAACATGTCCTTTTTAGGGTTCCGTACCAAAATGGTAAAAAAGGAACCCTTATGGTGTGACTCAGTCTGTCTGTCTGTCTGTCTGTCACAGCTGGATATCTCAAGAACTACTAATGCTATCAACTTGAAATTCGGAACAGTTTTAGATGACGTTAACCCAACTATTTTGCAAATAAGAAAAAAGTAAAAATATTTATATATTTTTTTAACAGGGACTGGAAGGGGGCCCTCAAAATTCAAAGTGGGGCTACTAGGGCATGTAGGGAAAGAAGAAAGAGCGCTTCTTGCACATTCTCAAACATTTTTTTTTTAAACCGCATAGTTTTCGACTTTTGATGAAAAATGTAAAAAAAAATACCGTTCCCGCCCCTTATCTCCGAAGTTTGCAAAGATAAAAATCTGAAATTATTCTATGTGATAGAAGTTTATGTAAAGATTACAGGAAAAATAAAACGATGTCTCTAAATAACACACTTTTTCAGGAATCGGAACGGAACCCTCGGTGCGCGAGTCCGACTCGCTCTTGACCGGTATTTTTCCATACTTCTCTATTAGTCTCATCTCGGTAGTCACCCCCTTTCTAGCCATGTCATCTTTCGCACAATCCATCCATCGTTTCTTTGGTCTTCTGACAAGATAGATAATCAATAATAAATAATCAATTTTTTAAGTACCTCTTGCGTGTAGTTGTATCCCGCCGGGTTTGATAGAGAAACGAGGTTCACCATACGACCTTTTATGGAACTCTTCACGAAATCCAGCATCTGAAAAATGAGTACACTATTGCTGAATGACTTGTTTATTAGTGTTGGTTACAAGTATTTTTAAATGGCTATTACATATACTTAGATTAGGTTAATCCTTTGGTAGAATTCCATGTCCAAAAGTGTATTGTAATGTCAGGTTTTTTCTATTCCGTAGTAATCCTAAATAATAAATAACTCCAGTCTAAGGTCTAAGGTCTATCAAGTATTATTGTCCCAAAGCAGGGCAAAGGCTTCTGCTCATACAGCTAAGGCACGAACATTGGTCACCACGCTTGCACAAGACGGGTTGGCGATCTCAGACTTATCTTAATATATAAAACAGAAGTCCTGCCTGACTGACTGACTCATCAACGCCCAGCCCAAACCATTGGGCCTAGAAAGCTGAAATTTTTACACAGAGGTTCCCTTTATAATTTAGACAAGGAATAAGGAAGGATTTCTGTTCCCGTGGGATTTTTTCCGACATCCACGCAGGCGAAGCCGCACGGGAAGTGCTAGTATTTTCTATAAAAGTCCTCGTAAAGGCCTCAGCGGCCATCATTCATCCCGTATTTCATGGAACTTTTAAGAGTACAAAAAGTGGATATATGTACTTACTTTTTTGACTACGGCACCTCTTCAGTGAATACAGGCGTCACGATATCATAATTACGCGTTACTCACCATATGCACATTGGTTTTATTCAAGTTGAATATTTGTCCGGAACTAGCGGCTGCGACTTCCTGGTACACTTTGTACGAAGGCCGGTTCAAATCGTTGCAGTGACCCGTCAATATGAACACCACCTGCAGACCATTTTAATGTTATGTTATGAATCACTTTATTTTATTCTGACTGTTTTCATTATTCGGCCATTATTTAGGAGTCTGCGTATCACTGGTCAGTTTTCCTCACTCGACAGGAGTTTCGTTGATTGGTCAGTTTTGGATTAGGTATTCATTATATACCTACATTATTGTCCACTTAGTTTAGTTTGTTTAAAAGTAAATATTACAAATTAAGTAAGCCACCAAATATTCTACCGAAATTCGACTTACTTAGATTTTTAGTTGTATAAGAAAAATCCAATTTAAAAATGATTTACGACGCGACTATACCTACTGGAATTTAAGTTAGTAATATAGCTGATGCCGTAGCAAATCTTTGCTAATAATTAAAAGTTGAAAATGCCTAAAACTTTGGCAAAGATCACTAATTTAAACATTTTATTTTTGGAATTTTTTGTCTGACAAAAATAAAAATTTCATAAATAATTTTCGGTAGAACATTTGGTGGCTTAATTTGTTGCATTTTAACCCTATTATGACGTCCTGCAAGGAAGTGGACGAGTTACCAGTAACCCTGTACTTATATTTTTCCTTGAGTGTACCAAACTGACCAATCAATCAATCTGCCTAGCCTTTTGCCAACTATGTTGGGGTCGGCTTCCAGTCTAACCGGATGCAGCTGAATACTAGTATTTATTTACCAAACTGACCAGTGATACCGATATCAGTCCGAAGTCTGGATTTGTGCAATAGAGTCACCCCCTTTTACTATACATCTCTAGTTCTCTACCTCCAGGGAATACATGCATGTTTTGAATTTTGATAATATTCAACATCTAACCTGACTCCTCTCCTCTGCTCTCTCTCTCCTCTCCTTACTCTGTAGCCGCGTCTCGCGGTGAACACGTACAGAAAAAAGCGAGGTCTACTGACGTTCAGCGCTAGATGTATGCTAGTCAGATACTTGTATTAAGAACCTACTATCTAAAGCACTTATCGCGCATCGGTTCAAGGAAAAAAACGCTTTATGTACAGACGCAATCAACCTTGAATCTAATGAAGAAATTTGACAGATTGTAGTAGCTTGATGTGCTGGCGTCTGCACTTTCAAAAAAATAATACTGATTCTCTAACCTGACTTTGTTTCCGCTGTATCGTGTCGAGAACTTTTCCGACGATGCGATGGTCGGCAGCCGTGGCGTCGGTAAACACATATAGAAACGAGCGAGGTCTGCTGACGTTCAGCGCTAGATGTATGCCAGTCAGTGACTTTTCAGGACAGTCACCCCCGCCCTGCACTTGCACCCTGCTTAGCGCTCTCTTGAATATTTCTTTCCTGCGTGTAACTGTTACTGGGCCTACGGCTGTGAATGTAGGGTTTCTTGGTATTAATTTGCGTTTTTAAGCGTTAACTAATAATAGTAGATTGTTAACCAAGGGGATAAAGCAGTGTCTTCTGTCGCGGGTGACGATTTAAATCGCGAGCGTAACGAAGGAGTCGAGGTTTACTCCCGAGCGTAACGAGGGTGTTAAAAACTCCTGAGTGTAGCGAGGGATTTAAGTTCACCCAAGACTAAGACAGCTTCACCGAGGAAAATACTCTACTTTTCGTACCATTTACGAAAAAATTAACACAATAATAATATGAGATAAGCATTTATTAAAAATAATGACAATTAAAAGTAAAAGTAAACATTCGAAACATTGGTCCAATTATTGACAGAGAGAGTTACATTTTTATTTGAAGAAAACAAAAACGCGGCAAATTCCTAGACTAATAATAGGTCTTTACCTATGAAATTGCCGTTTTGTATGAAAAAATTTAAACGAATTTTTTTCATGTATTTTTTATTTGTATTAATCGAAGTAATCACCCATGCAATCAATGCATCTTTGCCAACGCAGTGGCAGTTTATTGATGCCCTTCTTAAAGAAATCAGCTGGTCGGGAGGCAACAAATTCTTCAAAGGCATTTTGTACTGCCTCTCGGGTATTGAATTTTTTTCCCGCCAAGAAGTTATCCAAATTCTGGAAAAAGTAGTAGTCTGTAGGCGCAAGGTCTGGTGAGTAGGGCGGATGACGGAGAGCTTCCAACCCCAGCTCTTGCAACTTGGAGACCGTCTGCTGTGCAGTATGAGGTCGCGCGTTGTCGTGCAGGAGCAGCGGAGACGAGCGATTGACCAATGCTGGTTGGAGATGTGCCTGCTTCTCCATCATTGAGTTCAGTTCTTCACAGTACACATCTGCAGTAACAGTGACCATCACTTTTCTAGGGGTAAGTTTTCGTTTAGGGCATTGTTTAGGTGCTGAACCAGGATCCAACCAACTTGCTGAGCGCTTGCGGTTATCAGACAGAATCCATTTTTCATCGCAGGTAACAATGCGGTTCAAAATTCCTTCATTTGTGTGTCTGTTGAGCAGTGCAAGGCACGTCTCGACGCGTACTTCGCGCTGGCGATCATTGAGTTCGTGGGGCACCCATTTGCAAGCTTTTTTACCTTGCCAATTTGACGCAAATGGACCAATATTGTTTTGACGCTAACGTCGAAAGCTGCTGCTAATTCAGCCGTAGATTGTGTATCATCAGCTTCCACAATCGCCTTTAATTCGTAATTGTCGACCAAAGTCTTCGGACGACCGCGAGGTTCATTTTTCAGGTCGAAATTTCCAGAACGGAAGCGAGCAAACCAATAACAGGTGGTGCGTTGGTTTGTAGTGTTAGCTCCGTAACCGTCGTTGATGTTGCGTGCCGCTTGTGCCGCGTTGCTGCCACGACGGTACTCATATTCCATAATTACTCGAATTTTTAACGTATCCATGATGACGAAAAAGATTGAAATGCGATGAAAATGTAACACTAATCAATAAACAAAAGACTACTTTTGGAAAAAAAAAACCATGTTTTTAAAATAAAATTAATTTGAAATTAGAATTCTTAGCCAAACAAAAATTATTTTGATTTGAAATGGCCAGTACTGCAGAACGGCAATTTCATAGGTAAAGACCTAATATTTTTTTGTCGGAAAAGCAAAGGCATCAAGCTCATACGGCCTCGTCGGTTTTCGTAATTTTATTTAATAATCATAACTGCATAATAAATGCGTATTCCTTTTCCAAAAAGATGTATAATGCTTTATATACAAACTCAATGATGTAACAAACACAGATGTAGTTCACTATAAATTTCGGTAAGTATTCCAAATTTAAATCACATTCTCCCCCTAGAGGTTGAATGAAATTCAGTATAATTTTCTTTCCCTGTTTTTAACAGATTAAAAATGACTATTGTTATGTTCGCTTTTTGGGGCATAGAATGTCACTTTTTTGAGCAAGTGGTACGAAAAGTATTTTTATCTCACGAACCTACACGCGCTTTACTTGTGTTTACCATGTATACAATGTGAGTCTTCATAATGTGCAGAAACTTAAGGATGTGGTGCAGACCATCAAACTGAACAACTTTTTCCCGGGGACCAACATCGTAATCATAAAGAAAACACATCCTTAAGTTTGTGCACATTATGAAGACTCACACTGTATAAACTCGCTGTGCTGTGAATGTGAAGACGAGTAGCCTCAGCACATAACACACATACTCTTCCGAAATCGCCATTGCTTCCTGTCCTGTGACTAGCTGTGTATGTCCACTCAAAACACTACTCGAGTTTAAAGTTTTAAGGTAGTTTTTTGAATGCACAAGAATAACAACACAATGTAAAACTAATATCAAAAGAACAATTAACTTTATCTACACCCATGCTATAAATCCTCTATAAGTTTCTGAAACAGTTAGCTTATTGCCAACATTAAAACAGCCAGTGTCATAGTAACCATTATATCATCCAAAGGGGTGTTATAATGTTGTACTAAATTTCAATATGCAACTCCTTTGCTTTTTCGATCCCTTCCTTACTCACGTGGTATCTTTATGAATTTCTATCTCGACAAAATGTAGGGAACAGCCGATATTGTTTTGTGTGTGTGGGTGAAGTGGTGAGTGAGTGAGTGGGTGAAGTGAATGAGTGGTGAGTGAGTGAGTTTGAGTGAAGTGAGTGAGTGTGGTTAGTGAGTGAGTGAGTGGTGAGTGGGTGAAGTGAGTGAGTGGTGCGTGAGTGAGTTTTTAGTGAAGTGAGTGAGTTGAGTGAAGTGAGTGTGGTGGTGAGTGAGTTGAGTGAAGTGAGTGAGTGTGGTGAGTGACGTGAGTGTGGTGGTGAGTGAGTGGGTTTCGCGATTTCAGGTTTGTTCACATAGTAAAAGTTGTTCATAATGATGAGTACAATGACCCCTTATTAAAAGGGTTGTGCGTTTAAATAAAATTATATTATTACCTATACATACCTTGTATTAGATACTCAACAATTAAACTTTCCATGAAAATACATAGAGTTCTTACAACATTGTACAATACCTACCTACCCTGTGGTTTCAGAACCTTTTATACAGGATTCATGATGGGTGTAGATAAAGTCTTGTATGCAACTGTACATAATTAAGTATTTCGTGTTTTAATACCCCTTTAAACAACAGTTACATAAATAACTATTAAGTATCATTCTTTGTCAAAGCTGTTTATTTACTTTCACTGTATGAGGTCCCTATTACTAAATAAGTACCACAACTTTCACCTAATTCACTTTCGAACCAAGGAACATTTTTAGAGACAGCAAAGAAGTACTTACTGGGATCATGAAATGGCACAAACACAAAGTCAGCAATCACATCACTTTCCTTCAACGCAGTATTGAGGATCATTTCAGCGCCTTCCCGCAACTGTCTCAAGTCATTATACATGGACCCTGTAGTATCAAAAACAAACGCCAAACTACTCTTCCCATCATCGTTATTATCTTGCGCCGAGATCCTGTTATACCCCTTACACTCAATCCCAAATAAAAGTATACAAGTTAACAAGACAATACACTTCACTGTCCCAAACATATTTATTACTAACACATGGTGCAATTTTAGTACCGAAATGTTTTTTTACTCGAAGTGTAGTGGTCTATGTGACTTATCTGTAACCTCTGACCGAGTAATCAATGTGGGTTGAAGTAAGGAAATAATGTACTGCGTGTAGAGTATTTATATTAAGAATGATTGCACATGAATTTCGGGATGTCCCGGATATAATAATTGAGTATACAAATATAGGTAGTTCAGGTAGTTGTAAAAGATAATCGTACTTATTTCATTACATAGAGCGTGTGCCAAGTGCCCCATTTTAAAATCGAACAGCCAGCGAATACAGGGTGTTAAAGTAGTTGCGTACCATAGCTTAGGGGTAGGTTCAGTATCAATAAGGGAACCCAGGAAAAAAAATATTGCAAGATCAACCTAATATAGTACTTACTAACTTAAAATAGCAATCGTTTAGAATTAAAATTATTTTAATATTCGGACGCGAGAATAGTGAAGGACAAAATGACAACGCGTTCGATAGTAGGTAAGTATGTAATTAAAGCATTTAAACGAATACAATCATTTGAATTCTAAACGATTGCTATTTTAAGTTAGTAGGTACTGAAAGTTGATCTTGCAATATTTTTGGAACGAAGTTCCTTATCGCGCGTTGTGAAAGGGGGCTAGACGGAAAAAAGTCTCACGAAAAGTTGTCACGACACTTTTTGCTATAGGTAGCTATTGTAAGCCGTGCGGCGTGCGCATGTTTCTCTGTCTGTCTCTCTCTCTCTCTCTCTTATAGAAAGCAAGCCAGATATTTTCATTTCTATTTCGCATTGAACAGTGTGGTGTCGCGATGATGATGATGATGATGATGATGATGATGATGATGATGATAAGTATAAAAATAAAATTTTGTTACAATTCCTTCACTAATTAATCGAAAGGAACTTCGTTCCATCCGCGTGTCCCTTGACACCTCTCAAGTTTTTTTTTTTGTTTTTATTTTATTTTTATTTTTCCTGGGTTTCTTTATCGATACTGAAACTATACCCCTAAGCTATAGCACGCAACTACTTTAACACCCTGTATAAACGAATGATATGCAATCATGCCCATCTCTTTAGCACTGTCTGCACCTGAATTCAAAGCACTTTGCAATCAGTTCTCGCTTTGATACCGCATGCCCAAGACCACAACCATATATGTACCTACCAGCTACAGATAATATAAGCTTTACTTTCCGTATAAATGCTGCTTAAATAATTTCTAGAGGGCGTCCTTACCACAACTACCTACGTGGATAAGAGAATCCTTAGTAGGAGTCAATAGTTTCGTACCGAAGACGGTAACCTCACCAAAACTCTCATGGATCAAGAATTCGAAGGACCTCATAGTTTTCTACCGACGACGCAGTCATCAATTGCCGGACCGGTAGGTAGAGCAATATAGATCGTAAAATCATCGCAGCGCTGATTTGCTGGATTCTTTTTCTCCACTAACTATCGTTATTTCTCCTGACAAAGTTTATTTTGTTTATAAATGTATGTATGTATTTATTAGTACCTATTCATTCTTTTTCGAGTTATCTATCCCTTACACCTACCATGTTTTGTCTCTGCATCACCCTAAGGTTGACTGGTAGAAAATGCCTCAGGCATTAAGTCCGCCTTTGTACAGTATTTTTTTACTTGTGCATAAAGTTTTAATAAATAAATAAATAAATATAGTTAAGTTACATATTATGAAGAGTCTGCAAGTTATGCATTTCTTCTCTACCCTGCGTAAACGGTTCGCAAGTGTACACTAACTCTAATAAACAGGGAAATAACTCAATCGTATAATCTTGAGTTAGAAGCTCCCTTATCAGTAAGTCATATCATATCTAATGTGGAAATTACGAATTAATTACAAATATACTAGGTCGAACAATTTTTACTTATGTAGGTACTTACTGTATTTTCTAGTTTCTAGATCCTAGTTAGGTCATCGTTTTCAAGTCAAAATGGAACCGGTTTCGTCTTAGACACAAAATCAGTTTTCTGTGCGTTTTTGAACAACGAAAGACCGTATAAAAGTACAAAAGTTCACCTTGCGCCTTTAGATCGGTCAATATTTTTCACAATAAAATAAAAACGATAAATTAAAAATAAAATCTTTATTTAAAATTCACACTCGACATCTGTATAGAAGACATTCTGGTCGACTTAAATACGAAAAACAACCTATTCACCTAGACTACTGCTCAAAATTAGTTTCTTACACATAGGTAGACATAATGCTTTGTGTGGAAGCATTTAATGTAAATAAAATAGGCTAAACAATGATGCATTTTTGTACATATTATTGAAAAAGTAGAATATTTTGGCACTTTATCGCTTCTTTGCTTTATGTTATACACAACAGGTATGAAATTCTGATAAGAATCATAGTTGCTTACCCGGAAATGGCGGCAGAGAAGCCCTCTACAATTTATAGGACTTGCAGTAAGAACTCATCAGCGAACCATCAGCCAATTAATGAAAGGCGATCAAGTCTCTGAATATTACGTTAACTCTCATGTTAGAGCGAATCAATTGATATTCAATGAGGTAAGCAACATAATTAAATGAGAGCAGTGGTGGCCCAGTGGTAACGACCGCGACTTACGAGTTGTAAGTCGTAGGATCGAACACAGACAGGTGCATTACTTTGTGTAAATTATTTCTACACCACTGCTCTCAAAACGGTGATGGAAAACATCGTGAGGAAACCGGCATGTCCTAGAACCAAAAATTGAAGATAATGTGACATCCAAATCCGCACTGGGCCCGCGTGGTGGATTACGGCCCACTCCCTCTCACAGAGAGGTGGCCTGTGTCCCAGCAGTGCGAACATTATAGGCTGATTATGATATGAATGTAATAATAATATAATCTTTATCTTTATTTATGTAAAACATATTGTAGAACATGTAACCTTTTTTGACAAAGTGGGTAGTGTTGAATCTCTAACAATCATGTGGGTGACGTGCTGCTCTCCTTGCTAGACTATGAAATAGCCTGTATTAAGGAGTAACAGTGCCGATCCCCGATAATAGTTGTATGTTCTATATATTTTTACTTTTATTCTAGTGTCCGTACTTCCACACAAAGCAGTTATTAACATGATCAGTTAACAAGGCAAAGACATGTTATCAGTATTCAACTCAGTAAGACTATAGCACTTTATACTAACATTGTTTATAAATAAAGGCGGGGCCACACCTGCGCACGCGGACTATCAGTGCGGTTCACGCATCTTAGGAACATAGTATGGACACCTTTGGACATGTTCGCGAGCGGTTAGCGAGTGTTTCGCATGCAAACTGTAATATTCAAGACGTGCACATATTGTTCGCGAACGCGTCTATACTATGCTCGGACTTTTTTTAATTAGATGCAGTAAAATGACACTTCTTAACTGTCATTTCGTTTAAAACCCCCATCCCCCCCCCATCATCCCCATTTGATAGCGAAATGACATTAAAATCGACATTACTAGTGTCATTTTGCTGCAGCTAATTAAAAGTCCGACCATAAATCAGTTGATGTAGCATGTGGTAATGACTCGTCCAAAGCCGTTCGAAGCGCGTAGCGTGCACGGTTCATATGAGTGCGCGTGCGCTGGTGTGGACCCGCTTTTATATTTGAAATGCGTTGCGTTCCCGTACTTAGGGCATTGTTTTATGTCTAGCTACTTCGCGAGACTTTATTTTATACATAAGTATTTGTTCGTCGAATGATTAGTTTCCGTAACAAAAGATCAATTAAATTGTAGCGGTACAGGTGGTACTAGCAACAAATGTGATGATTACTGTTTCTAACAAAACGTTTTGACATAGCGTCATATCGATCTGTCGCCAAACATTGCTTTAACTCCACAGTAAACAATATTTGTGTTTTTGGTCACAATATATTTTATAGAACTAAATCGCTTAGTTGCTCAAAAATAAATAAAACAACACCTGAAGTAGCGACAACTATTACAGAGGTAAATTAACGAAGACAAAGAGATCTTAAAATACTTGTCTTTCTTTACATTTTGAGCGTCCCTAAAATACATATAAATCTAATTTTATAATTACGTTAAAAAAAATCTTAATAATGTATTGCAATTAAAATCCATAGACATTAAATAATAATTAATTTAAAAATGTCCAATTATTTAGAATAAAATTGTTTTTTTATTAGTCAGCTTCAAGCAAAGATTAATACATAATGTTATTGCTAGTTCTTATTTATTTTATAGTGAGATTTTTACTGCTTATTTTAGGAAATAGTACATTCAACCATAGGATTATGGAACAATACAAGTGTATTTTTTTTTATTCTTCATGAAATGTCAAGAAGTCTTGACATTCTCCTAATCCAAAAATTTAAAACTTTACTTGAAGATGACACACAGCTCTTAAAACTATTATGATGTTTTTTCGGTGGATGTAGTGAATTCGTCAAAAATGCCACATGAAAAAATAAAACTGTCTAACAAAATAAATATGGGCCCGACTAAAAATATAAAATGACTTATTAATTAATGAGCGGTACATATAATGTTAGAAACGACGTGAAATAATAAGAAACTATTGGTCTTAAATTAATGAGGTAAGTAAAATAGGCAGGTATCGGCGATGCACGAAAAAATATACAGGATGTATCAGATAGGTATGGTCAAATTTAAGGGTGTGGTATAGACCATCAAACTGAACAACTTTATCCGTGGGAACAACTTCATAATCGAGAAAAAATTATCAGCCCTTCCATACATTTGGGTCGAGTACCTAGGTATTGAAGCTATAGGCTTCTACAATTGATATTTTTTTCTCGACTACGATGTTGGTCCCATGGAGAAAATTGTTCAATTTAAAGGTCTGTACCACACCCTTAAGTTTAACCCCACCTTTATGATACACATGCATAAATTAATTTAGGAACAGGACAAAGTTAAGGATAATATTCGATTTGATCTCACGCACACGTGTTCCAAAACATTTATAACAGACACTGACATTACAAAATGCTTCAATCTGTCTAGCCTTTTCCCAACTATGTTGGGGTCGGCTTCCAGTCTAACCGGATGCAGCTGAATACCAGTATTTTACATGGAGCGACTGCCTGTCTGACCTCCACAACCCAGTAACTGGGTAATACGATACCCCTTGGTAAGACTGGTTGTCAGACTTTCGGGCTTCTGACGACCCGTAACGACTGTCAAAGATCCACGAATAACAGCCGGGACCAACGGCTTAACGTGCTTTCCGAGGCACGGAGGAATCTCGATATGTAAAGATGGTCACCCATCCACTGACCAACCCCGGCAAGCGTAGCTTAACCTGACGGATCGACCCGTGCGGCTGTTATTACTTAGCCACGAGCTCCTCCCATTACAAAATGCTTAGAAATAGTTTTTTTTAGTGACAAAATAAATTAACTGGCGAAACTTGACGGATATGATAAAAAATATTTTCTAAACTCATAATTTCAAGTTGTTACTACGCCTAGGCCGCTGACCCCGTAATCAGCTGTAGCTCTACTTCAAACTAGAAGTTTACAAAAAAAATCTTTCGTCATAAACAGGGTCAAATTAAATTAGGTAGAGAAACTTCGCAGACGTGATTGGTACGACATCTAAACATGATAAAGCAAAAAAAAAAGATTTAATGAATTTTTTTGGGGTCATCAACCGCAGTGTAGTTGAAATATCAGTTTAAAAATCGTTTTTTTTTGTGTAATCATCACAGACGTGATCGGTCTCGATATTTAAACACAAAAAAAAAGATTAATCAACTCATACTTCAAGTACTACGACTACGAGCGGGAGCGGTCATTAAAAATCATCAAATCATTTTAATTTTGTCGTGTTTAGATATCAATAACCATCACATCTGCGGAGTTTCGCTAGGAAATTTATTTTGACCCTGTATATCGAACAACCCGAAAGTCTACCGTGCTACCCAGTAACTGGGTTGTGGAGGTCAGATAGGCAATCGCCCTATGTAAAATACTGGTATTCAGGTGCATCTGGTAAGACTGGAACCTGACCCCAACATAGTTGGGAAAAGGAAGCAGATGATGAACCGTCACATCTATGAAGTTCCGCCAGTTTATTTAATCTGGGGGCTTACTATGAGCTCTTATAGCAGGGCAGAAGTTGAACGTTTCCAGTGAGAGAGAGTGACGGTGCTATAGGTCGTATATAGCTCCGTCTCTCTCTCCCTGGAAACGACCTTGTATACTAGATAACTGACACCATCTACATAATAAAAGTCAGTATATTCCTAGCCGGGCATAGCACAAAATATGTTAGTATTATTACACTTTACGAATAACTTTGGCAAGCATATAAACTACATATATGTATATGTTTACGATTTGTACTTGCGTCCTGCAAATATCAGTCATGGATATATTGGATAGCGAAGGACTGATGATGATTATTTTTACTCACACACACACACACGTCACATACGTACGTATTAAATTAAATATACTATTATAATTGAACATTATTCCGATATGACCGCAAAATATTGTATTAAAATTTCATTTAAATTATTACGTTATTTGATCACTCTGACTGACAATATGATAATATTAAATGCGGTTCGCATTTAATATTATCATATTGTGTACTGCGGGGCTAAAACGGCCGCTTTGGCAGAATCTAATAGGATAATATAGGTATTATGAATCATATTTGAAATCGTAAAACGGTCACAAACTGACAATTCATAATTTATCTGCGTACAATTCATAGCACGCAATTCATCTGTTTGACAGTTTTGTATGGAGATTCGTAAAATGGTTCACAAATTATGAATTGCTTTTTTGAAGTTTAATGTCAAATAGCACAATCATAATAAATTGCTGGGAATTCAGGAAACGAATCGCTTTTAGAGGAATTGCTTAATGTGGTCGATTTAGGCCCCTGGTATTTCATTTTGTTTGAGTTGAGCACATATCAAAAAGGCATGCAATATTGCTATCAATGGCCTTTTATTTATTGTTATAACCGCTGCGCTGGCTGGAGACCATTTTCTATGTTATCTTCGATCTACTCATATGATTGGATGGTTTTATTTCGGGCAACCAATAACAACACAGCATACCACCCATTCAAAAGTTTCATCTGGTTCCCTTAAATTGGACGAAAGCGAGCACGAAAATTGTAACGTAAAATTTTTACGTTGTTTAATTTGCGGTACATAGTTACGTCAAATTGGTAACAGTATTTTTACATTTCCTTATTGTATGTATTTTATTCTTATGTATTTCACTAGAAAATGCGTTTTATTTAACTTAGAAAAAAGGTTTTACATAATTCTTGCAGTATTTTAAGAATATCATTATGTGGTCTTATGTGTTATTGTATAAACTATCCATGTATAATATAACATAATATTATATAAATATTATAAGTGTACAATTACAATATATAAAATACATAATAAAGTGTACATTTTCTATTCAGAACACATTTTTATGGGGAAACTTACCCATAGAGTCAATAATTAATTAATTTATAATTAAAATTTAATTTGATACCAAAAGCCAATTAATTTTAGCCGAATAATAATTCGAGTCATTAAAATAAGAATGAAAATCGTGAATGTCGTCAGAGTCGAATTTTATGTTTCGCGATAGCATCGTTTAATTGGTTCTACATAGCAACTAAGGTTTATATGCATAGACTTGTTCATAAAGCTGGAAGAACGTTGTTACACTGTACCCGGATTTTTGTTATTTTTAATCTTAGTGGTATGATACACGATTGTGACGATTCCAATACGGAAAAGAAAAACTTGTTGTAACGTGTTATCATCGCCCTGAGAGCTTAACAATGGGCACAATCTCCAAGTCATCAAAAAACTGATACACAAGGATTTTGGCTCAATATTTTGTTTTTACAACTTAAAAATTGTCTTGTTTATCAAATACATCGAGAACAGTCTATGCATATAACCGGACTGCACTATTATGGTTCTTATTCTTTTAGCAATAAGATTCACAATTGCGTGCAGTTTTCAGTAACTACGTCGCTATAGAATGGGGTTCACTAACATGAACACACGGTGGTGATAATCGTAGGAGGCTACACGACGTCATCCGCCACAGGCTTGGGTTGACTCCCCGATTTTTGGTACACCAACACTTTTTCGCTCACCTCGCCTTCCGGGAACTGAGAAGAAAAGATAATATAAGTAATTGTGAGGAATTCATATGTAAGTTAATGACCGCCAGTGCTGTATTGAAATAAATGACACATGACTCCTTTCTTCCATACAACATATTTTTTTCTATATCCCACTAGCCAACGTCTGAGAGAAACATTCCTTTCTACCCTAATCATCTTTCAAACCATCCATCCATCTTTTATTTGGTCTCCCCTTCGACATTTTGAACGCTTTGTAGTCGTCATTTGTGTCATACTATCATAATGATCATCATAAGTAGAGTATAATTACTGGAAGCCTGAAAGTGACTGAAAAGTTGTGTGGAAATAGGTTGTCATGGTGCATGTGATGTGGAGGAATGAGGAAAATGTCGTGCGGAAAGTTTTGAGTATTAATGTGGATGGCTATACGAGTAGGGGAAGACCATAGAAACGATGGATGGGTTGAAAGATGACATGGCTAGAAAGGGGGTGACTACCTATATGACGACTAAGTGTCTAAACACACTATGCCGAAGTTAAGCGACCGAAGTTCGGCATCATTACGCCTGCAATGCTATTTGAATTACTGACGACACACTATGCCGAAATTACGTTGCGTTCTAGCGTACAGCCGAACTTCGGTCGGCCGTGAGTTCAGCGGCAATTCGGCGGCAACGTATTCTGTAGAGCACACATTATACGCGACCGAAGTTCAGTTCGATTGCCGAAGAAGATCCGGGGCGGGGAGCAGCGGGAGGCAGGCACACAAAGTTGCGCAACTGAATTTCCGCCGCGTAAGTTCGGCACTTATGGTGTGTCATATCAGCCGAACACGTAGGAACGTAACATTAGCCGCGGAACTTCGGTCGCGTAACTTCGGCATAGTGTGTTTAGACACTAAGGCTTCATGTAAACGACGCCGGAGCCTCGCCGGAACCACGTGTACGCACACCGTATTGATGCCGAGTTAAATAGTAAGCAACGATCATAGTTCAGTAAAGCATTGACAACGAAACTGTAAAGACGTCTGCTTTTCATTTTAATATTGATAAATGACCAAAACAAAACAACAAAAAAAAATATATAATATAATTTTATTTCCATGTTCTGCAATAGTCCTACACCAACCGGGGGTTGCCCTTGGGTGCACTTGCATAGACAGGATAATAGTGGGCTGGTGCCGCCTCGTCATTTAAATTGTATAAAGGGCCTCTGCAAGTTGGCTTCGGCCCCTCGTACGCCTTCCAAAGGCCCGGACCTTTACCCCAGGGTCCCGAGATATGTCAAAGTCAATTTAAATAATAATTATAAACAAATAATTAATAATTAAAAAATATATATATTAGTATTTTTTTTAAATTAATTATTGAAATTATTTTAGAACTTTGACATGCTGTAATTTTGGATTTCCCTTAGGTGCGGCGGCTGACTCTCACATGCATGATTAATGAATATTAAAACTACTAGCAATGAAATTTATTAACCGAATACCAAAAGGAGGAGGTTCTCAATTCGTCGGAAAATGTATGTTCCCCGATTACTCGAAAATGGCTAGACCGATTTGGATTTTTCTTTTTTTGTTCGAAAGGGTATACGTCCCAAGTGGTCCCATGATCATCAAGTCAGGATCTGATGATGGGATCCCATGGAAATCGAAGGAAACCCTCAAATTTTATGGGCACACCTATATCGATTTCGGTATTTTTTATAGTAACTCGTGCATTTGCTCTTGGAAAGTACCATTCGGTGAGCTGGAACTGATGATGAAGACCACAGAGGGCCATCGGAAATACTCAATTATATCTAAGTATATAACAGGTTGCGATTCGATTACTTTAATATGGTTTATGCTCGTCAAAATAATGGTAATGGTGACTTCACCATGAGCTCCATTTCTCCTGGTTCTTACTAGGAGAATTCCTCAACAATTAACGGCCCTGCATCGGGAAAAGCATCATTTTGTAAAACGTGATGAGCAGCTGACATTGGGTTATTGTAACTTAGATAAATTACAAACTGAACCACTAAAAAGTGAAAAATAAAAACTTTTTTACAAAAACAAAAACCGACTTCCAAAAAAAACACTACAAAGTGAAAAATAACTTTAATTTCGGAAGTCGGTGGCAAAAAACTAAAATACAGATCCAAAGACACCGACTTCCGAAATTAAAGTTATTTTTCACTTTGTAGTGTTTTTTTTGGAAGTCGGTTTTTGTTTTTGTAAAAAAGTTTTTTTGGTAAATATTAAATTGGTCGCACAAATTGAGCAGTACCTCCCCTACTATACCGAACTGTGATTATTGCTTTACTATTTAACAATGCGGTGTACATGCGGTTCCGGCGCGACTCCGGTGCGGGTTTCATTCGTATACACAAACATGTGTTCCGGCTGCGGCGTCGTGTACATGAAGCCTAATAGAGAAGTATGGAAGAAAAAGACATGTTGCGCCGACCCCAAATTAATTAGGATAAGGGCAGGAGAATGATATAGTCAGTGAACTTAGTACATAGGATATAAATTACCTGTGTGTGTGGTATCTCATGGATCATCTTATACCCTGTAAGCAGAGTCTCGACTCTTCCTTTAAGCCTGTCGAACAGTACCACAAGGTCGGGCGTCTGTCTGTTGGCGTGTTCGGTGCGCCACCAACGTTGCGGGTTGTTGAAAAACGCCTCCGCTTCGGTGGTCACACCGGTCGTGTTGATTGGCGGGTCGCAGTTCAGGTAGCGCGTTGTTATGTTTAGGTGGAGGTGGCTGTAGAAAGCAAGGTTATTTTCTTATTTTACATAAAATCATTCCTGTAATTCCTGGAGGGGCTAGAAGTCCCTTTTCAAAAAAACCGGTCAAGTGTGAGTCGGACTCGCGGAGGATTCCGTTCCGATTTCTGAAAAAGTGTGCTATTTAGAGACATCGTTTTATTTTTCCCGTAATTTTTACATTAACTTCTATCACATTTTTCTCTATGCTAACTTCGGAGATAAGGGGGGAACGGTATTTTTTTTACATTTTTCTTCAAAAGTCTAATACTATGCGGCCTAAAAAAGAAAAAAAATGTTTCAGAATGTGCAAAACAGCGCGCTTTCATATCGTCGCTAATCTAACTAACTGACGTATCTGACATTTTGGACTAAGCCGATAGCCGACCTTAATATTACTCTATTTAGGTCGGCTATCGGCTAAGTCAAAAATGTCAGATACGTCAGTTAGTTAAATTAGCGACGATATGATACCCCACATGCCCTAGTAGCCTCACTTCAAATTTTTAAGACCCCCTTTTAGACCCTGTTGCAAAAAAAATATGTATATTTTTATTTCTTTCTTATTTGCAAAATACTTGGGCAAAATTCATCTAAAACTGTTCCAAATTTCAAGTTGATAGCATTAGTAGTTCTTGAGATATCCAGCTGTGACAGACAGACTGAGTCGCACCATAAGGGTTCCTATTTACCATTTTAGTACGGAACTCTAAAAACTATCTCAAGTCTTACAAAATAGTCAATTATGAGATACGTTATAACTAAGTTTATAAACGATTTAATAGACACCACATAAAATGACAAAACAAACATATAAAACTAGTTTATCTTTCGTATAAACGTAAGTAAGTACATTTTCATAACATCTTACCTGTACAGCGGCGTGGAGTGGCACGGCATAAGGAAAGTGATGGCGCTCCTGTTGTTGGCGGCGTCTCTGAGCAGAGGCATCACCTGCAGCGTGCCCGCCTGGTGCACCACGCCGAAGTATGCTGCCGGCACCACGTTACCCACGAGGATCGAACTGGCTAGCAGGTACAGATGCATTCTGGTGGAACAAACAAGAGTTAATAATAATCCACCAACTCGCACTGACCCGCTTGGTGGGTTACGGCCCACTCATTCTCACAGAAGACCTGAGTTCCTGAAGAGTGGTTTTGTTTTGTGTATAGCATCTCATAGGTCAACCTAGGAGGTTGTCAGCTGCTTAACCAGACTTTCCTGTGGGTGCCCCAATAAATTAAGGCTTCCAACCAGGACATAAAACTTATAAACTAAGCGAATACTCGCTAAGTGCACCCCAACGTGGGGTACGGCCACGGCTTAGGGTGTCGCTGGGTCCCGGACAGCAAGGGACAAGCTGGGTCAGATTAACTGAGGAGTTGGAGCATCATAGGCTTGCTTGCTTCGCACGGTTTTTCGACTTGACAAAACATCGAGATTTCTTCTATACTTATTAAAATAAAGTCGCTTTTCGTGTCTGTCTGTGTAGCCGCGTTGTTCTTCTAAACTAAGCAACGGATTTTGATGTGGTTTTCACTAATATTTGGAGAATTTAATCCGGAAGGTTTATGTGTATAATACTTTAATATTTAACTTAAATTTAATATAGAAACCTTTGTTTTGTCAAGTCGTAAAAGCCATGTGAAGGAGGGGTGGGTCACTAGTTATTTTACATCACGCCTGTAATCCCCGAAGGGTGAGGCAGAGGTGTAGCTATAGTAAACACATATTTCGCCAGTTCTGTTTAAGTCCCATGTCATAGGGGGGCGTTTCTTTATATTAGGTAAGTTGAATAGGTATTAAACACAATAAACCTTCCAGAACAAATTCACTACAGTCCGGCCGTCGAGAGTTTCATACTAACGAATACTTGTTTTGCTAATTTGATCCTTATTACAACTAGGAATTGTCCAACTGAGAGGTGTCAGGACAGGAACGCATGCTCTCGACGATCGGACTGTAAATGATAGTGAAAACCGCATCAATATCAGATCATGATTTGATTTGATACTATTACTACCAGTACCAGACGTAGTAGTAGACCTGTACTATTGGTACCGGTAATTTCTTATCAGTATCAGTATTGTACCGGTATCGAACAAATATTTCCGTAAGTTAGAGTAAGACAACAGATATTGTAAGTAAAAATAATAGTTACCTATTAGGCATTACAAAAACCGTACAAATACGAGATTTGTGGTACGAGGCGGGTACCTGAATTTGGTACCGGTACTTGTTAGGTTGAGTACCGGTACCCAGGTACCGAAATGACAAAAACCTCTAAGTACCGTTATACATAGAACTTGTACTTTTGGTACCAGTTCCAAGCCCTAGCGACCGTTACAATATGACAGATGCGCTTTCCTAGGAAACCAAAGATTAACCCACGATATAGGAGAAATAGTACAAAAAAACTTACTTGTTAGCCTTCCTGCTCCACGGTACTATGACGTCTTGAGCCAAATACATGAAGATCGGCAACAGAGGTAACACGAAACGGAACTCCTTGTGAGGAATGAAGCTGTAACAATCATAATTATTTTAATTTTACTTCAACATGCGTGCGAAACACATTTAGGGCCGATTTTTCAATCGTCAGATAATTTTTATCTGAAGAATAATTATAGCCGTTCGACATATTGATACAACAATTTTCAAACAACCATTCCTCACGAAAAAGTTATTTAACGATTGAAAAATCAGGTTAGACAACTCTCGGAGTGATGATCGATTAAACAACGACACATAATTTCAGACGAAAGACGTCCACCGCTGGACATAGGCCTTCCCAAGCACCGCCACTTCGACCGGTTGTGCTTCCCGCATCCAGCGGATTCCTGCGGCCTTTACAAGGTCATCGGTCCTCTTTGGAAGGCCTCTCTTCCAACGTTACGTCTTTCGGTACGCAGCCGCCACTCCAGATCCTTTCGGCCCCATCAGCCATCTGTTCTGCGAGCAATGTGCCTTACCCACTGCCATTTAAGTTTGGCAATTCTTCGACAACGACACAACGTCGCATTATTATGTGTGTGTAACATTGAATCCATAGTATTCAATTCGTAACTCTCGATTCTGAACCTTATTCCCTTACAACTAAGCCACATACCTGTATAAAGCGACGTGTAAAGTAGCAGCAGTAAGGAGCAGGCCACCTATTTTGTTCTCCTTCGGTCGTCGCAGTATGTTGTAGATTGCCCACAGTACGGGCAGCAGGTTAATGCCTAACACCGCTGGAATGCCTTGCGTCAGGTACCAGTGCCTATAACAAAATAAGTTTCAGTTGTAATATTAACTTTTACTTCTTTAGCACAGTTTCTATAATCAAGTGTCATCATCATCATTTCTGTCTAGCCTTTTCCCAACTATGTTGGGTTCGGCTTCCAGTCTAACCCGATGCAGCTGAATACCAGGATTTTACATGGAGCGACTGCCTATCTGACCTTCTATAAAAGTGTCTCATCAGTAAATCTGCTGTCAAATCTTAGACACCACTCGCACCGCCAACGAGACTTTTTTCTCGCTCAAGAAATGTATATAGATTAGGTCCCGTGTCAATAAAAGAGATACATAATATATTTGTCGGAAATACGTTAGTCACTCGTTTGACTAATCGGAACGCCAGCGCCACCAAGGGGCCCTCCACAGAGTCTACAACATAACGCCCGACTCTAGACTAGTGATGGCAATTAATGCGATTTAGAATAAATTTCATTAGCATGCGAATTCTTGAGTCTTAGCATGCGAAATGCTATTGCTATGCTATTTGCTAATATGACGATAATTAATAATAATCAAGTATGTGAATTTTGTTAATATGTGAATTAAAGAGCGCGTTTGCTGTTTTTAACAATTTAAAAAGAATCGCGCGGCACGCACGTGCCACACAAAATCACAAATTATTATTAACAATACAATCACACGCATTCATTCAGTATACGATCCTAAGTACGAGCTAATCGAAGATAAAAAGCTAATAATTGCTTGACTTCATTCTTCGCACCACCAAATTGCTAATAATTTCACTTGCGAACGAGGTCAAGGTCACGTGAAACAGATAGATTTAGTAGTTCCAACTTTTCGTGGGTGTGACAGAGAGCGCGCACTGCACCTGCGCGCTGTCAACCTATGAAGTATGAAGGGATGAATAATAATTCATTTCACATTTCACAGAAATTCGCAACTACATTTCATTTGCTAAATGCTAACTAAGCATTCGCATGCTAACAATGAATGCGAATGCTAATTAATCCATCACTACTCTAGACCGGAGTTAGTTTAGTTTGTCGGTGGCTGTCGAGCAGTGAACACGTTAAGAAACTGTCGCGCGTTCCGTATAGTTGTATCGTGTGCTTAGTGTGTGAATTGCTAGTGTGATTGATTTTAAATAATTATTTGATTTGAACTGCAAACGGTTCTTCTATTGCGCAATAACCAACACTACCTATAGTACGCCCACAGTAGTTAGAATATGGCTGATTATAACGAGAGAGACGTGCCTTGTCCGTCATTATTAATAGTTGATCGCAGCGAGAACTATGTTTAACAAACAACTCGTTTTTATTTGCCAGCTATCTTCTCGCTGTTGCGATTTTTTGACAAAAATAAAAGTAATCAATAGCCAATAAAATCACTTGACAACAGATTAAATTAAAAGAGCATGCAGTGGCAATGAAGAAGTATCAATTCAATACATACCATGGGTGTTGTCCATAGAAAGAGGCGACATCATGGAGGACATTGAACCTAAAGAACTCCCAGGGCGTGATGACGAGGCTGCCGTAGTAGTACGAGTCTAACGCCACGAGGGCACCACCGGCGATCAGACTGAAACAACGCGTATTGTCTTACATACAGACATGTTAAATTATAAAAAAATAATTATAAGCCACTAGCTGCGCCACTTGTTGCGCCACTTCTTCAGCCCAGCTAAAGCACTAAGAAGTGGTGAAGGAGGCGTTTTGGGGGACTGGGGGCCTACTCCCTAAGTCCGTCCATCTTGCCGTCCGTCCGTTTATCCGTCCGTCTGACATTACGATCCATCAAAACAAGTGTAAAAGTTAAATTTTTCGGACGGGCAAAAGCATATCGGGAGTAGGGATAAGTGGCAAATCATGTTGTCATCCATACTTCGTTAGGCCCCGAACCAATCATACATCCGTAGGTGATACGGAGTAAGAAACGCCCGTAACGAAGGTCGAAACTACGGGCTTCGTGCTTAGGGAGTAGGCCCCCTGTCTTGTGTAATTTTGACGTTCGAAAAGTGTCGATTCTCAGCCTAGTTTGAATAAATGACTTTTGATTTTGATTTTAGCGGTGGTGACAAGTGGTAGCCACTCTCTAAATAGTATGAAAAGTGGCTTTTGCTGACCACTTACGTGTCTACGTTTGTCCCGCACCTAAGTGCTTATAACAGGTGCTTTGCATTGCTATTCCAGAGACAAAGCTGTAACGCCTCTTGGCTTGGTTATAACTACTTATAACAGGTGCTTTGCATTGCTATTCCAGAGACAAAGCTGTAACGCCTCTTGGCTTGGTTATAACTACTTATAAGCAGTAACTTAGGCTACTTCTATTTTAGAAAAAGAATTATGGTTCCGCGCACAAAAATTAAAACCCATGAAATTGTGAAAAAAATCCAATTCAAAAAGGGAAGTACTGACATCCACGCGGGTGAAGCCGCGGGTAACAGATAGTAAATAATAAAAAAAAATAACCCTGTATTTGCAGTCACGCAGTCGGGTAAAAAGGAACTTACGCAATAGGCACGTATGTGCGTACAACAAGCTTCAGCCGTCCTTGGTTGGTGGTGAGCAAGTTGTAAGCCCCAAGCACAGCCCACAGCGGTGCGGACGTGGGTCGCAGAAACACGCAGAGCACTGCCAGCCATATCCACTGAGGACTTTCTGTAACAAGGAGAAACTTTACTTGATATTTGCATCCATTTACCAAGCAAGCACTGCACACCTCAAATTCATTACAAAAATATTTGATGTGTGCAAAGAGATCCATGAAGATTTACTGCACACCTCAAATTCATTTAAAAAATTTGATGTGTGCAAAGAGATCTATGAAGATTTACTACACACCTCAAATTCTTTAAAAAAATATTTGATGTGTGCAAAGAGATGCATGAAGATTTACTGCACACCTCAAATTCTTTAAAAAAATATTTGATGTGTGCAAAGAGATGCATGAAGATTTACTGCACACCTCAAATTCTTTAAAAAAATATTTGATGTGTGCAAAGTGGTAGATGAAGATTTACTGCACACCTCAAATTCTTTAAAAAAATTTTTGATGTGTGCAAAGAGATCCATGAAGATTTACTGCACACCTCAAATTCATTAAAAAAATATTTGATGTGTGCGAAGAGATCCATGAAGATACATGCCCAAAGAAGGTAAGAACGTGGGTGGCAATAAGAGCCAGTTTGAAAACTGACTTTTATTGCAACGCATTTAGGTTCACAATGCAAACTTTGCACACTTGCACCAAAATGTACTATTTTAACCAACATTCGTCGATTCGACGGCGATTTTGATTGATTACCATTGCTGTGCTTGTTAGTTTCGCTTACACCAGGTTTCTGGAACGAAATCCTGGCATGCATCTTCATGGACCTCTCTGCACACATCAAATACTTTTTAGTATAATAATTTTGAGGAATGCAGTGACCTTTTGTAAGTAATTCAAAAAACCTTCCAAAAAATCTGTAGAAGTGCATCAATGTAATTGGCGTTACCAAGCGCCTTAAGGAAAAATTATGATTTACCTATTAGTAATCTGTGAAGTTGTGTATGTGACTTTATTGCCTAGCTATGGTCATTGGAGGATATTATGTTATAAATATTATTGTGTTTGTACAGCAGTAGCTACAGGATAACAATTACTATCTGTGATGAATCTGAGGCCAATTATTGAAGTTAAGCTGGGCACCAGAATATTATTTTCCTGTTAAGGGAACTATGACAATGACCATTTTGTTTATTTATGCTCAGACATAAACCTGTGGGTATTATGTAACATTGAAAAATAGGCTACAATATGCAATATTATCATGTTTTTAACAGAATTAATATTCAACATTTTCTATGTTTTTATTAAGTAAACAATAAAACAGATGGACAAATCAAATCAAATCAAATTGGTTTACAAGACAGTGATATTAAAAAAAAAGTAATTAAAAAAATTAAAAAACCCGACTGCGGTAAAAGACTTAAGTTTAAAAAAAAACTTAAAAGCTAAAAACAAGCCCATTTTAAATTAAATAAAACTTGGAAGCAGGCGGGACCAATCCCATTTCTATATTTTCAAACTCAAATGGGGATGGGTCCCCCATTTGAGTAAGTAAAATGGGCTTGTTTTTAGCTTTTAAGTTTTTTTTTAAACTTAAGTCTTTTACCGCAGTCGGGTTTTTTAATTTTTTTAATAACTTTTTTTTATTTCCAGCTTTTTAGTTTACAAATGTGAAAGGTTTCGCAGACATTTTTAGTGTATGTGTTTTTTACGATTTGTCACGTCGAGGTACTTTTAAGCATATAAGTTGTATAAGTATATTTTTGTAATCACCTTTTAATACCCCACTCGAAAGGTTTTGAGAAAAAAAAAATTTTTTTTGGACATAATTTGGCAACAAAAATCCGCCATTTTGTTTTTTTTTATTTTGATATACCCAGTGTCACTCTCACAGTAAATACGAATCTAACGACACCTCTAAAGCTAAAATCCATCGAGCCGTTTAGGCTGCAGAGCGTGCCAAACAATTATACATACATACATACTCTCGAAAAACATAACCCTCCTTCTGGCGCAGTCGGGTAAAAAGGTTCTAATTTTCATTTATTTGGAACATTTAAAATTACCTTTTTCATAATATCCCAGCTTTCCACCCTTGAATGGGAACAGGGACAAGGCAATAGCAACCAGCGCAGTCTCCAAGGTCTGCAGCAAAGTTCTACCAGAGGTGTAGAACCAGAACCATGACGTGAGGATCAGGAATAACGCCCATTTACGATTGCCTGTCCATTTGTAGAAACTGTAGTCGGCTGCAGTACTGACAATAGCTTGCAGGATGCGAGGCAGGAGAATCTATAAATAAATAGTGGTTTACAATATTTATGTCCATGTTTAATTGGAAATAAATTAAATTAGTGCCTCCGAATCCCGGCTGTTATTATTAGTGGATCGTGCATCTTTGACAGTTGTTAGGGGTCATCAGAATCCCGAAAGTCTGACAACCAGTCTTACCAAGGGGTATTGTATTACCCAGTAACTGGGTTGTGGAGGTCAGATAGCCAGTCACTCCATGTAAAATGTTGGTATTCAGCTGCATCCGGTTAGACTGGAAGCCGACCCCAACATAGTTGGGAAAAGGCTAGGCAGATTGATTGATTGATCAGAGGGGCAATTCTCGTATTTATAACAACATTCGCAATCTCATCTCACTCTCTGTCAAAAATTGTATTACCTACATTTTTGACATTTGATTGTCGCTGCCATGACATTCCGACTTGAAATTGAACATTTTTAGGTACGAGAATTGGCCTTCAGAGGGGCAATTCTCGTATTTTTAACAACGTTCGCAATATCATCTCAAGACTCAATCTGTCAAAAATTGTATAGCGTTTACCTAAATTTTTGACATTTGATTGACGCTGACATGAGATTGTGAACGTTTTTAGGTACGAGAATTGCCCCTCTGGTATCCATGACATGACTACAAGCTGTTCTGCAACTTTGTTTTTTAAACATAATTTTGCAACTACATAGGACAAGTTTTACAAAGGAACTACTCCATTACAGATATTAAATAACAACTACTCTTGTTACAAACTAGTATTGTAACACTATACACAATTTGAATGTTCTGTATAATAACTGCTTATCATGAAGTCTGAACTATGCTTTGAGATAAAAAACTATGCCTTTTTTACTACTAAACTTATTTATTGTAATTTTATGGAACATTTAAATTTAAATTGTTGTGTTTCCAACACAACAAAAAATATAATTACTTTTTTTAAAAATTTTTGTTGTGCTTAGTCACTGTCACTACTAAACGCTTTTGATAAATGATCAATTTTGTTGAATTTAGTATGTTAATCAATCAATCTAAATCTTTTGCTTGGTCATGATTGGTAAGTGACTTTTCAGTCTAATGGAGTCCATAACAGTTAATTTGGTCAGTGGGTTGTCTTAGGGGCGGAGTAGTTAATTTAAAACTACATGCTTACCAGAGCTTCAGGGTAGTCCAGACCAGTGAACTTAAGCAGAGTGTACACTGCAGCCACTACACTTGGATACAAATAGCTTCTGATGCCTTTCTGCCATTCCCAAGTCAGGGTTCCATACCCAAACACTTGCTTGTGAGCCACTTCCAAAGTCTGCCAGTACTCATCAGGCACATACCACGTCTGCACCAGGAATACAGACAGAATCCTCACGAACAATATCACGGAAGCCACCTGAAGAGGCCTCAGGCCCTTTGCCAACACCATTCTCCCGCCTAAAACGAAAGAGGTTACATGTGAATTGTCTATAAATAGAAAGCTCTAATGTGCTCAATAAACATAGAAATTCTAATAGGCTTGACCACGATTAACACTCCATCCAATTAAAGTTTCATCAAGTTCGTTCTAATTAGAAATCTTGGTGTTGATAACTTTATCAAACGAAACAAACTTTACTCACAAAAGTGTCAACTAACGCGTCCTTATAATTAACGCTGGAATTGAATGAACAATAAACTTTTAACACAATATAATAATGTAACACTTTTTCATGGTTGTATTCAAAGCATTCTAATCGATTGTTATATCTAAAAATAAACATAAAAACACTTTTTTCGTAATTATTTCACTAACCTCAACCAACAAAATCCGCCGCCACCGCGAAGTAGTGCTGTGCTAATTAACTAATTATTGTTTTATAATTTGTTTGTTAGTAAATTAACGGTATTTTACTTTGTTTTATGTTATGATACTTTTTTACATTTAAAACAAAAAAAAAACAGCAATTTTACGGAAATAAGTGCAAAACAAATAAAATTTTGAGTTTACATGTGTATTATTTTTTATCTGTCTCAAGTTGCCGTATTATAAGCCCTGAGCCACTGAATACCCTGAATACACTGAATGCCACTGCCAAGAGACGAGCCCGTAGAACTTCAGTAGAAAGACATTCAGAAGATCGTGGGTAATACCTGGTTGAGAATCGCACAGACCAGAAACCCACACATCATCTTCCTGCCCTTATACGATGTTCATGTTACTTGGGTCGGCGTAGCGCGTTTTCTTCTTCCATTTTCCCCTGTCAACAGTGTCAACCGTCACGCTAGCATTCACTCCCTTCTCTTTCATATGATTCCTCTCACAATCCATTCATCTTTTCTTTGGCCCTCATCTTCTCTTCTCTCCATTCATCATCACTCTTTTAGTCACATGCGTTTCTTCCCTCATTATCACATGCCCATACCAAGCCAAACGATTTCCTTTCAACTTAAGTATATTTAGACTCATTTCTTACTTTATTCATTTCAGTCACTTCACACGTCCATCTCAACATTCTCATCTCCGCTGCATTTAAGACTTTTTCATTCATCTTCTTCACGGCCCAACATTACGATCCATACAGTACGACAGTCCTTATCACGGAGTTGTAAAGTGCAGATCAGAAAGGGCATTCCGGCGAGCTAGGGGCACAGGACTAGAGAGACCGCCAAAATTACAAAACAGGTACGTACTCGAGTAAGTTTTGGTCCAACTTAATCTCAAGCCAACTGGGTCAGTGGATACGAAACGGGGCACTATGAAAAATCAGCAGGACGACGGAGCCCCCCTTCGCGGGGCTCCTATTTCTGTCTGCAGGGTTTAAAGGAACCCAACCAACCAAACCTCGGGGTGCCCAAATGACCTTGAACTCAAGGTCGATGACCCCAAGGTCAAGGTCTGTGACCTTAGGAGAACAGATCTTGACTTAACCATCTCACCGTGAAAACTTATATAAGTGAAGTGAGTGTGGAGTGAGCCGTCAAAAGTGTCAATTCCTAGCAAAAACAAACTCACTTCACCTAAGTTTTCACGCTGAGATTTTTACAGAATCGACCGGCTGAATTGTCCATGAACTCCCACTTGTGGAGCGTCCAATTTCACCAGGAAGAGGTAGGGCCTGAGTGCCGGCTGATATTTGGTGCAAGCCTCCGTTGTGAGTATACATGTTCTGTGGTGCAATCTGACAGCCACATTGAAGCTGGCCCCAGAAATATTCACAATAGACAGGACTTGGGTTTGCAAGCAAAATATTCGTACTATAAATTCGTTTGAAGTACTATCCACTACTTTTTTTTCCAAGTTGGAATCGATGATTAACTCCAACGGTAAATTAATAATCGTCTAAAATAAATCGATTTAACCAAACGTTATAGTCAGTCACTCCTACACTATTACGTCAACTTATGTCCGTCCGCCATGTTCGGTTTGTCTTCAGTCGTGTTCGAAAACTAAGAATTTCGTTAATTTCATATAAAAATGTCAGACTATTTAAGGTGTGGCGTGACTAATTGGTTGTTTTGTTATGATAAATAGCTAAGAATAGATTTTACAATGATTTTTTTAAAAGAACAAGCAAACAGGAAAGATTTATCAGGAGACAAATAAAAAAATAAAAACGTCCGGCTTCATAGATTATTTGATTGAAAGAGGTTTTGAACGTCAATTTACAAATGTTGATTTTGTTGGGAAAAATTGCTCTTGAAGCCTTGAATTCTTTTGATAATAAATGAAGATGTGGTGTTAATTCAAGAATGGGTAAGTAAGATATTTCAAGAAGAAAAAAAAGGTCACGTGGAACAAAATTATGATATCGTGGTGTTTGTTTACAGATGAGGCGAAAAAAGAAACTGTGGACCTTTCGAGGCGTGGGTTGAAAAAAATAGAGAAAGCGCCCGCGGAGGAATCCAAAACGATTATTAATTTAATTCTAGACCAAAATGAACTGCAACGGCTCGACAACATCGACACATACAATCGCGTCGAAAATGTAAGATACCACAAAGTGTATAATTACTTCGTGAAGTTACCTACCTACTTTGAATTTAATCTACTCAAATATTTTCATATTTTCTTTCATTGCATTTCTTTTTCTCAGTTAACCTATTTTAGCCATAAATTAATTTGTAATATAGATCTCATTTCACTAAAAGCATTAAACCTACTCATTAAAGAAAATAAAACATACATTAGTCAAATGTCACTACAAAATAATTAAGTGCATGACTGTATTTCTTCCTAAATTGTAGTGGTAACATCATAGATAACCATACAAATTCTGTTTGTGAATAGTTGTCAATATGCAACAACTTCCTGCTACGCATGCATGGTGTGTCCAGATTGACGAACATCCGAATACTGGCTCTGAGCAACAATGGCATACTACAAATAGAAGGTCTAAAAGACCTGATATATCTTAAAGTTTTAAAACTAGCAGGTAAGTCAGTACAGTAGATGTATACATAATTATAGTCCTTTCACCGTATCCGGCAACAGCAACCCAGACTATTTTTCTTTTCTTTCGTGACCTCACTGATGACTAGCAAAACCAAATTTGGTCTAGAACAGTAGAAGTAGTACTCTGTCTGAAGATCGCTTTTAGAGATAAGACTGCCCATTGTGTCACCCTATGTAAAAATTTCAACATTGATATTTGTTATTTGAATGGTATGCCTATTAAAGATTACTTATTCTATTCTATTATGTGCAATTACCTTTTTGATTATTTTTAAAATGCAGCATTTGCTGTGTTCTAGTTTGAAGATTATGTAATCTTTGTTTTGAAAAACTTAAGTTAACTTAAGAAATTACTTAAAAACGTAAGTATTTAAAAATAGGTTTTGGACCTTAGTTGAAGGGCTCAATCTCAAACATTGTGTTAAGTAAGAGTCAACCACACCTCATCAGAAAATCATACAATAAACAAAAATGAATAACATTAGTTTGAAAGAATAAAAATAATTTAATAATTTCACTCTAAAATTATTTTTTTATTAACTATTTCGACGGCCCCCACGTATACTATCGAAATTGCAAAAAAGCCATTTTCGTTTTATTGCACTAATAGCAAGTAGATATAAAGATGTACAATTCTATATAAAAATTATGTACCAATTTTTATACCCTCAACTATTTTTCAATCGAACAAAATCGAAAATACATAAAATGAACATACTAAAACATCGACCTTAAAATCGCTCTCCTGTAAAGTAGAGGTTTTGCAGTTTCAATACTTTACGTGGGGGGCGTCGATTTATTTCCATTTGCTACTACTGAGCAAGCTATAACGAAATTGTCTCACCAACTCAGTATTTTTAGGGTTAGTTGTAGTTAGTTTTTCCTTTTTGGTAACAGGTGATCTTGACTATTCTACCAGTGACAAAGTAGTTAGTTAATACTAATCAATGATAGAGTATAAAACGGCATTTATAACTAGTAGCTGCCATCCATCAATTTAATGTCATAAAATGGCAACTGAGCTGCTATACCAGTGACAAAGTAGTTGGGTAGTACTGAATAATACTCAATGATAGAGTATAAAATGGCATTTATAATGTCACAAATCGACGCACGCTTAACATTTGGTTACTGTACAAACATGTTGTGAATAAGTGCATGAAGAAGAGTAGCGTCACCACATAACACACACGCACGCACAGACTGTTCCGACTTCGCCATTGTTTCGGACGCGGGACGGTGCCGAGAGCTCCGACGCTTACCCACATTCACAGCGTGTCTGTACACTTGGTAACCACAAGTAAAGCGCGTGTCGCTTCGTGAAATAAAAATACTATAGGAGCTGCCATCCATCAAGTTAATGGCATTAAATAACTCATCACTGAGATGTCTATGCTACATTGACTATGACTAGTTTCTCTAACAAGGAAAGTGAATATAGAATGCTCTATACTTGAAGCCATTGCTTTAAGAAATTACTGTTTGTTATGAATTTTTTAGTTATCAATAGTAATTTGCTGAAGATTTTTAATGTATATGTTTGAGACGGTTTGATGGGAATATTATGATTTTTTTCTTCAGGAAATTCTAAATTTTTTTGACGACACGGTTGGCGCAGTGGTTGAGCGATTGACTGCTGCGCAGCATGTCGCGGGTTCGATTCCCGCACGGAACAAATATTTGTACGACCTACAAGTATTTGTTTCGAGTCTGGGTGTTTTTCTATGTATAATATGTATGTATTTACAAAAAAAAAATGTATATAAGTAGTTTATCAGCCATCTCGTTACCATAACACAAGCATTAGGTTGCTTAGCTTGGGACTAGTGATGGATTAATTAGCATTCGCATTCATTGTTAGCATGCGAATGCTTAGTTAGCATTTAGCAAATGAAATGTAGTTGCGAATTTCTGTGAAATGTGAAATGAATTATTATTCATCCCTTCATACTTCATAGGTTGACAGCGCGCAGGTGCAGTGCGCGCTCTCTGTCACACCCACGAAAAGTTGGAACTACTAAATCTATCTGTTTCACGTGACCTTGACCTCGTTCGCAAGTGAAATTATTAGCAATTTGGTGGTGCGAAGAATGAAGTCAAGCAATTATTAGCTTTTTATCTTCGATTAGCTCGTACTTAGGATCGTATACTGAATGAATGCGTGTGATTGTATTGTTAATAATAATTTGTGATTTTGTGTGGCACGTGCGTGCCGCGCGATTCTTTTTAAATTGTTAAAAACAGCAAACGCGCTCTTTAATTCACATATTAACAAAATTCACATACTTGATTATTATTAATTATCGTCATATTAGCAAATAGCATAGCAATAGCATTTCGCATGCTAAGACTCAAGAATTCGCATGCTAATGAAATTTATTCTAAATCGCATTAATTGCCATCACTACTTGGGACTAGATGCATTGTGTGAAATGTCCAAGGATATTTTTTATTTTATATAGAACATAGATTGTAGTACACATCACGCTATACATTTCCAGTTTACACTGACCTCCCATTGTAAGCAAATTGTATACAATGCGAGATCAGCTTATTATCTGAAGCCGTGCATACACAACACATCTCTCCAAAAGTCCAAACCCAAAAGTAAATAAATAAATAAAATATAAAATAAATAAACCCAAACCTCTATTTGGAATACAACCTAGACATTAATAAAATGACAGCAAAAGATTCATAAAACAGTATTAATTATAAGGTGAAGACTAACTATGACGTTAGCTTAGGAATTAAAATTCAAGTCATAGTAAATGAGATTTAATTTATAGTCAGGGCCTTATAATGATGTCATCTGAAGATGTTTAATGTTTGATTAAAATGAAGTTAGTCTTAGTGAACTCTTTCGATGTTTTAGTGTAATTTCCTATTTAATCTGAGTCTGGATTTGTTACTTAAAATATAACTGGTAAAATGTGGGTCTAGAGTCAGCCTATAAAAACATTTACCACTCTCAGAACTATTACGAGAGATGAAATTAATGTCGACGTGATATCTTATGCGTTGATGACGTAATATACAAATTACTGAGTGCTCCACCAGTCTAAAAGTAATGAGTATGTGACAATATCCGACATTGTCTCTCTCCACCATTTTCTAATATTTTGAGAGTACAAGGGTCAGCGCACACCAAGAGCAATCTTATGACAATTCCATACATTGCAAAATTAAATACACATCCAATTTGTCATAAGATTAATTTTTCAATAGTCTCAGAAAATGTTCTGCTCTGCTCTGCTCTTGGTGTGCGCTGACGCTAAGTGACCTGTTCTCGAACATGCCATAACCCTATGATCTCTTTTGCAGGTAACAACATAAAATCAATAGAACATTTGAATCACAACATACACTTGGAACATCTAGACTTGTCCAACAACCAGATATCCTTCATAGCTGATATATCTTATTTGAAGAATTTGAAGGTTTGTATTTTGTGGCAATATACATACTCTGACTATACTTATTCTATAATATAAGTAATATACCGAAGTGAAAATTTTTACTTCGTTACATTTATTGAGAAAATGTACCTAAGTATGTAAAATTATATTTATAGTTAAGAATCGCACCATCAACAATTCGGCCAAAAATCATTTTAAGAATGCAAAGAATTTTATTTCATAAACACACTTTTGTGTAAAAAAGTAATGATTTGACTACCCATTTGTAACAGTGTCCTTAATGAACTTCGTTACACCAAAAATAGCATATAATTAATTAATCTTAACCTCTCCTTGTTTCAGCACTTAAATCTAGAAAGGAACAGGATATCAGATCTGAGGCAGTGTGATCGCTACCTTCCAACACACTTGGAACACTTAGGGTTAGCTCACAACAGTATCCAGGATCTGAACGAGATCAGTCACCTGGTGCACCTGAACAAACTAGAGAGCTTCTCTATACAGGGTAACCCGTGCGTCGCGATGGCTGGGAAGGACAAATTGTATCCTTTTTAATCACACCTGTAGTCGACGGCCGCCATGGCCCACGCACACTCTATGGTCCACTTGAAGGACTAAGTAGGGAAAGCAAACCTTCTAACATAGAACACACCTGTAGCCCTCAGAAGACCGCATGCAGGTAGAAATCAGGAAGCCTTTTTTTTTTTGAGGATGTGAAGTCATCAAACTCAACTCAAACTCAAACTCAAAGTATTTATTTCAATTAAACCAATTACAGCACTTTTGAATTGTCAAAGCGTCGGTCAGTAGGTAAGTCAGAAAGTTGAAGCTAGTTGCCCATTCCAAAACGTAGATCTCTATGGAGAAGAACGGGCAAGAAACTCCACGGAAACTCTTTTAAATCAAAATATGATTACAAAAATATTGGTTACATCATTCATGTTGAAATTATACATGTGAGAACGATGAACGTAAAAACGTCCATAATAAAAATATTAAAAAGAAACTTTTCAAAATTTAAATTAAATTAAAATGAAAATAAACCGTGGCAGCTAATGTATGACTAGTCTCCACTGACAGCGCTCGTTCGCGAACCTGACGCATGGATTAGTTAAATGATCCAACACACGCGCCACCATCAGCGAGACATTAGAGTGAGCATGACACACTCTCAGCCGCCAGGGCACATTCAAGTCAAATAAAGACGTACCCAGTAAATGGTAGCTTTAGAGTAGGTACATAGTACTCACACATGTGACATCAAATGACTTCTCCCGTTCTGGGTGGAGCGGAAGGGCGTGTCAGACTTTTACTGATTAAAACCCACCCGTGTTCCTTCAGTTGTCTGTGCCAGGGCCACGGTATCTCTTTCGAACAACCCACGACTCCGGCGGGATCGGCCCTATTGGACCCCATCTTTTTGCTGACATCTCTTTGCGGCGCGCGTGGAACACAACGCGCCGTCAACCCGGGCCTGGTCTTTACCGGACGGAGAGCTACCCACTACTCGCCGTCCGCCTGCCAGTGTCAGCGCTGGTCGGCAAGCAGTCTTCATACCTTTTGCCGAACCGGTAGAAGTACAACGATACCGACGACAAATTCCGGCCTGAATTGGTCGGCTACTTACCGATAAGCAGTACAACACTCTCGGTCAAAAATTTGACGAAAACCATGATTGAATTGATTTGATTTTTTTGCAAATGACGTAAAACCGTTAGTAAGTCATTGCAATGTAACTTTTATCTCGTTGTTCTAAATTGCTAGCTGCGCCCTGCGGTTTCACCCGCGTAGACCGGGATAAAAAGTACCATATGTGTTAATCCAGGGTATAAGCTATCTACATACCAAATTTCATCCAAATCGGTCCAGCCGTTTGAGCTTGAAGAAGTAACAAACATACAAACACACACACACACACACTCTTACACAAACTTTCGCCTTTATAATATTAGTGTGATAAGTTAGAAAGATTGCCGTGAGTTTGATAAAACTCTCGGTAATCATTCTAATAGGTAAGGTATCACCTTACCTTACCAAGATAAGAGTTACATTGCAATGACTTACCTTACCAAAATAAGTTAACGGTTACCTACGGTTTTACGAGATCGTATCGTCGGTCGTAGATCGCCACCAATAGCTTTCTTTATACGTGAATGCGGCTGAAGGATGTACCCGCATTCCGCGAAACTCAAATGCCGTACCTTACCTAATTGTTGTATTTTAGACCCACTTCAAATAAACAAGCGTGTTTTTTTTTCAATCCTATGCGATATGTTATTGATAATGTAGGTCATGTAACGTAGATCGACGCTTAATACAGTGCTCTAAAATCATAACAGAAATGTGAAATTGAGTTTTTTTGAAAATTATTCCTTGACTCATCATCACAGAGGATTTGATTACCGTCCGTTTGTACTCAACTGGATAATGAGCGTCAAGTCTATTGATGGCTTCGTCGTCAGTGCTATAGAAAGGTAAGATCTAATGTATTTAATAGAATACATTGTGTCTAATAAACTCAGCTCAAAAAGTATATGATCTGTGTTTGAGATGAGTTATTTACTCATTCGCTAATTGATTACATTTTTCAAAAAAGCATTTTTAGGGTTCCGTACCTCAAAAGGAAAAAACGGAACCCTTATAGGATCACTCGTGTGTCTGTCTGTCTGTCTGTCCGTCTGTCACAGCCAATTTGCTCCGAATCTGATGGACCGATTAAGTTGAAATTCGGTACACATATGGATTTCTGTGACCCAAACACGAACAGGTAAAGTAAATAAATGAATTTTGAATATGGGGGTCACTTTTAGGGGGCAAATAAGAAAATTTAAAAAAAAAGTTTTGCAAACTGTACCGTGGGACATGTGAAATGAAAGGGCTTACTATGAGGGTCTCAAATATATTTTTTTTATAATTTTAAAAGAAATGGTTTTAAAGTTATTTAAGAAAATAGACGAAAATTGACCATTCCCCCCCCCTTATCTCCGAAACTACTGAGCCTAAAATTTTGAAAAAAATTAATAAAATAGTTCTTTACCTGTAGATTACAGGAAAACCTATAAGAAGTCTGTGGTCTCAAAATAGCATGGTAAATCTCTCAATATTGTGAGTACAAACTTACATTTACAGTTGAAATGTATGGGAGAACATGTATTTTTCAACTACAATGTTAAGTTTGTTCTTGGGATACATTCATCCCGACTACGGAACCCTTCATTGTGCGTGCGTAGTCTGACACGCACTTGGCCGGTTTTTTTATTTAACATTCTTAATAATTTGGTTCCGTGTGAAAGAGAGAGGTGACAAAATGCGACAGCCCTCTTAAATGGCATACAGATGTATTCAAATGTAAAAATCAAGTCTTGCCCCATTCACTAGCCGACGTTCGCACGGTAAAAATATCGCGGCGGGATTTGGTCGCGCACTGGATTTGCAACTCTCGTTGTTGAGCCGAGCTTCGAGAATTCAACCTAACAACAACAACAGGGTGCATCCCAGCGCGTCGAAAAAACACACTGTTCGATTTTCAACTCTCGGCGCCAAGCAGAGCGTTGAAAATCCAGTGCGCTAAAAAAAATCGCCGCGATATTTTTACGTCCGTGCGAACGTCGGATTACTGTACCACTCAATAGATAAGTCCTCAAACATTTTTTTCACGGTTATTTAGCTACCGGTGAACAACAAAGAATATCTATTATAAGCCTCTATAAGCAATAAGTTCCCTTTCAGTTTGAAAGCAGAGTGGCTGTACAGTCAAGGCAAAGGGCGGCATTACCACGCGGGGCAGCATCAAGAGTTGTGCGAGTACTTGGCGTCTACATGCCCCCTAACAGCGGATGCGCTGGAGACCGAGGATCAGAGGAAACTGCGCCTTATACTTAGTAAGGTAAGGTCGAGTTTAGAATAGTTAGGCTGCATTTAAATAGCCTTCACGACTTGTCATACGTATATATGTATTGTACATAGTTTGCGAAGAGAAAAATCTGAAATTATTCTATGTGATAGAAGTTTATGTAAAGATTACAGGAAACATAAAACGATGTCTCTAAATAGCACACTTTTTCAGGAATCAGAACGGAACCCTCGGTGCGCGAGTTCGACTCGCTCTTGACCGGTTTTTTTATAATATGTAGTGAAGTAGTTTACTTAAAAAAAAATGCATTTAATTCAGATAACTGAGATCCATAAATACAAAACCAATTCAAAATTAAAAATATTTAAATTAAATTAAATTCACACACACACCCACAGTACACACACCACAGAACAGATAAAGAGGTTAGAAAGGAAATAGGTCCTGATTTGTATTAGAACGCATATCGCCACTTGTCCCCCACCCTGTAACTCCACTACACACAAGAGACTAATACGTACGCGCATTACGCACACAAATAAACCACACGCACTTAGAGCGCGAGTTTGCTATTGGTTCTCACACTAACGCAAACACTGCGCTTGACGTACACTCACACACGCGCAAAAGCAATTTATTTCTCATACATGTTACGGCTAGCATCAATCGATGTTGATATCGATAAAAAATATACTACAATTTTATTACTTTAGGTTTTGCAATATTTCACTTTAATTTCGGGATCAGGATGGGGTATAAATAGTGGACTTCGTATAAACATACATTATTATAATAATGTCAAATTAAGGGGGAATATCGTTTAAAGCCGCGAAATTCTAATTTTCTTTAGATTTTCGCTAATTGCAGCTCTGTTTTACGTCATAATTACGTTATGTTGTTCTAGATGTTGATTGCGCCCTATAACCATAATATATTTGCTAAAAATAATTAAAATCATTTCATCTTAATGGCTAACATCAAACCAAATGTTAGACGAAAAACCCACTCAGAAACTAAATTGATAACCCACAATAAACAATAATTGGTGGTAATAAACAAAGTTATTTTAATTTTAATTTTAATAACGCAACATATTGCGCGATCGCTCACGTGGTACAAGATGGTACCCGTGCATTGCAAGCAATGTATAATATTGCATCCGTTTGCGATTGTATCGCTTTTGTGTACAAACTACATAATACTATTGTAATAATTACAAATATCACTTGTATTTTAAGGTTTTTGGACTTACCGGTGAAAAGAAATCCCTTGTCTTGCTACACTACACCACTTGCTACTTTTCCGACACGTTATAACAGCGCAACACGGCATAATTCTTTTTTTTTTCGCGGAGCGTCGTACGCTGTCACAGTAACAGCGCGATTACTGGCCGGTGAAACACATTTCGGCTGACATTTGTGCGTCGACACATAAGTGCGGCGCGCCTGCTCCGCCCACAAGGCCCTTCTAACCTCTTTATCTGTTCTGTGACACACACACACCCCCCCCACAAAATAATACTTACACATTAAAAAAAAAACAAAAAAATAAAATTAAATAAAACATTACAGTAAAATTAAAATTACATCAAAATTAAGACATTCAATAAAATAAAATGAAAACACATTCATAACAAAGGACACCCTCTTAACAAAGGATCTCCATAACGGAAAAGAGATCCTGTCAGCTACAGTCTTCAGAATTCCGTTGCAGCTGCCGCGCAGCTTAGCGATACTCATTATTGTTAGTACTGAATCAACCTGTTACTAGGCAAAGGTGTGTTCTCACACAAAGTTATTATAATGCAGGCTCAACATCATCAGCAGCAACTGAAAGACCAAAATCACAGTCCGTTGAAGCCCAAGTTGCAGTCACCGAGAATGCAATGTAAGTACTTTGTACAAAGAGGTCGAAATAACTCACAGACTAAGTCGGCGTTCCCACGAGCGTAATAAAATCGAGGCGGGATTTTCAACTCTCGTTGTAGAGCCGAGCGTTGAGAATCCAACCTAACAAAAACAGAGTGCATCCCCGCGCGACGAAAAACACACTGTTGGATTTTCAACTCCGGCGTGAGAAGCAGAGAGTTGAAAATCCAGTGCGCGATAAAATCCCGCCGCGATTTTATTACGCTCGTGGAAACGGGGGTTTAGAAAGCTGAAGTGGCAATGGGCCGGCCATATTAGCCGTAGAACCGATGACCGTTGAGGTAGACGAGTTCTTGAGTGGAAACCGCGAATCGGCAAACGTAAGGTAGGACGCCCACAGGCTAGGTGGAGCGACGATCTTCGCAGGGTGGCTGGTAGCAGCTGTATGAGAGTTGCCGAGAATCGAGCTGAATGGTGTGCAATATGTGGCTGACACTCGCATGACCACCATCAGGGATTTTGATCTCATCAATCAAGCTCTCGGACTATACTTAAAAATTGAACTCATTATATCTTCTAAACTAAGACCCGACTAAATCTGTGACTTGGCGAAATCCTGCAACTAATTAGCGACTAAATCTGGGAGGAAACAGATCTTTGCTAGGTGGCCTAGTTTACTAAATATGGGAGAAAACAGATCTTTGCTAGGTGGCCTAGTTTACTAAATATGGGAGAAAACAGATCTTTGCTAGGTGGCCTAGTTTACTAAATATGGGAGAAAACAGATCTTTGCTAGGTGGCCTAGTTTTTGAGATATAAATGTGACCAAGCTGGGGAGACGCTCTCTAGATCGGCCACCAATGAACCCTTATAACTTTTGAAGCAGTGTCAGCCACACGTGCAATTGGGGAGGCCTATGTCCAGCAGTGGACTGCTGTAGGCTGATGATGATCATGATGATGAAATGTGGAATAAAGTATAAGACTTTATTTACTGTTATTTTACCGTGCTTTAAAGATGGAAATACAGTTTATTAAGTGTAGTACTAGTTGCGCCCCGCAGTTCACTTGCATAGAGATTCCCACAGGAATTGTGTAATTTTGTGACATAAAATTTACTATGTCATTAGAGAATAGTGTAGCTTTCTATCAGATACAGAGTTTAATTCCTGAGATAACTTATACAAACATACAAACAACTTTATCAGCTTTATAATTTCTGTTTAGATTTTGTTTTTAACAAAGTTGTCTTCAACTTTTATTTTATATCATTTACACAAGTAGTGTCGGTAACACGGTACTCATATTATCGTTCCAATTCGAAACTATGGTTTTTGGAAAATGTAAGTTATGCAGACGTAAAGGAATGTTTCACCTATTAATTAAAATAATTAATTAAATTAGTTATCTTGGACTTTGTGGAATTACGCTCATATAGCTAAAATGTTTTGTAGGCAGTTTCATTTACAATACTGTGTCAAAGTCAATGTCATGTTTGTAGGCAAATAATATTAGCAGGCTGACAAACAAATTGACTATTAATATCTCTAATTTTTATTTTCGCATTAACGGTGTAAAATTGCGAGAAAACTGGGTAATTATAAAAAAAAAAATATTATGCAAATTATTTTAATTTTAATAAATCCAACGCAATCAAGCACATCAGAGTCATCAGATATTTACACTAAAAATACTCATTTTGAAAATCAACGTGGGAATAGGGGAGGGGTCGTGCCAAATCTGACGACATGTCACCAAAGGGAGGGAGAATCAAAAAATCGCCTCACGTTCTTAACTACATTTTACGCTGCGCTGCGCTGCGCTACTGTATTTTTTTTTTGTGAGGCCTATGAACGCTCCTCAACGCTTGGAGTTCAGTATTAGCAGATATAAGGTTTTGATGGCCATCAATTTAGCAATGGCCACTTATTTGCACATACTTTATTGCCATAATAACTTGCAGCGCGTATATCAACGCCTCGCCACATGGGCCGGTCACCCGACCGCCTCACTTCGAGCTACCACGCAGCACTAACCAAGTCTTCGTCACCATCCCATCAAATGACGTCATCACTGTGTGGTGACCTCCCCGGTATTCCCACGGCTATGAGCCAGAGCTTCGACTCGCCAGGACTCATGTATGCTACGGAGAAACGCGACAGCCCTAGAGAAAAGGAGAGGGAAAAAGTACAAGGTATGTGCACATTACAAAACAATATCGAGAACTGGTCTTATCGCGATATTCCTTTTTTACGAGGTAAACAGGTACCTACTTGTTTCCCGACGTTAAAAAAAAATAAAAGAAAAGAAATAAGACAAGAAAAAGAAAAAAAAAAAGAATAAGAAAATAAAAGAAGAAGAAGAAAAGAAGAAAAAGAAGACATATCCGGTCTTATTATAAAACTAGCTGTTGCCCGCGGCTTCACCCGCGTGGATGTCAATACTTTCCTATTTGAATCGGATTTTGTTCACTATTTCATAGGTTTTAATTTTTTTTTTGCGCGGATCCCTAATTCTTTTTCTAAAACAAAAGTAGAAGTAGCCTAAGTTATATAGTTTTTTTTAAAACCTATATTGAAGGCGAAGTCGCGGGCAACAGCTAGTCTATACATAAAAACTAGTTGCGCCCCGCGGTTTCACCCGCGTAGACCGGGATAAAAAGTAGCCTGTGTGTTAATCCAGGGTATAAATTTAATCCAAATCGGTCCATCCGTTTGAGCGTGAAGATGTAACAAACATACATACACACTCATAAACTTTCGCCTTTATAATATTAGTGTCATTGTTTGTTTAATTCTTTAAAATTAATACCCTATGAAGACTTACAACTTTTCAACTTTCACAGAGATACCGCAACCAAAGCCAGTAAACCATTCACTAGAAGCCGCATCGAAAATGGTTCCCGTACCCGAATCGTTAATGAGTCCCGACTACCAAGACCCGATATACGACATCCAAAGATCAATACCAAAGCCAACCAATAACTCTATACACAGCGTCTCGAACACTTCATCGCAGTCGAGTAACAGTAGCATTCACGAAGACAAGCCACGACACGCCAAAAACATGAAAGGTTCCCCGAAACTACCAAAGAGCGCGACTTCATCACCCAAACTAAAAACGAGAATGGAACAACGGAAAGGCAGCTTATCAAAAATAGAAGTGAAAAACGACGAGAGAAAACTAAACGGCATCACAAATGATTCGGAAAATCTTGGTGCAGAGATTATGAAGTTGGCGTCGAATCAGAGACGGCAGAAGAAATTGAGCGTGGAATCTATGGCTGCCGTGACTATACAGAAGATGTGGAGGGGGTACAGAAGTAGGAACCTCAATAAGGATACGCTGCGGATACTGCACGCCATACAAGCGGCGAGGGCCAGACAACATATACAGTGAGTTTAACGTACTATTGCTTTTTTTTGTTCATGGTCGGTCGATGGTGGCTTACTATGAGCTCTTATAGCAGGGCAGAAGTTGAACGTTTCCAGGGCGAGAGAGTGACGGTGCTATAGGTCGTATATAGCTCCGTCTCTCTCTCACTGGAAACGTTCAACTTCTGCCCTGCTATAAGAGCTCATAGTAAGCCCCAAGGTTAAGCTACGCTTGCCGCAGTTGGTCCGTGGATTGGTAACTATCTTTTCATACCGTGCCTCGGAAAGCACGTAAAGCTGTTGGTCCCAGCTATCATTCGTAGAACTTTGACTGTCGTTACTGGTCGTGAGAAACCCGAAAGTCTGACAACCAGTCTTACCAAGTGGTATCGTATGGAGGTCAGATAGGCGGTCGCCCCATGTAAAATACTGGTACTCCGCTGCATCCGGTTACACTGGAAGCTGACCACAACATGTTTGGGAAAAGGTTAGTACGCTAAAGCTTCGGTTTCCTAGGAAAGCGGTTCCATCATAAATATAACGGCCACCATGAAAATCTGTAATTTTCATTTTTTTTTTTATTTGACACTCAAACCCCACTTCCCAAGTATTTTTTTAAAACACTAGATTTGCCCTCACCGTAATTAGTCACAAGAAAAAGTGTCCATACTAAGAAAAGTGAGCTTACACATTTCTAAATAACGTTTCCATAACAATCAAGTGTAGTCACTGCGTCATTGTGTATCAGAGGTGTCAATACGAGTAAGAAATACGACTATCTTTTGACGCGGTAGGGCGAATCTAACGATTTAAATCTTTGCCACTGCCATCACTTTTATGACAGCCGTCACTGCGGACGTTAGTAGCTGCCACCGCTCATAATTGCGATCATAAATCGTGATATTTATCATGTTTTGCTTAATTGGATATTCCCGTACTGTTGCAAGCGCAATGTTTACGTATAAACTTGAGATTCATTAATTTTTCTAATCCGTAGGAGGTTGACGTGCGACATGGAGGCGACGAAGGCAGCTTTGGAGTCTGAACGTAAGATTCAGCAACTACAGATGCAGGCTATCAATGCATTGTGGAAGAAAGTGTCCACTTTACAGGCTGCTGGTGAGTTGGAACCTTGATTTGACAGTTCGTCCTCATTTTAGTTGCGCGTCCACTTTGTGGCACCACGGCATTGTCAGCGTCGGCATTTCGTTTTTCTTCTTCGACGACTGGGACCGTACTATGGCGTGAAAAAAGATCATGGCTCCATCAGGATCCATCATGGTTCCAGCGTGAGAGACAGAGACCGAGCTATATACGACCTATAGCACCATCCTTTTTTCACAACGGAACCATGATGGATCATGATCTTTTTTCACGTCATAGTACGTACGGTCCCTGGCGTCGATTTGCTGATGTAGTGAACGCAGTTCTGTAAGAATTTCTTCGAACCATAATCCTAATCCGCAAAACCTAATCCGCAAAACCTAATCTATTCTATAAATATTGTAAATACAAATTAAGTTTTTGTCTTTAATTTTAGATAACCAGAAGCAAAGGCTATCGGAATCAGATGACAGCACAGACGCGCTGCGACAACTGTCGGAGACGTGTTTCAGTTTACAAGCACAGGTGTGTACCAACTGTAATGTATAATTATCTAGAATCTTGTATGAATATATAGTTTTGATTATATTAAAGTCATACGTGTACGTAACTAAAATTTCTAGAACCTTTTCAGTACAATTGGTTACTCAAAGATCAACTTAAGACGCGGACTGACTAAAACGGCACATAACCGCGTTATCTATTGTCACCATTAGCTGGCTTGAAATAAGGTTGAAAATTGAAAACAATATTTGTGTTGCCAAGATGTGACTAAGCTGCGAATGTGCATTTATTTTCCGGGTTTTCTTTAGATTATTCAGAATATACGCAATAAATTAAATAATTATCCGGTTAAAGTTTTAAAAAAATGCTAATTCTATTAAATTCTTAACAAAATGTCGTTATCCCTGAAAATACAGAGATGTTCAACGCCAAAGTTTATTTTTGTGGAGCAACTTCCAAATTTTTTATTGGGAATATCAAACTATTTTTTACTATTCTATTCGGTTAACATTTTCCTTTAAACCCTTCTCTGTCCACTGTATTTTTTGCGTCGGATAGTTCATTGCGTTACGTCATACTCGACAATCCAAGAAACCAATTTTTGTGAATATTGAGCTAACACCGCGCCTTAAATTACATAACTCTACAGTAGATAGTTGAGTAAGTGGCAATATGTGTAAATTGTCTATGTTTCTGAATTCTATTGAATTTAATTGAATCCGTTCGGGGATGGTTTCTGCCGCCATTTTCTGAAACATACTTCGTCTGTTGCTAGGTAGCGGAACTGCAAGGCTGTATGCAAGAAGTTTTGAAGGCGGTATCTACTAAAAGCCACGCAGAGCCGGTCGCAACACAAACAGAAATTACGGCTGTCATAACACCTCAGGTAAGCGAAATAACTTTATCATACAGACGACAAACAGCTTTTAATTGCCATGCTGTTACTATTAAGGCGTCAGTGTTATGGAAGTGGAAGGCAAGCGGCAACGTCAACGGAGAGGAGGTGACCTGTCCTCGCGCTGCACATTTTATTGCCCATTTCCTTGCAAGTTGCGTGGAAATGGGCTGAATGTAAACGGGGTAGTAAACCGGTCAAGGGCGAGTCGGACTCGCGCACCGAGGGTTCCGTTCCGATTCCTGAAAAAGTGTGCTACTTAGATACATCGTTTTATTTTTCCTGTAATCTTTACATAAACTTCTATCACATAGAATAATTTCAGATTTTTCTCTTTGCAAACTTCGGAGATAAGGGGGGGGGGGGGGGGGGAACGGTATTTTTTTTTACATTTTTCATCAAAAGTCGAAAACTATGCGGCAAAAAAAAAAAAATTAAAAATAGTTTGAGAATGTGCAAACAGCGTTCTTTCATATGATACCCCACATGCCCTAGTAGCCCCACTATAAATTTTTAAGACCCCCTTTGAGTCCCTGTTGCAAAAAAAATATAAATATTTTTATTTATTTCTTATTTGCAAAATAGTTGGGTTCCAGGGCCGGGTTATGCCTGTCGGGGCCCCTAGGCAATGCTCATCCAGGGCCCCCTACCCTCTTCTAATTTTTTCGTTAACACAACAAAATTCAAAATTACACCGTTTTTTACTAACCTGGGTTCGTAATTCGTAATTTTTGAAACACAAATTGTAAAACTCTCTTTTTATTCACAGCCGTTAAACTTGCAAACGAATTGCACGAAGTAAAAATTGAACGATTTAATTGAAAATGGTTCGAAAATAATGTCTATGACACATCATACAATACGTATTTAACGACTCGGGGAATTCTCCGGTCATGCCAACGAACCAGTACTGCCAACCTTATGAAAGTAGCTTGGCCATAGAATATACATACTTGGTAGGTACCAGTATAGTAAGTGTGCATTCACAACAAAGAGTTTTGAGCATTTTTAATTAAATTACCGCGATAAAATTGCTTGCAATTATATTACTGCGTTATAAACTTTTAAACTATCATAATAATCATAATAATAATATCTAATAAGGAATGCGTTCCGAAATGTACTAAAATAGCGTCGATGTAATGTACAGAGCAAATTTTCAAATTAATTTTTTACTGTTTAAGAAACATTGCCCATTCTTTTCCCTGTAGCACAGGGGCCCCTGAACGTGGCAGGGCCCCGAGGCAGTTGCCTATAATGCCTAATGGATAAAACGGCCCTGGGTAAACCTCGTCTAAAATTATTCCAAATTTCAAGTTGATAGCATCAGTAGTTACTGAGATATCCAGCTGTGACCGACAGACAGACAGACTGAGTCACACCATAAGGGTTCCTTTTTTACCATTTTGGTACGGAACCCTAAAAAAGGTTTCGCAACATTGTAGTAAATAGCGGAAAAAATGACTTAAAAAGAGGTAACTTTGCGAATTTATTCTATTGAGCCAACTTTATCAAATCGTGTATACTGCCTAGTATACAACGTGTCGTTTTGCATCCTCGTCAAATTTCAGGGTGTGATACAGAACATCAAACCGAATAACTTTCTCCATGGGACCAACATCGTATTCGCGAAAAAGTTTTCAACTGTCCCATGAAAACTTCAATACCTACACGACATAAATGTATGGGACAGCTGATTATTTTTTCGCGATTAAGATGTTGATGCCATGGAAAAAGTTATCGGTTTGATGGTCTATACCACATTCACCTGCTGCGCAGCATGTCGCGGGTTCGATTCCCGCACGGAACAAATATTTGTACGACCTACAAGTATTTGTTTCGAGTCTGGGTGTTTTTCTATCTATAATATGTATGTATTTACAAAAAAAAAATGTATATAAGTAGTTTATCAGCCATCTCGTTACCATAACACAAGCATTAGGTTGCTTAGCTTGGGACTAGATGGCGTTGTGTGAAATGTCCAAGGATATTTATATTTATTTTTATTTATATTCTTAAATTTGACGAGGATGCAAAAGGACACGTATTATATCCTCAATAATACCAATATATTTTCCTAGATTTTAATTTAATTGTTTACTACTTCAAACAAGGGCTATAAAAACGTGTTTGCGTGTATAAAAAGCTCGGTGCGCCGTTAATATGTGTATCTCTTTGATTTACACGGGATCTACAATCTTTTGTACGTTTCTTGAGCGAGAAAATCGTTGCTATCTAGTCGTTTCCTCGTCCGCGGTGAGACAGGTACATAAAGAACATGTTCAAAGTGTAGTTTGAGAATTGGGTAGTAAGTCAATGTCATAACATGTAGACTTGTTGTGTGCAGGAGGAGCGCTGCACGTGGTTGCGGCGGCCGCAATCGTTACCGCTGGGCGGCGCACGCGCAGACCCGCCCGCACACGTCGCGCAGCCCGCGCCGGCCGCGCCCCTCGCGCACCGGGAACACGCGTAAGTGACACGAACATAGTGTTGTTACTATAAACACGTGACGTTTCGACAGTTGCAGTTGCTCTTGTTGTAACAAGTTATAAGAGACCGTCTCAATCATCGCTATAATTTCCTACACGAATTTGTTTTGAGGTTTTGTTACGCAACAAACATTCATTTGCGAAACGAACACTTTGGTGATTATGTGAATGCAAACACGAACAACAAATATTAATCGCTATGCTACACTATGGATCATTCGTTCAAGAGCATAGAGCGAATGTTCCACTATGGAACATTCGTTCGACAGCATAGCGATTAGTATTTGTTGTTCGTGTTTGGATTCACGTACACACCAAAGTGTTCGTTTCGCACATGAATGTTCGTCGCGTAACAAAAGCTCGCACAACAAATCAATCGTGAAGTCAATTCATTCTGACCGAAAATTTCTTACGTTCGGATTCTAGTAACAACACGTAATCGTCAACGATCATCCGTACCACGAAAATACATGGAAAATCTATCTGTAACTTATATTTTCCACGACTTGCTATACGCGCTATGAACAAGAATAACTTTGCAGTGCAAAATCGAACGAAACGGCCGCTCTGGGTATAGAGCGGACCGAGTCCGTTATACAAGAGAGATCGGCGGAAACGACCGAAGTGGATGTCGACTCGAGGGCATGTGACGTCATCGCCGACTGATAACGCAAGCAAGTACGTATTGATCAGAAACCTCTGGGTTGATGTTGGCACCCAAAACCATTGTTATACTTGGTTAAAGAGATAGTATACTATACTCCTAAAAATATACGCTTAAAACCCTAGCCTATAATGTGACTACAACCGGTGTTGATATGGAAAGCCAATGAATCTGTTGCCAAAACTCATCATCATCTGTCTAGACTTTTCCTAACTATATTGGGGTCGGCTTCCGGTCTAACCGGATGCACATGAGTACCATTATTAAAACTCAAGTGAGTAAATGGTATTGTCGAATTATGTGACATTTATGAACATTAATTTGGAGTCTTATGAAAATTGTCATAAGGTTGAAATTACAATGACAGACTCACGCTTGTAAAATACAAATAGTTGTTTAGGCCAGCCAATCTGAGTGATGTGAGTTTTGACACTAGATTTACTATTATTATTATTATTAAATAAAGAAAGAAATACGTTTATTTGCGGTAAACATGACGTAAAGCACAACAAAATAAAATAACAATTTGTAAAACAAGTTTGGGGAAAATATGCGTCACATCAAAAAAAAATACATAAATGGCCCCAGGTTTTCGACAATCGAGGGGTAAAATTGACAACATTTAAAATATCTGATTATAAAATTATTTTAGGATATGAAATATGACGTAGGTAGCGTATAAATATTGTGGGCAGCTAAATTACCAAAGATATAAAGTCTTGTAAGACAGAGCAGCTACATATTTTGAAAAAATCTGAACAATGGTGGTTTTTCACAATATATCGTAATCAAAATTTCAGTATTCTAAATGTTACTCAAAACATAACACACAGTATACTATCTCTTTAATACAAACTAATTATTTTGTGACATTAAATTGGTTTTCTTTACATAGTTAACCTCTAACCGTCTTACTAATAAACACAGAATATAGTTATTCCAAGTTTAAACCTATGAAAATGTATGGTTATTCCTTTGTTATTCCTGACATAACTTTATTCCGTGTTTTATTTGTAAGAGGGTAACCCTCTTACAAATAAAACACGGAATAAAGTGTGCACGGAATAACTTTATTCCGTGTTTTATTTGTAAGAGGGTTACCCTCTTACAAATAAAACACGGAATACAGTTATATCAGGAATAACAAAGGAATAACCATACATTTTCATAGGTTTAAATTTGGAATAACTTTATTCTGCGTTTATTTGTAAGAGGGTAAGTGTTAGTAAGAGAATTCGTAGGTCTCGGGATAAAGCAAATTGAAACTATTCATAATAGTCGTAAGGTTTATATTCGTGGTTCGCTAAAGCAAAGCTTGGTCTGTAATGTGGGCTTGTTAAAGAATTAAGGTAGGTATGACATGATATTTGTGTAAGACAGTTAAATCATGGTTAAGTTTTAGGACAAAAGCATCTCAAAGGCCTTCAAAGGTCTCGTTCATATTTATACACTAAACTTCTCATCAAAAAAATCGAAACACTTCTCAAGTTTGGTTTTGTGTTTTTTTGTTTTTTTTTTTTACAATAAATAAAAAAAAAAGCCAGTTTATCGCGGATATTATAAGGTATCGTTTAACGAATATTAATGTTTCAAATTAAAATTAAATTTCTTTAGCTATTGTGTTTTGTTCAACCGGTATGTTTTTACACTTTAAAATGTTTGAAACAAAGACATAAAAAAAAGAAAGTTAATTCAGTATCTCGTATTTCCTCCCCGGGCTCTAATGACTGCTTCCATGCGGTTCCTCATGGAACGGATGAGAGTCACAATCTTGTGTTGTGGGATGTTGTCCACTCTTCTTGTATAGCAGTTTTAAGCTGGCCGAGCGTTTCCGGAGCAGGATCTCTCGCTCTGACTCGTCCCTTCAACTCATCTCATAGGTGTTCTATGGCATTCATATCCGGGCTTCTTGTTGGCTAACCTATAACTGTAATACCGATTTCGCTCAGGTATTCATTTAGAATGCCGCGGTATGAGCCTTTTTTCCGTCGTTACCATACAGCGTGATCTTACTCTCGTCAGAAAAGAGAACTTTGGTTCATTGAAGGTATGACCAATTTAAGTGCTCACGTGCAAAGTTAAGGCGCGCTCTTCGGTGGTTTACCGTAAATTGTGGGCCATTAGCTGGTATATTAAATGAGGTCCGCTCTTCTTCTAAAGGTAGAATCGCTCACAGTCAATCCTCGAACCTCACGGAGCCGCTGATGCAGTTGAATAAGAAGAAGAGTTCAAGTGACGATTTCTTAGAGAAACTGACGCAATATACCGCTCATCTTGCTCAGACGTGACTCGATATCTACCAGATTCTGGACGGCGAGTAAACATACCAGTCTCCCGATAACGCTGATACACTCTATTGACAGCAGAGAGGCTAAGATGCAATCGTGCAGCCACAACACGCTGACTATGCCCTGAATACAGCAACGCCACGACTTGGGCGGTTTCTGTGGGCGACGTATCCATATTGGTCATGAAAAAATCGCTTTGGTTCCTACCAAAGCGATTTTTTCATGACCGCATGTCGCAGAGGTTAGTTAACAATTACTATTAAAAAAAACGATATTTTTTGGAAAAAAAATGTGATTAAATGCAGAAATTTCGACGGAATACACATAGAAAACAATCTCTATATTCATTTATTGGATGAAAATTTTAAAATTAAAATTTGAAATTGTGGACACCATTGTGTAGACTAAACTGCCAGCTATTTATTGGCGTATTTAAAAAAAAATAATATCACTTCCTCTTTTTCTATTTAAATACCGCCATAGTACTTGCAATACTGTTTTGATATTTTTGATGAGAAGTGTATTTGCACTTTATTTCTTACCGCAGCTGCCTGTATACATGTTGCCACTATAAATACATCAATATTTTATTATCAGTCCTAGCAACACTTTTCTATATAATATCTGAAAAATAAAGTTGACAATTAAACCAATGGGGTTTGCTTGAAAGTAATGCTGTAAAAATGATTCTCTGTTACATACCAAAGAAAGTGATAGATAGCATTATGAAAGACAAAAAAAAAAACACCGATTTTTTTCAACATAAAAGGTTGTTTTTGATACAAAGACACTAACATTATTTTATTCTAGAAAACTATCTCAAGAAAATTAGACTGGTTTAAAAAAAAAATTGTATAACTTTAGACATAATAATGTGGAATAAGTGGGGTTTCATCATAATCTGAAACAGCTTATTACTGAAGCAAAACGAATTCAAATAATATAACATTGTTTTGCTATTGTACACTAATAACAAACTAATAACGCTTGTTAAATATAATGTTTTTTTTTTATCGCCGAAGCTTGGTCATTATTCTTGCTTTATTACAAGACCAATTTGAAACAAGACTGGACAAGACGAATGTTTTGTTGTTCGCTGATATCCTTGCCAATTTCAAATTTCCGCTTGTACATACAAGCTATTGATTTAGTCACTTGAATTAGTTAAGGTTGATCCGTTGTGGTAGCCCGCGAAAATTCAAATTTTCTTGCGTTCATATAAATTCATATTTGTTATTGTCGCGAATCATATTTTGATCAAGATGCAACCTGACACTGACCTGCAAATTGCTAAAAAACGCACGAAAATTTGAATTTCGTGGGCTAACTTAGCGCATCCTCCGTAAGGGTGGTTCGACATTACTATTCGATATCGTGAACAACATTTCCAACACATTTTTTCTTCACGAGTTTGTAATCGGTTTCTAAGCAGAAGCTGTTCAGTATGATGGGAACTGGGAAGTACCTTAAAGGTTGATACAAGTGAGTAAATCAACAGCCCGTACCTATATTATGTTATTTCAATTAAAATTCACGTAGAGTATACAAGTAGAAACTGTCAAATTAATTCCGCGTAGATGGCGCTAAGTGTTTGTTACTTTCATTCAGTTGGCATTGGCTTTCGTTGAGGTACCTTGTCGTGAAACGTTGCCGTGAGATGGCGCTAAGTGTTTTTTTCTTGTCGCCGACTGGTCGCTTTGTCTTCAAGATGACTTTGACAAGTGACAAACGCACAGCGCTCTCTTGCGGCGAAGCTTCCGGGAAACAACCCAATTGCCCATACTTTTAACAATGATACATTTTGTTAAATTTTTCTTTTCTCTTGATTGACTGTTGGCGATATGTAAATTACGCATAATATTATTATTATAGTTTTAATTATCACTTTAGGTACTAGGTTTAAACGTTCACAAAGACGTGGTTGTTGATTTTCAAACGAAATAATTACGAGGATTATATTATTATAATCAAAGTTGCACTAACAGTTTGGTTCTTATTCTTATACACTGTGAACAAATGAGAAGTAAAGGCTGGTGCCCACTGCAGCCGAATTGAGACGCTGCGTAACGGATTGTTAAACAAGAAACATACAAAATGTACGAAACTGAATTAGGAGAATTTCAGCAATGCGTTGCGTTGCGGTGCAGCTCCCAATATGCGCTAGCCCTTATAAAACAATTCCAACAGATATTTTTGTGTCAACGATCCACTTATTGTACTGCTTTATGCACACAACTGTGTACTAAGAAAGAAAACATAAAAAAATAGGGCAACGTAATTTTTTTATTAATCACACAGTGTATGAGTCACTTAGTTAACGCACTGACTTCACTGCCATTTTGCAAATAAACCATTGAATTTATACATTTTTACGACATACCTGTTGTACATTCACAATAATTGTACACAAATCGGCTGATAAGGCAGTATTAATTGTTAAAAAAAATATTTATTTCTAGTTGTGTGGTACAGAAATGTTAATATTTATTAAGATTAAAAATATACAAAGAATAGATGAGAAGTTCTGGAAGATTCTAGAACATTTCTAGAGCTTTAAAACGATCTGTCAAACCATTGTTTGACAGATCGTTTTAAAGCTCTAGGAATGTTCACTTAGAAAATAAGATACAAATTCAGATTTTAATATTTAAACTACCTACATAGTCTTTTTCAATAAAAAACTATTCCAAGTTTCTATATCTGCATCTATTTAAACAAGTTTTTACACCATAAAACCAGATTTAGGGTCAGTTCAGACAGAACGGAAGAACGAAAAGACCGAAAAAATCCCCGCGTAGGCGGTGCCCTCTAGTGGTAGAAATCGGCAGTAAGGTTCCCTATTGAGAGTACACTAATAATCTCTCATGACACTTACGTTAGGTCGCAACCAAAACAGCAATTAGGAAAACCTGTATTGTTAAGAAGTTATAATTAGTTTTATTGATAATTTATTATTATAAAAAGGTAAAAAACGAGATGCCTTGTGTATTGAGCTTTATTTTTCGCGATATTTTTTTATTTTCTAATTTTATCGGGTGTGTCTACTTTTTAATGAATCTCTACGCTTGAATATTTTTTGGATATGAGGTTATTATTATTTATCTGTATTAGAAATGTGACTATTTGAATTTTGAGGACTTGGCGAAAGCTTTGAGTTTTGATTGAAAACCGATTTTTACGTGTGATTGCCCGATGTGTTAACTTTTGACTGTCTTGACAGGGTTCGTGGCAGACTTGTATGGTAAAATTATGTTGGACACCTGAAATATGGTATCCTTACATGTTCTTAGCAAGTTAGGATACTTACATAAGGCAGCAGGTTTTCCAGTACAGATGTTGCAGGTTGATTTATAGAAAGAAACGGTTACAATTTTTTACCTGTTTCTATCCAGGGTGTAAGGGACAGCCCTCCGCAAACTAACAGGGTGCATTCAGCTCCTCATTTTGAATCATATTCCACCGGAAATTTTCTCAGGAAAATTTTAATTTTTTAATTTTTTTTTAGTTACATTTTCATTATTTTAGTGTAAAATTGCGTGTTCGCTGCACTCCATTTATGTAAAAAAAACTGCACAAAAAAACAGCAAAAAAAAACCAGCAATGGATGTTGAAATACTCTAACCAACGACGCGTGAAATCAGCTGTTCACTTTCTGTCTAGCTACAGAGTTCATCGAACTCACCGCATACCTATTACCTACCCCTCCTAACCAGTAATAGACGCTCCGATTTGTGCACAAAAACACAAACAAATCAGGTTTATTGGATTGCCTTAACGTTCCTGAAAAAATTTCATGTACCTGTCATCTTAGTTTGATATACTGAATCCACCCTATCAGTTTGCGGAGGGCTGTCCCTTACACCCTGTATGTGCTGGCGAATAATAATAATACGGCTATTTTACGGGCATCGATCGGTCTATACACAATTTACTATGGCCGAATCATCTTGTTTCTCATTGACGCGGTGGACAAACAGTCTAAGTCACTTGATTACTTCCCTGCGAAGTTATTGGCAACTATCAGAAACTCAGATTCAAATAATCGCAACTTCTATTGGAGTTCTTATATGCTAAGTACTAGTCATTTTTAACAACGCATTGTAATTTAATTCTTAGAGGTCAGTGCAATTAATTTTAGCTTCGCCTTACATGACATTAATGTGTTCATAAAACCTTGTTCTCTCATAATATATAGTTCGTTTAAGTGCGAATAGTAATATATTTTGTAAATGTGTTTTTCTGTACTTTGTGACAATGTGTGTTTCTGTACTGTTACATAAAACAAAGTTAGGAAAAGAAGTGTATGCACTGGAAAACTGGTTCAAGAAAGTATGTTTCCAGTTTCTTATCGTGTTTGTTGTATAAAATATTTTTTTTTGTTGTATAGATAATTAACTTTTTTAAAACAACAATAACAACAACAACAACAACGGTTCAGAAACATATTAATGCGCTGAACAGACATTGAAATCAGTCTTCAGTTTCAAAGTACAGTAAACGCGTTTTTTTTTTGAGAAAATGTGACCAACATTGTGCACTGAAATGTTAACCGTATAAACATAAGATTAACTCGATGTAAGATCTTCTGGTGTCTTCACAAATATCCGATATTGATGCCTGAGTGTAACTTCTTATTCCGGGAAAGTCAAATTTACATCATGCTTGACTCATTGACACGGAGAGAATACCTCGCTCAAAAGATGCAAGGCGAGAGATTCGCTCGGCGTCAATAAGCCTTATGAGTCGATTGCAATAATCGCCTAAAAGCATAGCTTATTAATGAAAACTCATTTTCGCCACAAAACAGGCGGGAAGATCTTGCCGTGTGTTTTTATTTTGAGTTCATTGGCGTAAAGACTTAAAATAACTCAAAAGTTATTAGTAATATAATTTTTGACTTCGATTTCGGTCGAATTAAGGTCAGTTCGGCTCATACAAATGTTAATCTATATAAATAAAAATGAAATGATGTTCGTTGGTAAGCGCATCACTTGAGAACGGCTGAACCGATTTGGCTATTTTTTGTTTTAAAATGTTCGCCTTCGTAATAGTCCGAATTAGATTTTTATGAAATTAAAAATAGGAAAATTTTCTTGTGAAGTCACCATAAGGTTCCAAAGACACTTGCCGTCCTGTGTAATTTCAATTTCATCGTAAACCCACCTTATTTGTTATCCATTACGTTATAGCATGTATTTATTATGTTTTATAAAACGATTTCAAAACTTTCGCCGGCTTTTATTTACCCCGTCAACAGAAACTCTATTACTTTTCAGGTATTTACTCGGACAGGGGCCGAAAAGGGGAGTGGTAAGGTACTGAATACACTTATTCAGCTCAATTCAGCTTTTGTCCATAGAAAACTACCAGTTTTGTACGGAGATGCCTACGCATCCGTTCAGCTTTCCGCGTCTGAACGGATGCGTAGGCATCTCATACAAAACTGGTGTTTTCTATGGACAAAAGCTGAATTGCGCTGAATAAGTGTATAAGTCATTATTGTTCCAGTGCGAACGTGCTTATTGAATGCACATGCGTCACCTAGATTCGAACAGAAACCCTCGGAACACCCAGATCTTTCACAGATGTTCTTAACAGACCAGGAGACTTGGTCAACTTGGAGGGAGGTGGGCTGGTTGGAAGAACACCCGACGGCCGCCGTGGCCTACGCACAATGGTCCACATGAAGGACTAAGTTTGGAAACCAAATTCTCTAACATAGAGCATAGTTCCAGTGCGAAATAGTAGATTGTGTCATAAGGGACCAAAATAATGTATTGAGGGAGAGAGCGTTTGTTTGAATCCAGAGCGAAGCGAAGTATTCTAGAGTAGAATCCCGAGCTTTGCGAGGGGTTCTAGAGTAGAATCCTAAGCGTAGCGAGGGATTCAAAGTATGTCGCTCGAGGTTAAATAATTTTCGTACCGTGTGGCACACTGCTTTTCATGCCCCTCTATGAGAAAAATAAATAAGAGATGCTTTTAGTAGTGACGAATATTTACATTTACATAACTAAATTACAAGTTTATATTAATATTGGATACGTTTTCGCAATTTTGGAAGTTTATTGTAACTATTTTGTTGGGAACAGAAAATGTCGTTGACTTATTTATCACTTGGGTATTCGTAATAACTTCAGACTCTGGTATTAACCGTGGTTTTTAACATCGAATAAATACGTCTTAAAGTAGAAGGTTGTTTGGTCTTCGCTAAATGTTGAAAATAGGTATGCTAAAAATACAGTTTCTAAAAATGACTGCTTCTTTTTAATTTTTCCATGTAATTAAATCATAAGATTTAACATATTTTTCCCTCGATTTGTTTGGTATTAAATTGTTTATGACAGTTTCTGCGTTTAATTGTATACACTTTCTGGTGTTAATATTTCACTTTCACAGCTAGAACTCACCTTTTATTCAATTTGTGTGACCAATCAAATTAAAATTGTCCGTAATTATTTTGCTAAAAAGTACTTACATAAAAAAACAAATAAGTTCCAGCTTATTTTTTTTTAATTTGTTTAACCAATGCTGCATCGGCAGGCGCAATTTTTTATTACCGGCCAGCAGGACTCAATAGTGTTCCAAATTCAAAAGTCATTTCGTCACTGTTATTAAGTGCGCCGGAATGACCCATTTTGCTCGCACTTATCGAGGAACCAATGAGCTCTTTTCGAATAGATGGGATGAAAAAGAGTTTACGTTCGCTATTCAACTCCATTTTTTTATTGCATTGATAATATTATGATTTTACAACACTTCTCTATACGGGTTATGATGATTTATAATCGCTGACCAGCAGTACAGCGTCGTTCTGGGTTTCATTATGAGTGTCTATAAAATGTTTTTGAGTGGTTCTGGGTCCGCACTGTGTTTCATGTTTCTGACATAAACAGTTTGGGAGTCGATAAAGTTAAATTTTTGTGGTCTTTAAATTACGAAAGTATCTTAACGTACACGTTTTAGAATGTTTCCGTGCTGCCGCAACTTCAAATCTGTGAAAAAAAATAGCTTTGTGGAGTGGGCCATTGTTTTGTATATTTGTTTGTGTAATATGATAGATTCATGTACCTACTGAAAGAAAAAGCATACAGTACCTGTAGTATTTTGTTTTGAGTTTTCATAAATTGATTTGTTGGTGTATATCGTGGTGTCTCATGTCTGATTTGTCATATTGTGGTTCTTTTCTGTTTTAATAAAAACATAAATCGGCGAATGTTAAAATAAATGTGTGTGTTTACGTAACAGTCGATATAAAATCTGGTAGAAAATGAGTTCATAATATAGTACGTACCTATATAGTATTTTGTTCTAAGTTTTAACAAATTGATTTGTTGGTGTCTCTCGTGGTGTCTCATGTTTGATTTGTCATTGTGGTTCTTTTCTCTTATACTTAATTAAAACATAAATCGGGAAATGTAAAAAAAAAGTGTGTGTTTAGTGTTTACGTAACAGTCGATATAAAATCTTCTGGTAGAAAATGAGTTCATATAGTACGTATATAGTATTTTGTTCTGAGTTTGCACAAATTGATTTGTTGGCGTCTCGTGGTGTCTCGTGTCTCATTTGTCATTGTGGTTCCTTTCTCTTGCTCATTGGTTCCTCGATAAGTGCGAGCAAAATGGGTCATTCTGGCGCACTTAATAACAGTGACGAAATGACTTTTGAATGTGGAACACTATTTAATTAAAAAGTTTGAACGCAATTCGCTTCGATAGAGTCCTGCATGGCTCGGATACCGGTATGTTTTTCGAAACGGCAGTGCAAGTACGGACTTTGCATCGATAACACATCGAGATTGCTACCTAAGGTTCGCATTTTTTATCGATCTTGTTATCGAATTTGGAAGTACGTAACACGCGACGATAAGATTTATCGTGGGCCGATTCGACTCGATAAAGATCGTTTGTCAAATGGCAATACTGAGGACGTCCACAGACAAACCATTTAAGGTGGGGTTTCTGTGACACGACTAATGTCCGAAATATTTAGAAAATCCTTTTTGTTCATACATTTTTGGCATTGTAAACAATATTTATGGGTATAATTCAGAGAAGCTACCAGTATTTACCAAAATTTCCGTTTGTTTTCGTAAAAATACAGAAAATATGCTATTATAGAACTTTTGTTGGGACGTGATATAGGTTCTATTATAGTGAGATGAAATGAAATGTCCATTCTATGTTAAACTATGAATTTAATAATGTATAAATTTTGTTACAACTAAACACGGTAAAATGTTACAATAAATGATTGATGCGAGTAACGGATATTAACCGACTATATGTGTTGTCACGGAGACGCGTGACTTCGAACTTAACTTGACGGTGCAACGTCATAGGCACTTATAAGCTCGCAAGTGGTGTACATGTGTGGGTAAACATACCACTACATGTCCTCCCCCCTTAGATGAAGACAATTTAATAAAAGGGTGAAAAAAAAATATCATCAAAAGCAATGACCAAAGTGTAAAAACATTGCAAATCCATACTAATATTATAAATTCGAAAGTAACTCTGTCTGTCTGTCTATCTGTCTGTCTGTCTGTCTGTCTGTCTGTCTGTCTGTCTGTCTGTCTGTCTGTCTGTCTGTCTGTTACCTTTTCACGCCTAAACCACTGAACGGATTTCGATAAAATTTGGCAAGGCTATAGATGGTATCCTAGGGACGGACATAGGCTCCTTTGTTTTTCAAAAATAATCCTACGGGGGGTGATATAGGGGATGAAAGTTTGTATGGGAAACTCAGTATTTCTTAAGTTAAGGATGTGAAAATTAAAATGTATGCTTTTGATAGGAAATAAAGAAATATGCGTTTCAGCGTTTTTGAAAAATCATCCCCTAAGGAAGTAAAATAGGGGTTGATTTTAAAATTTACAAAACTGCACGGAGTTCGACAAAATTTGGCAAGGCTTTATATAGCATCCTGGGGAAGGACATAGGCTACTTTTTTTTCAAAAATAATCCTACGGGGGGTGATATAGGGGATGAAAGTTTGTATGGGAAACTCAGTATTTCTTAAGTTAGGGATGTGAAAATTAAAATGTATGCTTTTGATAGGAAATAAAGAAATATGCGTTTCAGCGTTTTTGAAAAATCATCCCCTAAGGAAGTAAAATAGGGGTTGATTTTAAAATTTACAAAACTGCACGGAGTTCGACAAAATTTGGCAAGGCTTTATATAGCATCCTGGGGAAGGACATAGGCTACTTTTTGTCTTAAAAAATAATCCTACGCGGGGTGATATAGGGGATGAAAGTTTGTATGGGAAACTCAGCATTTCTTAAGTTAAGGATGTGAAAATTAAAATGTATGCTTTTGATAGGAAATAAAGAAATATGCGGTTTAGCGTTTTTGAAAAATCATCCCCTAAGGGGGTAAAATAGGGGTTGATTTTAAAATTTACAAAACTGCACGGATTTCGACAAAATTTGGCAAGGCTTTATATAGCATCCTGGGAAAAGACGTAGGATACTTTTTGTCTTAAAAAATAATCCTACAGGGGGTGATAAAGGGGATGAAAGTTTGTATGGGAAACTCAATATTTCTTAAGTTAGGGATGTGAAAATTAAAATGTATGCTTTTGATAGGAAATAAAGAAATATGCGTTTCAGCGTTTTTGAAAAATCATCCCCTAAGGAAGTAAAATAGGGGTTGATTTTAAAATTGACAAAACTGCACGGAGTTCGACAAAATTTGGCAAGGCTTTATATAGCATCCTGGGGAAGGACATAGGCTACTTTTTTTTCAAAAAATAATCCTACAGGGGTTGATATAGGGTATGAAAGTTTGTAAGGGAAACCCAGTATTTCTTAAGTTAGGGGTAACAAATTTATGCTACTGGTAGGAAATTAAGAAATATGCGGTTCAGCGTTTTTGAAAAATCATCCCCTAAGGGGTTAAAATAGGGGTTGATTTTAAAATTTACAAAACTGCACGGATGTCGATAAAATTTGGCAAGGCTTTATATAGCATCCTGGGGAAGGACATAGGCTACTTTTTGTCTTAAAAAATAATCCTACGCGGGGTGATATAGGGGATGAAAGTTTGTATGGGAAACTCAGTATTTCTTAAGTTAGGGATGTGAAAATTAAAATGTATGCTTTTGATAGGAAATAAAGAAATATGCGGTTCAGCGTTTTTGAAAAATCATCCCCTAAGGGGGTAAAATAGGGGTTGATTTTAAAATTTACAAAACTGCACGGATTTCGATAAAATTTGGCAAGGCTATAGATAGCATCCTGGGAAAGGACATAGGCTACTTTTTTGTCTTAAAACATAATCCTACAAGGGGTGATATAAGGGATGAAAGTTTGTATGGGAAACCCAGCATTTCTTAAGTTAGGGATATGAAAATTCAAATTTATGCTTTTGGTAGGAAATAAAGAAATATATGGTACAGCGTTTTTGAGGGGGTACTATAGGGGTTGACAAATGTTTGTGTACCTACCTCTTTTTAAGAGATTTAACGGATTGGAAATGTAGTCATAGTTCGAATCTTGAGGTAACATTTAGTCTTTATTTCATTCGACGTATTTGAACGAGTGGACACTCGGACAAAAGTTATTTGTTATTAGAGCATGACTGGCATAATAAATTTTAAGTAAATAACAAAGTCCCCCCGCCGCGTAAGTCTGTCTGTTTGAATGCGATAATGTCAAAAAGTACCGACCGGATTTTTATACGGTTTTCTCCAATGAACGGAGTGATTCAGTGTAATTCATTATGGTTTTGTGTAAATTGGCTGAAATATGACGACGACTGTTGAAGATGTCGGAAAAAATCATGCCAACTGGTAGCTTTATGCCTACTATACACGGTAACGATATATCGTAACGATTTGAGTTTGCACAGTTATATCGGACGGCCCTATGTTTTCCACATGACCGTTTCCATGGGAATATTTTCCGACATCCACGCGGGCGAAGCCGCGGGCAAAAGCTAGTACCTAATAAAATGGTTTGGTGTAAAAGTGTATAACTATACCTAACTCCTAAATTAATAAACAATAAGACTCTATGCTAACATGAGGTATTTCTAATATAAAAACAACACTACACAAATGGATACTTAAACTGAAGACATTTTGTAAAAAAATATTAAAATAATTTGGTCATAAATTTGGTAACAACTTGACACAAAAAGGTTTTATACAAAAACGTTTTAAACTTAAGAATATAACTAAGTGGTAACGATAACATACAAATAAATACGTTACAAGCATAGACTTATAAAAAAAGATGGACTCCGCGCTGCGCATATCGAAAGTGAAGCACAGTAAGTATGCCGGGACCGTTTGTACAAACACGCCTCGTGCACACATTTACATCATAGTATGCCGACCGGCCGCCATTACGTGACACGAGCGACGGCGTCTTTGCAGGTACTCAAATCACGCACACATAGATCTGTAGGGTGCTTCACTTTCGATATGCGTGGCGCGGAGTCCATCTTTTTTTATAAGTCTATGGTTACAAGTTGACATAATTAGTGTGAGAACGCCACAAAATTGTTTGTTTTGTTGGTCTATTTTAAAACACAGAACACTTCACCGCACTTCAAATTTCACTTGATATTTTTATGACTTTGGGACTGGCGACAAAAAATGTTTTAAATGGCAAATCTCACGGTCTTTTTCACGACGCGACCCGATCTTGTAGTGACAGATGGCTCAGTTTTGTCAAGTGAGGTCGATTTGGTTCCAACCGGTGTTATCACAGTTGTTTTAGGCGAAACAAAAACTTCATGTGGCGACTGAAGTGCAGGGCTATTAATTATAACATAAGCAGGTTTGAGACGATCGAGAGAAATAGTGACTTCTCGAGAACCTACTTGAACGACGTAATGTTTATTGCTTCGTTTGAGTATTTTATAAGGACCTTCGTATGGCGGTGTTAACGAACGTTTAACTTCGTTTTTAATGAAAACGTAGTCCGATTTAGTCAAATCTTTGTGCACGAAAATGTTTCTGTTATCAGCTTGTTTTCTTGTGGTTGGTTGAAGGTTCGCTAATGTTTCCATGAGTTTGCAAGTGTAATCGGTGTTGTTGATGTCTGTTTCGGTGGGAACAAAAAAATCTCCCGGTAGACGCATAGATTTACCGTAGGTCATCTGAGCAGGGCTGTACCCTGAGTCCTCTTTAACTGTATTGCGCATTCCTAATAACACGATAGGTAATTGTTGTGACCATTGACTGCTATTATCGCAACGTGTCATGATGGAAGCTTTTAGCGTTCGATGCATCCTTTCGACGTGTCCATTTGCCTTTGGATTGTATGCTGTTGTTCTAATCTTTTCTATTCCAAGTAGTTTGGTCAGCTGTTTGAAAAGATTGGATTCGAATTGACGACCTTGATCCGAAGTTATTCTTGCAGGGCAACCAAAACGTGCTATCCAATGCTCGAGTAGAGCTTTCGCGACGGTTTCAGCGCTTATGTCTTTTACAGGAACGACTTCAGGCCATTTTGTATGACGATCAATCATTGTGACACAGTAGGTGTATCCTTCGGTTTCATGCTCGAAACGGTCTGACCTTTCGAACTCTCCTAGAGGTGTAATTGTATGCCTTTGTACTTTACATTTCTGGCATTTAATGCAACTTCTTACAAAGTTTGCAACGTCAGTGTTCATGTTAGGCCAAAAATAGCGCTGCGCGATAAGGCGACGCGTAGCGGCTACCCCAGGGTGATTAAGTGCGTGGACACTTGAAATCGCTTTTTCTCGAAACTCCAACGGTAAATAAAGTCGCGCTGATGACGTTGATGTTTCGAACGTAAGCTCATGATTTGCATATGGCATGCGGAACAATTTAAATTCCAAGTTAGGTTTTTGTTTTAGTAATGATAATTGCGTATCTTCGACTTGGCTTTTGTATAATTCTTCATAGTCGAAAATATCATGTAGAAAAACCTCTTCTATTCTCGAAAGAGCGTCGGCGGCATTATTGAGCTCGCCCTTAACGTAGTCAATTTTGTTGCAAAACTGAGAAATAAAATCTAATTGACGAAGACGTCTTGGTGGATCGGATTTCGATTCTTTCTTCTATAAAGCGAATATTAACGGCTTGTGATCGGTTAACACTGTGAGATCACGCCCTTCAATCATATACCGAAGTGTTTTACTGCCATGTAAATAGCTAATAATTCCCTGTCGTAGGTACTGTATTTTGTCTGGGCGCTACTTAGTTTTTTCGAATAAAATCCTAGTGGCTCTAACCGTTTGTTGACTAATTGATGAAGTGCTGCGCCAACGCAGGTATTCGCTGCGTCGGTCATTAAAATAAGTTTGGATGATGAGTCTGGATGCGTGAGAGTGACAGCTTCACTTATGTGATGTTTGCATTGATTAAATGCGGTGATTGCTTCTTCGGTCCAAGCGATTTTTGTTTTGTCTTTTTTCTTAGCATTGTGTAAGTATTTGTCTAAGATAGTTTGAGTGTCGGCGGCTTTAGGAATGCTCATTCGGTAAAAATTTATAAGACCGAGGAAGCGCCTCAGTTCTTCGATGGTTTCAGGTTGTGGATAGTTATTGATAGCTTTGACCTTTTCTTCGTCCGGCCTTATGCCATCACAGCTAACGCGATAACCGAGAAATGTAATTTCGGATTTTCCAAATTCGCATTTAGACGTGTTGATTGTGACGCCAAATTCACTAAGTCGCTTGAACACTTCTTTGAGATCATGAATGTGACATTCTTCTGATTCTGAAGCAATAAGTATATCGTCCAGGTAACAAAACGTATTTTGAGTATTTTTCAAAACTTCATTGATAAATCTTTGAAACGTCTGCGCAGCGTTTCTCAGACCGAAGCTCATTTTTGTAAACTCAAACAGACCAAATGGAGTTATTATTGCGGTTTTCGGTATGTCCGCAGGTGCGACGCTTATGTTATGGTAAGCACGTCTAATATCAATTTTAGATAAAACTTTTTTATTTTTGAGGATGTATGTGAAATCCGTTAAACGAGGAATCGGGTAGCGGTCGGGCTCGGTGATAGCGTTTAAACGACGATAATCACCACACGGTCGTAATTCATCGTTTTTCTTTTGAACGACGTGTAAAGCATTTGCCCATGGGCTGGATGACGGTCTGCATATTCCTAAATCTACCATTCGTTGGAATTCATCCTTTGCCGCTTTGTATTTTGCAGCGTTAAGTGGACGTGCTTTTTCATAAACAGGTGGGCCATGGGTACATATATGATGCGTTACATTGTGCTTGGGTGGGTCCTTGAAACATTCGCTCTTAGTGATGTCTGGGAACTCTGTTAAAATGCGATGATACTTATTATCCGAGTCGATGACCTTAATTGTAGGAATATTTGAGGCATCTTCTACGTTAGTGTACCTAGAGAGTAGTGTGACTTTGTCAATTAACTTTTTTGCGTGAAGATCAACAAGCAATTGATGTTTGGATAGGAAATCTGCCCCAATAATGCACCGCTGTACATCAGCCAGGACAAATTCCCAGGTAAAAGCTCGACGTAAGCCAAGGTCCAAAGTCATTTTCTGAGTCCCATATGTTTTGATTGTGGTCCCATTAGCAGCAAATAAAGTAAAATCAGCGGGTTGACGATTAACGTTTTTGTAGGCAATAACTGAAATATCAGCGCCAGTGTCAATAAGAAAATGCGTACCACTTTTCCAGTCGGTGACGCTCAAGCGAGATGTTCCTTCGACACCTACTCTCGCCAAGGCAGGTGTCGGGTTTAGTTTAACGCCTTTCTGATGCATTGCTCGTCGCCGCATTTCTTGGCGTTATCTCCATAAATATAATGATAAAAGCACTTAAAATCTTTGTCTCCCGGTTGCGCTGTTTGACGCCTGTATCTGTCTTGATTGTCAAGATACCGAGAGCGTGATCGTGACCGTGATCGCGACTGATAATTGCCACGACTCCTACTTGTGCTCTGGCGCGTGTTTTGTAGATCATTAACTTTTGTGTTTAACGCGGCAATTTCTTTAATTAAATTATTAAATTGTTGATCCGTTGAATGTCTAGGGATAGCGACCGGATTTAGCGAACAGACTTCAGATGACCGTGAAGTTTCCATTATCTTATCAGCAATTGCTGCGACGTTGTCCAACGTTACATCGCAGACAGTAACTACTGCACGGACTGTTTGAGGCAGGCGATCTAACCACAAAATTTTGATTGTATCCTCGGGAATTTTGTTACTTCCAAGCTCTCGCATTTTACGAAGAAGTTGAGTGGGTCGTTGATCCCCTAGCTCGACTTTCGTAAGCAACGTATGTAATTGCTTGGACTCGGACTCTTCATAGGACGAAATTAACCTGTCCTTCAGTGCTATATATTTACCGTTCACGGGCGGGTTCTCAAGAATGTCACTAATTTGACCCAATTCATCTCGACCTAACTTAGCTATAACTAATTGATATTTATGCAAGTCACCTGCTTTTTGTGCACCGATTATGGCCTCAAACTGATGGAACCATAGTCGCGGACGCGCTGTCCAGAAGTCGGCGATGCGGGAGTTGATGGTGATCGTCCCCGTCTCTGGCTGCTGGTGCTGGTCTATGGTGTAACACGGACCAGCTTGTTGAGGTGCGTTGACGCTATCAGGTGCGGCGGCAGCCGTGGTGGCTGTGTGCTCGGGATTTATGGTAACTTTATGTTCACTGGCAGCAACAGTGTTAGGGTTGACCATTTTGAAGGTTTGGTATAGTTCACAGTAACAACACTAAATAAAGTCTACGTCTGTATTGAACGTAATTGCACTCGCGGATCAAAGTATGGAACCGTATTATCTCATTCACGTCGGGGTCACCAATATAGAACTTTTGTTGGGACGTGATAAAGGTTCTATTATAGTGAGATGAAATGAAATGTCCATTCTATGTTAAACTATGAATTTAATAATGTATAAATTTTGTTACAACTAAACACGGTAAAATGTTACAATAAATGATTGATGCGAGTAACGGATATTAACCGACTATATGTGTTGTCACGGAGACGCGTGACTTCGAACTTAACTTGACGGTGCAACGTCATAGGCACTTATAAGCTCGCAAGTGGTGTACATGTGTGGGTAAACATAGCACTACACTATCTTCTTCAATTAAAGTCGTGTTTACTTGTTTACCTTTGCCAAAAAAAAAAGTTTGTTGTTGACATTTCTTGAAGTTTGAGAAAAAAACTTATCTATCTGTCACCGTCTGAGCTATCCGTAAACACGGTAAACTCTAAACAAACTGTAAGTACTTTTTCGTATAACTTGAGTTGATATGGACAGGGAGTCCAGTGGATCGTATCCTCCGCACACATCTACCTCTATCCCTTTTGTTAAAATTACTGCCACTTCCCGAGTCACCCGAAAGAGACGAACAAAATCTTCTTCTGGAAGTTCCAGAGGATTGTTCGTGTATCTGAGACGCCGCCTCCGAATACGCATCACATTATGATGCTGCTGCCGTTCTTCCTCATCACCCAGCAATAAAGCCATGGGTCCTAAATCCATTTTATGTAATGATCGATAAGCTTATCGGGCTTCTACAAGGTGTCGATAAATTACCGAGCTTGACAGCTTAAATCTCAACTGTCAAAATATCGTTTCGTACTTGCATTTTCGATAAATTCGTTAAAATTTTAGAGTTTATCTACCGATCGGTAAAGTAGAAGTTTCGTACTTGCGACATCGATTCGATTCGATAAAAACTCATTTTATCGAGTTTATCTGTCAAATTTATCGAATCGAGTCCTATGTACTTGCACTTCGGTTTCGTCTTAAATACCTAAGAAATTATTGGTTTCGGTTATGTTCGAACGGAAAGTTATAAATAACTTTTTTGAAGAAAACAAAATTTAAATCGTTCTGGATTAATAAAACGTTGTAAACCATTTTTATTCATTTGATCAATGAAATTAATACGTAAATTCTGCAACTGGATTTTGAAACGTTCTCATTTCGTTTTAATTCCGAACAAAATGTTGTAGGGGAAGGTGGTCTGAGATGGCATAGATTTTGAAAAGTTTGATTTTTAGGAAACTCGTAACCAAATAGACATAAATAGCAATTTTGTATTAAAAAGTGGTTTATTATCATCATAAAAACAATCGACAAAACGAAATAAAACTATTTTTTCTTTGGTTATTAATTAAATATAAAAATGTTTTGAAAATCCATCTCACCCAACCCCTGTAGGTAAGATGGCATACACCAAACTGGAGCGCTAATTTATTTGCAAACATCACAGATTACATTTTTAGCCGTTTTTGGTAACCCAATGCATTCTGCATGGCACCACTGGCGACAGACTTGACATTGAAGCCACCATTCCCCGGAGCGGGAATGACTCCAGGGTTCATTGCAGTATATGCAGGATGGGTCTTCATCGTCTGAGGCGACCGGTTCTTCCTCATCACTGGAAACTGCCAACACGATTCTTTTCTTAACTTGTCGGGCAGATTTTCTCATATTGGCTGCTTCTTTTTCAGCAAGGACAGCTTTTACTATGTCTGGTGATGCATTCAGCATTCCGAATTTACCTTTCTTATGAACAGATCGTTTTATTTGTGAAGATTTAGGCAAAGGTGAAATATCTGCTATTGTTAGACTTGACTGAATTTGATCGTGGGACCTCGTAGGTATTGAAGGCCCTGCTATAGTGTCGTCATTTAACTGAGGTACTGGAGGCTCTTCCTCAGTTTGATAGTTCGGACGGGATGTCTGGCCATCTAAAGGTGGCGCCTCGCCGTGGTTGTTCAGCTGGACATCCTGAGACTCCTGATATCTGGCATTGTCTGGCAAGATAGGTACAGAAGAATCTCCAAGATCATTGTCAGTGACATCTGCAGGCGCAAACATCCACTCTGGGAAAATATTCTCATTCAGGGGGTAAATTCAAGTTCAAATTCAAATTCATTTATTATCCTTACACATAGTTCACAAACATACAATAAATTAACATGGATGTAATCCTACCAACAGAAATTCTACATTAAAAAAAAAAATTAACAGCGGGTCCTAAACTAGGCACAGCCTGTATCTTGGTGACCCAAACACTACTCAAAGTTAATCATTTAAAGCATTCTGCTAGTGCAAGATGACATTGATAATTTCATAATATAAATTAAAATAATAAAATAAAATACAAAGATTTACAAAAATGTGAGTAATAAAAAGAAGTTAATTTACATGTACGTAATAATCACACAAAAACAGTTAAGTTGAATTAATTTGGGGTGTGTGTGTGGGGGAGTGTGTGTGAGTGTGTGTGCAGTTGAGTATTTTAACGAGTGTGGTGGGTATTAACGTAAGCTAGTAAAAGTATAGTATAGTAGTAGTAGTAGTATAGTATAGTATAGTAGTATAGTAAAAGTTTTACTTACATATAGCATTAAACACTTGAATGTGTAAAGAAGACGAAAACCGGGTCGCGAAGAGGGTTTTTGTTTTTGGAAGTGGGATTCTTTCAGCAATTTTCCTACCCCCCCTACTGAAGTTAGAGCGATCACTGTTGACTCTTAAAATGTTTAGTAGTGACCTTAGGATGAACAGTTGACGTACACGCAAAACCCCAGTTTCCTTATATAGTTGGTCTGTAGGAAAACGCCGCGGTCTTCCCAGAAGCACCTTGAGGACAGCCCGCTGGGCCCGTTCCAGCTCCAGCATGTACGTCTTGGCAGCGCTGCCCCAGACACTAACGCAGTATTGCAGGACAGATTGGCAAAGAGAGATGTACACCTGTACACCTATATGTTTTGGAGCACTGGCTCGTAAGATTTTCGCAACGTAAATGAATTTACGAGTCTTTTTTGCGAGAGTTTGAATTTGTGCTTTGAAGGACAGGTTCTGATCAATTATGACGCCTAGATATTTTGTATTTTCGACTTTCTCAATGGCGTTACAGTTACAATCTGTAGTGGAGACGGATGCTGCTGTTAAGATGTTACATTTGTTATTGTGTATTTTTAAGGAATCAATGTTTGGTCTGCTAGACCGAGTGATGTGAAAGGTCAAGAAATTAGTTTTTTTAATTTAAGGTACAGTGTTAGAAGATTTTGTTCTAGCCATGTTGTGATGATACTCATCCCTTTTTCAGCTGCATACAAAGCTTCTTTCCAAGTAGCTCCATAAAAAATTACTGCAGTATCATCAGCGTAGCAGACCACTTCCGACTGCTCAATATTAAGCCTCATAATGTTGTCCATGTACATGATGAAGAGGGTGGGTCCCAGAATACTTCCCTGCGGCACACCGAAGGCAACAGGAAGACTCGCGCTGACACTATCCCCGATTTTAACAAGCTGATGTCGACCATACAAGTAACTTCTGAACCAGTCCAAGGACAGGCCTCTGACACCAAAAGATTCGATTTTTTCAAGCAGTCTGGGAATTGACACTGTGTCAAAGGCCTTGGCGAGGTCCAGGAAAACACCAGCTGTACGATGGCCCTTGTCGATGTTAGAGGATATAATGCCAGTCAGCAGACTCACAGCTTGTTCAGTAGACTTCCCTCGCCGGAAGCCAAACTGCCGCTCCGAGAGTAGAGAGTTTTTCTCTAGAAAGCTGACGAGACGTTTGTTTACGATTTTTTCAAGGATTTTAGAACTTACACAAAGCAATGAAATTGGCCTTTAGTTTTCAGGGCCATTTTTCGAACCACTTTTATGAATGGGCGTGACAACGGCAGTTTTCCAGCAAGTAGGAACGACTCCAGTTTCCATGCTCAGATTGCATATATATTTTAGGGGTTCCAGTATGTACATCTTTATGTGTTTAAGGAGCAGAGGTCGAAATTCGTCCAGACCTGGAGCACTGTCGTCTTTGAGACCGTCAATGATGCTACTAATTTCTTGATTGTCAGTAGGGAGTAGAAACAGTGAGTCTTTGGGTGGGGTACTGCCTTCAGCGCCAAAGCATTGTTTGTCCCCCGTTATCGACCGCCCATTCATGATGTTGGTTGCAAGGTTCTGACCAACTGAGACAAAGTACTCATTACACTTATCAATGGACATATTGTAGTTTCCTTTATATTTCACCAACTCATGGTTGTCGCTGGTTCGCTTAGGGACTTGGCATATTTCTTTAATAGTCCGCCAGAGCTTTCTTGGTTCTTTGCTGTTTTTAGGGTTCCGTACCTCAAAAGGAAAAAACGGAACCCTTATAGGATCACTCGTGTGTCTGTCTGTCTGTCCGTCTGTCCGTCTGTCACAGCCAATTTGCTCCGAATCTAATGGACCAATTAAGTTAAAATTTGGTACACATATGGATGTCTGTGACCCAAACACGTACAGCTAAAGTAAATATATGAATTTTGAATATGAGAGTCACTTTTAGGGGGAAAATAAGAAAATTTAAAAAAAAGTTTTGTAAACTGTACCGTGTGACATATCAAATGAAAGGGCTTACTATGAGGGTCTCAAATATTTTTTTTTTATAATTTTAAAATATATTGTAATTAAAATATAAGAAAATTGACGAAAATTGACCATTCCCCCCCCTTATCTCCGAAACTACTGAGCCTAAAATTTTGAAAAAAATATACAAAATAGTTCTATGCCTGTAGATTACAGGAAAACCTATAAGAAGTCTGTGGTCTTAAAATAACATGGTAAATCTATATATATAAAAAAATCAAAGTCCTGACTGAGTCACTGACTAATATATCAACGCACAGCCCAAACCAATGGACCTAGAGACTTGAAATTTTGCTCATAGATACCTTATATAGTGTAAACATCCACTAAGGAAGGATTTTTGAAAATTCCATCCCTAAGGGGGTAAAATAGGGGATGAAAGTTTGTATGAAAAATCCTATCCCTTGAGTTAATAGACTTGAAACTTAGCACGAATATTCATCTAAGTAAATTATAAAGTTTATCATTTTTAGTTTTCCTAAACTACCCCCTAAGGAGGGATTGGGGGTGTCAAAGTTTGTATGGAAGAACTTTAACACGCGGTCCGATTAACTCAAAACTCAGTTTTTATACTTGAGACCAAAAATTATGACTAACGTGTATCAGGGTTTTCCAGAAATCTACCCCTCAGGGGTGAAAAGTTGGTTTTATAGCGGAGGATTTTATTGGGGGCTTGATTAACTGTAAAATTTTAATTTATTTAGGATTAAGAAAATACAAGACATTTTTAATAAATAAACTAAAACTATAACAATAAATGGAAAAAAAAATCCACTATTACACAACTCAATAATTTTTTCAACTAAAAGTCCCTGACCGCTCCTGGCCCAAAAGTGTCCATCACACTCGCTGCGTTTCCACGCTGGATTGCGATGGCCAGCCTCTGCACCAGGAACGATCCGGAACGCGAGTCACCAGTCGACTCTATGAGCCTTCGTCCAATCTCCTTTACCAGGTTTTTGCCCTCCTTGCCCCAGCTCCCTAAGGTCTCCACCGCCACTGGCACGAAGTGGTATAGCGGCTCCAAATCAGCGTACTTGAGCCTCTTTTTTGAGCTGGCGTCTTCTGCAGCGGCCGACGGGGAGTGAACGGTGCGACTAAGGTGGCTGGCGGCTACGGTACTGACGCACGTTGCGTCCCAAATTAAGCACCTGCCATTCTTCCAGGGCACCAAAGTCAGCCCGTCCGGCCTCTTGCCGTCCGACCTGCTCAGACCCGGAGGCTCAAGCACACAGGGTACGTACGCCGCTACAAGGGCCCTGCGGACGACATCGTTCAGAGCATGGTGTCGCGGAAACCTCCCAGTGCACCGTCGACAGCTCAAAGCGTGGTGGCCATTCGCTTCCACCATGGAACCGCAGGTGCAAATATGAGGTTCACACACCTTACAGCCCAGGCGGAAAGCCACCGCCACACGCAGGGAGTCGTCGTCGAGCAGCGTGCCCAGGTGAGGCGAAGGCAACGCCTGTAACCACGCTCCAGATTCAGGTTGCGACACTGCCCGCAGCCTGGCCTTGTCGGCCCCTGTAGCGCCATCTTAAAAAAATTTTAATCTAGCATGTATGTCATCGTCTAGAACTCATTGGGTAGAGTACAAACATATATTTTTTAATCTTTTAAAATAAGAAATAGGGGGCCGCAAAAGTTGTAAATTTTAGACCATTTTTGTACGCGCTCTAGCGCAACAATTCAACAAATTAGGAATTTGAAACTTCTTTATACCATGTAGGTACCATTAATACTGTATTTAATCAACAATACTGAAAACGGCGATTGATAAGGTATTTTGTTTAAACATGGGTGATTTTCTGCAACTGCAAAAAATAACCTTGTAATTCACAGTATAGTATGCACACCATAAAAATTACAGATATAAATGTTGAAATTTTACATAGGGTGACACAATGACACAACACGGTATCATTATAAAATAAGTAAAAAGTTATCTTTGCGATTGTTAAACATATAATATGGTACGGAACCCTTCGTGCGCGAGTCTGACTCGCACTTGACCGGTTTTTTTTCCAATTCTTTCCTGTCATGAGCAGCTTTGCGCTGACGCAGAATGTCGTTGCAGTAGTTGTTGCAGTTGCTATATCTTGAGTAAACAATTTTTAGGGAATCATTATTGGGTTGCTGGTTTGTTTGAGCGTGAAGATTGTCTCGATGACGGATGCATCTAAGAAGGCCCGGCGTAATCCAAGGCTTTAAATTGAATTTAGAGCGACTGATTTTGGTTTTTGAGGTGTGTTTATTAATTATGACTGTCAGGGTCTTATTGAAAAGAAGTACTGCATCATCAATACTAGTGGTGGAGGTAACATTGGTCCAGTCGAGCTGGCTCACTTCTTCGATCACCATGGAGTAGTCGGTTGTGAGTCTGCATCTGTTTTTGGGTTTGGCTTCTGGGTTACAGTTGAGACCAAGCAGCACTATGTGGTGATTTGTTACCGAGGCCTCACAGACTATTGCCTGTGCAGAAGCGCCTTTAAGTTTGATGTAGCCATGGTCCAGACAAGCTTTTCCACGCGTTGGGTGAGTGATAGCTGGCAATAACCCGTGCTCAGCCATCAAACATTGATATGGCGCATGGACGGCATTCGGGGAGTCATTTAGTAGATCAATGTTGATGTCACCCGTCACAATGACACATGATTCGTTTTTTAGCTTATCTAAGGAATCGTCTAGAGAGTCCAAAAAGCGATCGGTGTTGGTGAATGATGGTGAGCGGTATATACCGAGGAGTGTAATTTTATTCAGCAGCCTGACCTGTATACAATTAGCATCGTTAAATTCTGGTTCGGAGACTGACACGTTCCAGTGATCCTTAACATAAACAGTAACCCCGCCACTCTTGTTTATTTTTTTGGTGGTATGGTAGCTTTTATAACCGGGCAATTGGAATATAATGGAGTTTTCGTTTAACCAGCACTCTGTCAGGACAATTACATCAGGTTGAAAGTCGAGACGGCACAATGATGCCTGGAGGAAATTTTTTTTGCAAGCTCCTAATATTTGAAGTAAGTACCCTAAAGTTATGTTTAAGAAGTAAGTTCCCGCATAACTCAAGTTTCTCGACGGTGCGGCAAGATATGCTCAGCGTATCGTCTATTTCAGTTAGCAGATCAGCTTTATCCATTATCAAAATTTGTATTGAGAGTAAGCTCTGACAGGGGAATAATTAATGCCGCAAATTTACTTGGAGGTATATAAGAAAGATGAAAAGAAATGAAATGAATGAAGAAAGATGAAAGAATAATGGGGTAAAGAAGGGATGCTTAATTTGACGTTCGTTGTGCAAATGCAGTTGTGTTTGTGTTTTGTGTTTCTAATTGAATGTCAAGTGACAAAAGATATTTGTGACATGAAAGGTTATTGTGTTGGAGTGTTGTGAGTGTAATAACTGTTATTTTGCAAAAGAAAAGGACTATAAAATTACAAGAAAACATTAACAATGAAATAAAAAAAAAACATTTTTAATTTGAGTTATCCGGTAAGAGATTAGTACCTATCAATTTTGCTACCAAGAAAAAGATCGAGTTCCTTAATACTCTTGATTGCAATAGCTGGTTGCCCCTCCATCTTACGGATAAGTATACGCCCGTTGTTTGTCCAGCAGTATTTGTGACCCGTGCTCTGTGCGCGGCCGCGAGCTTCACGAAACAACATGCGGTTATCTTTTGTTAGATGCTCGTTAACAAAGATCTTACGGACAGGTCCTTGGATGTCAATGTCCTTGGAAGAGAGATTGCGCCTAGATTTGGATGCCTTTATTAATTCATCTCGTTTTGCTCTCCTAAGTAATTTAACGATAACTGGCCTAGGAAACTTCGTATTTGAGTCGGTCACAGGGGTTTTCTTTAGGCCCGCCCGAGCTGTCCAGTCGATGTCGTCCACAGTCAACTGAACACCAAGCTTAGACGAGGTTAGCAGGACGATGTGTTGAAGGTTTTCGGAGGAAGATTCTTCAATACCCATGATTTCAATCTCATTACGCATTGTTGACTGCATCTGATGGTTCAATTTTATTGATCCTTTCAATTGCAAATTGTTTCATTGAAAATAACAACTTGCGAATTATTTCCCTCGAGGGATTTAATTCTCACCTCAAAACTATCTAGACGGGCATTGCATTTGCTAACACCGTCAAGCAATGAATTCAGTGATGTTTTGACCTCATCCATATCCGTTCGCATAAGCCGAATTTCAGAGACAAGCTCGGCAAAAGACACTCAGTTGTCAGCGACATCTCTAGCGGGAGTAGCGGGTGAACCGAAACCGATAAGCATGCGTTTGTGGCCGCGTGATTGGGTGTTAAAGTTCGAAAACGACACGTTAGGCATGTCGAGCTCGGCGCTCGAAGTCGCTGGACGAACAGGAGCGTTGCTGTTATCAGTGCGAGGTGTCTTAGCCCGACAGGAAGGACATAACCATAAATCAGTTTTCTTGTTAGTGTCGATGAAGGTTGCATTAACACATATTTTATGATAGTTACGCCCGGTTTCTCGACGGCTATTAAAATCTAAAATCAACTAACAAACCTGATAAATTAACAGAACAGTCAAATCAAATTGGGTTGCTGAATTGGCGATTACGATAAAATTAATTAATCAACGATCAATGTCAACTGATTAAAGAAAATAGATTATGTGTATGGCAACATCGTATTCTTCATTCATTTTGACAAATAATTCGTTCAATCGAATGTCAAGTTGACACTGTTGACCAAGGCGCCATTTTATTGAAAATTTGAATGTTTGGTTTTATTTTTCTTTTCCTTATATTATCTCGAAAACGGTGTGTCCTATCGCAAAAATAATGAAAATTTGGCCCCCTTTATAAAATCCTTAAACCCCTAAACCTCAACACGTCGGTGTCGGTACAAAAAAAATATCTATAACAAAAATATGTACCGTAGTACCTAGGTACCTATAGAATTTTTATTGTTTGGTTTTAGATTTTAAGGAGGAGCTCGTGGCTAAGTCGGCGCACGGGTCGATCTATCAGGTTAAGCTACGCTTGCCGGGGTTGGTAAGTGGATGGGTGACCATCTTTACATACGTTGGTTTGTTTTTATAGGAAATATAATTGTCCGGTTATCAAATCTTTAGTAGAAAAGCAGTCCGTTATGCGTAGCAGAAGTTGTTTTATTAATTATAACTAGAAAATATCGAAAGAAAACAGAAGATCACAGGGAACGCAAAGATAATCGCCCAAGCTCGACAGATTAGCTAACACAACATTTGACAGTGGCTTCACATGACATTCAGGCTTAATCGTTTGTTCAGAAACCCAAATTCTGAATTAACAAGACATTTTTGTACTAATTTGATTGTTAAGTGATCAAAGATTCAAATCAAAGTACATAATCAACGTTCGTGCAACTCGTTTTCGACTTAACAAGAGATTTTAGACATGATTAGTTAATTTTAGATTTGAATAGCCGTCGAGAATCCGGGCGTTAGTGTCGCACATAGAGCAACACGGCCCCGGCGAACCGGAGGGGAGTAGCCATAGCGTTCTTTCCCGATACAAAACTTTCTATCATTTTTTGCGGGGGTGAAATCTGCACCACGCACACTTTTTCAGACTCCCACACAAAAACAATCATCTGTCACTACGAGACTCACACATAACAATTAAAACAATACACTAACAATTTCATACACACATAGATACATTCTGTGTCATAACAGTGTAATGAAGTGACGCAACTACATTGACAAGTTGCGTACAGCGAGGCTGTACAACTGTCGATACGCATTATCGATAACTTCAAGAACTCAGTTAGGGAAATCAGGTTTAAAAATTGATACAAAGGTGGATATTATAATAAATATAAAACTTTATTTATTACTACAACTTATTATCATTTAAGGTGATATGTAAAAAGTGAACTGGGCGGGAATAAGAAAGTGACGGAGTCAATTACTTCCACATGCAAAAAAAGAGAGCGCAACAATGTGCTGGAACCAAAATAAAAGCGCGAAATCAAATAAAAATTAAAATTGTTTAAAAATAAATTAAGCTTTAAAAAAGTATTAAAAATGTTTTCAACCAGAATTTTCAATTACCTAATACGCACATTTTGAATGCAATTTTGCAATGAATTTAATTATTATTTTATTTACAGAAAAAATATATAAAATAGTAGAGGTCTTTTCGGTATTAAATACTATCGAAGATTAACCCAATTGTATTTTCTTTCAGTCGGAGTACTAATCAAATACTTAGTCAATAAACTTAATTCCCAAAATTAAATCCATACATGCTGTAATAGCGAAATAAATGGTTACGAAAAAGCTCCAAATTAATTTTGGTATCGCCCTAAGGCGAAATGGGTCCCAAACAAGGTATTTTGACGTATTTTGGCTGGACACAAAATCAATTCTGTCCTCAAAAACTTCAAATTTGCCTTATTCTTTTTCATGATTACAAAATTTGAAGATGTTAGTGAAGTAAGTTAGTGTAGTAAATTATGAGGGCCAAAACACGATTGACAAATTTGGCTCGATACAAAAAAATCTCAAGGTTTCCTCATATTTAGCATTTTGTATGAGAAAAAACTGTTTTATTCGATTATAAAATGCAGTATAATAAATGCAGTATAATTTATTACGTCCTTTTACAACAAAGTAAAACATTTACAAACTTATAAATACTTAGTAGTACCAAGTTCTTCAACAGATTAGCTTAAATACTTATAAACAAAGTAGTTCAATTTAATTTACACATGTTGTTACCTATGAAAGGTGCATTGGTTTGGTACTAACATTATAACTTGTGTGGCGACCTGCCTGAGCTAGGTTAATAAAAACCTGTGTTTCAGGCCATCCCAAGACTAAGCGATCAAGCTGATTATTTGTACATAGTTAATTGATTATTGAAATAATACTATCCTACATATATTACTAAATTCAAATTAAAAATTACCAATTTAATATCTACATAATTATTGAAGCACTTCTAGAAGTTTTTCTGTGTCTGTGTAATCAAGCTTACCCAAATATTCGCATATCTTCAGACTACAATGTTTGTAAGTGGCACTATATATATTAAGTATCCTATTTAGCTTATTATATAAATGGGGTCCTAAATAGACATAGAACCGGTTTACAAAAGCATGCCTAGTTTGTGGCTTTATGCAGACCAAATTTTTCCTTCTCTTGTCAGAAGGTTTATAAGCGAGTTCAGCGTGCTGATGTCATATGATGTGCAGTATAAATAATTGGCGTACTGTTAGCACCTCACATGCCATGTACAGCTGGTGAGTAGGAAATCTGAAAGGCCTAAAAGTGGCTACCTTTAGAATTGCTCTTTGAGCGCGTTCTAGAGGTAGTAAAATTGACTTTGCAGCACCACCCCATGAAGTTATGCAGTATGTAAGTACAGATTGGCACAAAGCTAAATATACCTGTTTAATTAATTTAAAGTCAGCAATGTGACGTAAGTTCTTAAAAATGTATATTAATTTACGAACTCGAGTACATTGCAAATCAATATGTTTACGGAAATTTAGATTTGTGTCAATTGTAACACCTTGTTGGGGAATTGAAATAACGTACTCCTTTTGTTCTTGATGATTTCTTGTTTAATGATGGATTGCTTTTACAATGAATAAAATACAAAGAAATGACAATGTGCAACGTGTCTTCAAAATTTTTCTTCTTCGGAAGTGATCGAGAGGGACCGGCCGGAACTCGCTCGCGGTCCTTATTTTGACAGATGACAGATAACGAATGACGAATGACAGTGACTGCTATGTGACAATGACGTTGACAGCTTCTTCCACTATGGCGAGCAGTGGCGCCAACATCCTCCCCCCTCTGAAAGTCCTTGGTGTTAGGACTTTAAGTGGCTTCAGTTGCTGAACCAGGCATCTCGACAGGTAGAGGACATATTTTCGAAAAAGAACGCTGCACGTCTCCGGTGGCTGTTCGGATGGTGGCAACACGTGCAACTCCATCCCTTCCAGTGTAGACTCGGATGATTCGCCCGAGGCGCCATTTCAATGGTGGCACGTTGTCTTCTTTTATGAGGACGAGTTGATTGATAGTGACTTCACTCTTGTTGGACTTCCATTTTGTTCTAGTCTGAAGCTCGCTGACATATTCCTTTGACCAACGTTGCCAAAAATGTTGACGCATTTGCTCGATGCGGTCGTAACGAGGTAAACGATGAGTAGCAGCGTTGGTGATGTCATCGCAGGCCGGTGCTGTGAGCGGCCGCCCGATCAGGAAATGCCCCGGTGTCAATGCTTGGAGGTCATTCGGGTCTGAAGAAAGAGGTGTTAGCGGGCGAGAGTTCAGGACAGCCTCAACCTGTATCAATACCGTGTTAAACTCTTCAAACGTGAGATTAGAGTTCCCTACGACGCGTCTCAAGTGATACTTGCAAGACCTCACTCCCGCTTCCCACAAGCCACCAAAATGAGGAGAATATGGGGGAATAAATTTAAATTTAATGTTTTCCATAGCGGCTTTTTCGATAATATCGTTTGAAAATTTAGTTAAGAAATTATTTAATTCGTTAGCAGCTCCTACATAATTTTTTCCATTATCGGAATGTATCTCTAAAGGTTTTCCCCTTCGAGATATAAACCTTTTTAAACAAAGAAGATAACCGTTCGTGGTGAGATCTGTGACCAACTCAAGATGCACTGCTCGAGTCGCAAAACAAATAAACACACAAATATAACATTTGATTAACCTTGAGCCTCTCCCTTGACGGCTCAAAATGAAAACTGGACCACAGTAGTCAGTACCTGTTCTTAGAAACGGAAACCCTGGTAATAATCTTTCAGTTGGTAGGTTGCCCATTATTGGGCTAAACGTTTTCCCACTCAACCTAACGCATCTAACACACTTATGAACGACTGAGCGTGCTAAATTTCTACCACCAAGTGGCCACCATTCATCACGAATGGTTGAAAGTAATAATTGAGGGCCAGCATGACATAGTTGTGTATGTTTATGTTGGAATAAAAGAAAAGTAAATCTGTGTTTACTACAAAGCAGTATAGGATGTTTTTTGTCGTAGTTGAAATCGTTACAATTATTCAACCTACCTCCTACTCTAATTAAAGAATTTTTACAAAAGAATAAGTTGAGTCCTGACATATTCCGTGAATATTTTATATTTGAGGATTGTTTTAATAAACAATTGTATTCAAGAGGGAATGATTCTATTTGAGACAGCCGTGCGAGTACAATAGTTGCCTCATGTAATTCACTTAAGGACAACGGCCCGTGTTTACGTTCTGCTTTATTTCGAATGTTGTGAATAAATCGCTTAACGTAAGCAGCTGTTCTTATCATTGTATTGAATGATGAGAATCGTTCTAACGGAAACACGCTACATGGCGAATCTGACACAACATGTGATCTTAATTCGGGTAGGACAGACGGTACATCAGCTTGATTGCTTTCAATAACAGATGACTCACTTATGAAGCTAGGCCCAACCCACCACAAATCGTTATGAAGAAGCTCAGGTAGGCTGACACCACGCGACAACAAATCAGCTGGATTGTTAACGCCCTGCACGTGTGACCAAACGCAGTTACTAGTTAAGTCATTGATTTCGACAACTCTGTTTTGAACGAAAGTTTTTATTAACATTGGATGAGTGCGTAACCACCCTAAGACAATAGTCGAGTCAGTCCAAAATAATACCTTTTCAAATCTTAAATTCATTGAGTCAATGATCTTTTTATAAAGACGCGCACCCACTAACGCGCCGCACAGCTCAAGCCGCGGAATGCTTACCGGCTTTAAGGGCGCAACCTTACTTTTTGCACATAATAATTTTACAGTAATCTCTTTAGAATGCTCGCAAACGCTTCGCACGTACGCACAGGCACCGTAGGCTTCCTGAGAGGCATCCGTAAAAATGTGTAGTTGTAACTGATATGCGTGCTGCGTGGCGACATGTCGCGGAATACGAACGCCTTGTAAATGTTGTAATGAATTTAATATTCGAATAAATGAGTTTGCGATATCACTAGGAACAGGGTCATCCCATCCGACTTTACAAAGCCAAAGCTTTTGCATGAGTATTTTAGAAACAATAATAATAGGCGCTAATAACCCTAATGGGTCATAAACCTGTGATATGACAGAAAGTATTTTTCGTTTAGTTATTTGTGAAACATCAATTTCAGAATTTATTTTAGTATTAAATTTTAGTTCATCGCTGTTATTACACCAACCTAAACCAAGTGTTTTATGTTGGGCAGTTTTATCGAGTGACAATGATTTTGTTGAATTATTTGATGAACTATCGAAATTAAATGCCCATTTCCGTAACGGAAAACAACCGGAATTTAAAACGTTACTAATGGTTTCACAAAGTGACAATAGTTCTTGTTTGTTATTATGAGAGAATATAAAGTCGTCAACGTAAAACGAAGTTAATATTATTTGAGATATTCGCTCATTAGAACAATCTAACGCTAACTGACGTAAACATCTCATAGCTAGGTACGGCGCTGACGCAGTACCATACGTGACGGTGTTCAGTTGATAAACTTGTAGTGAATCACGTTTACTTTCCCGCCATAGAATTAATTGTAATGTACGGTGATCAGGCTGTACTAAAACTTGTCGGTACATTTTTTCTACATCCGCACAAGCAACGAACGCGAATTGTCTAAAACGTAGAAGTATACCTACTAAATCATTTAATAACGGAGGACCGATAAACTGTATATCATTAAACGATTTGCCTGTAGTTGTTTTTGCACCCGCATCAAATACAACTCGCAACTTAGTTGTCGTACTTTCACGCTGTACACAATGATGGGGTAAAAAATAATACGGTGAATTGTATGTTTCGAGACGGCTCATATGGCCTAACGCTAAATATTCATTTAAGAAATCTAAGTACATACGTTTTATTTCAGGCGAACGATCCAGTTTTCTTTCTAATGATAAGAACCTGTTTTTTGCTAGCTCGTATGAATCGCCGAGCGAATCAGCTGATTCACACAAAGGTATTTGCACCGCAAACCTACCGTCACTATCGCGAGTGGTGGTTGAAGTGAAAAGTTCCTCACAAACTTTTTCATCTGCTGAAAGAATATTACGTGTTGATTTGCCGTTATCAACCTCCTCTAGTTCCCAAAAACGTTTTAATTGGTCATCTAGTGAGTTTGTGAGTGTACAGCAAACCATGTTACTTACACTAGTTGGAATATTACCGGGTAACGTGCCAGAAATAATCCACCCTAAGTGGGTATTTTGTAGGTAAGGCCCTTTGGATAATAAACGCATCCGACCTTCCTGTAGCAAACTCCAAAACACATCAGCGCCAATGAGCAAATCTATATTTGATGGAATGTGATAGTTCGGATCTGCAAGTGTAACGTTTTGTGGTATTTGTAACGAGTGAACATCTATAATTGAGTTCGGGAGACAATAAGTAATCTTAGGTAAAACGGAACAACTTAAACGAGTGCTAAAATTACTAATCTTCGATCGCATGAGGAGGTCACAAGACTGCTGTGAACGAGTAACAGTGTTTCCTACCCCAGTGATGGTGAGTGTGGACTGTATGGGTTTTAAACGTAATTGTTTACAAAGTGATTCGGTAATGAAACTTCGCTGGCTGCCACTATCGAGAAGGGCGCGCGCAACGATGCGTGTGTTGTTATGACATACTTCAACAACCGCAGTTGAAAGCAAAACCTGTTCTAATGGGATAGACTGCTCGGCTTGTTTCAAGTCATTTGTATGTGCATTTAACGAATGTGAATCTGCGCAAGCACCGTCCAACGCGCCATTCACGCTAGCGGCCGCGTCAGTGTGCGTATAAGCAGGAACACAACTAATAGAATTGCAACTTGCGTTGCTATCTATGTGAATAAGACTATTATGTTTTTGTGAACATTGTTTACATGGACCGTACTGACATTCCTCAATGGTATGACTAGAACGTAAACAGTTACTACATATGTCTTTTTCAGAAACGAATTTGTGCCTATCTTGAACAGGTAAATTAAGAAAACGAAAGCACGAGTATAACGCATGATTTGCTTCGCACATAAGACACTTATAAGTGCTCGCTGGCTTGGCTGCAGACTTACCTGACCGAGATGGTTGTTTGTTATTTGAAACAAAAGAACGTAGTTGTGTGGAAGATTGGGGATTATTATTATTTGTTGACTTTTTTGACAATTCACTAGTTTGTTTGTGACCGCTGTGTATCATATCTAGTACATCAGAACGGTCTCTTAAAAACTGTATTAAGTCATCTAGTTTTACTTTAACAGAACCCTTACAAATGGAACTTTTTACATTTTCCCATTCTTTGTTTGTAGCTGGATCAAGCTTGGTAACCACTAAATAAATTATTAAAGTGTCCCAATGTTCAGTGGGCTCATCCATAATTTTTAATGATCTTAAGTTTTTTAACACTGTGTCAATTAACTTTCTTATTTGAACGGGAGATTCCTTTGTAATGGCTTGCAAAGAAAACAAAGCTTTAACGTGATTGCTTATTAGTAACCTATTATTATCAAATCTATTTGTCAACAGATCCCATGCAACTTCATAGTTATCTGAAGTAAATTCTAAAGATTTTACAACTTGTAATGCTGTACCTTTTAATGTTGAACGTAGATAATGGAATTTCTGAATTGGATTAATTTCTTGTGCATTATGGATTAACGATATGTATGTGTCACGATACTCTAGCCAGTTCTCATATGATCCATCAAAGGTCGGTAACGATATGGTTGGTAATTTAACTGCATTATTATTTGCGTTGCCACTATGAGAACATAATTTTTTGGTCACAATTCTCTCCTCATGTTTGTTAAAAATACATTTAGCTAATGAAACTATTTTGAAATACTGTGTTTCAACCAATTCTCTGATCTCCAATTGTGGATCCAGTTCTTCTTCATCGGTAATATTCTCGATTCTAGATTGAACATTTTGGAATTCATAGAAAACTTGTTCGGTATTGGATATTCGTAACTATATCTCAACAATTTGTTGATCATCTAATGAAATGCTGTCTAACGAATTAATGTATTTACCAAAGAGTGTGATTCTACCGCGTAAAGTACGCCGTTTTCTAATTAAATCACGAATATCGAGATCTTCGACATTGGAACGAGGAGAACTCATTGTGATGGCTGTGTAGGAAACAGAAAAGAGTACTTACAAGTAGCACCGAGTATGATGTCGCTCACGGATTGTGCACCGGTAGCTGATACGGACACTAAAATACAAAGACACGATATTAATACACCTTGAAACTATCCTTTATCCACGCACACGCTATCCTCTTACGATTTCTCGTTATCCGGTGATGAAGGTCCACTGTTGGGGAATTGAAATAACGTACTCCTTTTGTTCTTGATGATTTCTTGTTTAATGATGGATTGCTTTTACAATGAATAAAATACAAAGAAATGACAATGTGCAACGTGTCTTCAAAATTTTTCTTCTTCGGAAGTGATCGAGAGGGACCGGCCGGAACTCGCTCGCGGTCCTTATTTTGACAGATGACAGATAATGAATGACGAATGACAGTGACTGCTATGTGACAATGACGTTGACAGCTTCTTCCACTATGGCGAGCAGTGGCGCCAACACACCTAAATATTTCATATGGTCGACTTTATCTAGAGTAGGTCACGAACAAACAGCGTCAGCGTCTGTCGTACAGTTATGAGCATAAATGGTAAGGTTAGTAAGTGGTATATTAGTGTTTTTCATTCTAAATAAAATATGTTTGGTTTTATCTGCATTTAATGTTAGTAGATTCATGCAAAGCCAATTTGATACAAAATTAAAACCACTCTGAGCATATTTATAGACCTCCTCTCTTGATTTAGCCGAAAACAATAGGGCTGTGTCATCTGCGTATGACATTATGATACCATTTGGTAATTTCAGGCTGCAAAGTTCATTTATGTATATTAAAAATTAAAAACAACGTAGGTCCCTAAATACTACCTTGTGGAATGCCGTAACAGCTGTTTTTAAGTTCTGAACTTTTAAACTGACCGAGTTTTACACACTGATAACGATTTTTGAGATAATCAGAAAAAAGTAGGAGTTGTGTTCCTCTTATCCCAAGTGATTCAAGCTTGTGCAATAGTTTAGAGCAAGAAATAGTGTCGAAAGCCTTGGCAAGGTCCAGGAAAATTCCCAAGCAATGTAAGCCATTATCCAGATTTTTAGTAATATAATTAGTCAATTTGTGTACTGCTTGGCAGGTTGTTTTTTTTGGTCTAAAACCAAATTGACTATCTGAAAGTAATTTGTTGTCCTCAAGATATTTTATTAACCTATTATTTATAATTCTTTCCAAAATTTTGGAGAGGCCTGTTAATACAGAAATGGGTCTGTAGTTATTAACGCAATACTTGTCTCCAGATTTGAAAACAGGAGTGACCAATGCTTTTTTAAGTAGGCTAGGAAAAACTCCATTAGTCAGACATAGCTGAAAGATATGAGTTAGAGGTTGAGCTAGTAGGTATTTAAATTTCTTAAGGATCCTATTTGGTATATCATCCCACCCGACAGCACAGTCATCTTTTAATCCGGAAATCATTCCTAAAACTTCATCGATATCGGTATCTAATAATACAAAAGAATTAACTGGATTTACAGTTACAGTAGTCTGGTTTTGGCAAGAGAGAATTCTAGTTCTAGGTGTTTTGTCAGCCAAGTTTTTACCAACGTTGACAAAAAAATTATTAACTTTATCAGCTGCTTTATATGGGCAAATATCTGTTGATAGCAAATCAAGTGTAGGTTCTGAGTTTTTTGCACTAAAAGTATTTGTTCTTATATATTTCCAGACTAGTTTACTATTATTTCCTGCTGATTGCAGCTCATATTTATCATGTTAGATTTTTACTTTCTTCAGTAGGTTATTACAAAAGTTCCTATACCTTTTGTACGTTATGCTAAGTACCTCGTTGTCAGGTGCTAGTTTAGATTTTAAGTGCAATTTGTCTCTATGCCTTATGCAACGGACGAGACCCGGTGTAATCCAGGGTTTGACATTACTATATTTCCTAGGCATTTTTGTAGTCAAAGTGTTTTTAATTATTACATGTTGTAGTGAGCCTATAAAGTAGTTCAGGGAAGTATTCGCGTCGCATGAGTTGTAAACTGGGTCAAAATTTATGCTGCGTATGTCAGTTTCAAGTTTTGCCATATTAACTTTGGTATAGCTGCGCATGCATTTTTTCCTGGGTAATGATATTTGCAATGTTAGTAAAATTGCATTATGATCAGTTAGCGAAGAATTATTAATGAATGTTTTGGTTGGTTTTTTTGTTTTCAAAATTATATGATCTAAGCATGATCCACTTTGATGCGTGGGGTAATGATAAGCTGGCAATAGTCCGTGATATGAGCAAATGTTTAGGTAATTATGTGCATGATTATCGAGTTTACCGGAAACAATGTTAATATTTATGTCACCTATTAGTATAATGTTTTTGAAATTACACAACTTTTTTAGAAGAGTGTCAAGAGAGTCTAAAAATCGGTCAATATCTTGAGAAGGAGGTCTGTAAACAGCCATTACCACTACATCGGGGCTAATTTCAATGATCAAGCAATTACTATCCTGAATTATCGGTTCCTCTACTGTTGCTTTCAGATTTTTCTTGATATAAACTACTAAGCCATCATTTTGATTGAGTTGTCGATTGGTTTTGTAGGAAGAATAACCATCCAGGGGTGGTAAACTGAGTGTCTGATTGGACAACCAACATTCCGTCAGGACAATTACATCACAGCCTATGCCAAGATTCTGTAACAACACTTCAAAACCGTTCATGTTTTTGTTTATGCTACGAATATTTTGGGTAAGCACATTTAATGTTTTATCCACAGCGGGAATAAAATGTTTACAGTCTGCAACATTGCAGATAGTAGTTTCAGATACAGAAAAGCTATCTAGGTCACAAAGCAAATTATCGATCATAATTATATAAGTAGTTACTATTTAAAATATAAAAATAAAATTAAACTCCTGCTAGCGTGCTTAAAAAGATACGAAAACTGTAGCGCTCTTAGGCGCCTTCATAGTCTATAGAATTTATGTAGTTTTCCTCTGCGAACTTGCGTGCCGGGCAACTAGGATCACCAGTGTTATGGTCACTTTTGCGCTTGAAGCGATTGCACGTCGCACATTTGGGGGGAGCATTTTTATTGCTGCAGTCCTTAAAGGAATGACCAGCCTCTCCGCAGTGGTTACAGGTTGCGCTCGTTTCTCGGCAATACTTAGCTGCATGTCCGAATTGCTGACAATTGAAGCACCTAGTGACTATCGTGAAATCTCTCACGGGGCAGGACGACCAATCGATGAAAATTCGCCCTTGTTCAATAAGAAACCTCCTGATGTTAGCTGGTAATTCTAGAATGTAATTACAGGTGCTCAGATTTTTCTTACCGGATTTATGGCTTAGTTTTACCGTAGCTAAGAAGGAGTCACGGGTTGTGTTCGGCAGTTTCTCAGAGAGGTTTTGCTCGAAAATACAATCAAATACCTCCTGTTCAGTTAGGCCTACGGGGACACCAATAACTGCAACCCTAGGACGGCGCTTTGTTGGTTCTTCAATGGTAAGGCCTGACGCAATTAGTTTCTCCGACTTCCGTAATTTTTCTATGTCTTCCCTCTTGTCCGTGCTGATGATGACCCCTCCGTTTCTCACTTTTCGAACGCCACGAACATGAAGTTTGAGTTCCTCGGGAGAGATGATTTTCTGGACAAGGGACTTCGTGTCGTCGCTGGTCGCTGGTCGCTGGATTGTATGTAATTAAAGCAATTTCAATTGAATTTCGCTTAATAAGTTCCGTTTCTTCGACGCCAATTTTTTCAAGGACCATCCTTTCTTCTTTGTCTATCAAAGATTTTTCATCCAGACTCTTAAGAATTTCTTCTAACCGAGCAACTTCTTTCTTTAAGAAAAGATTTTTAGCTTGCAGCCTTTTCATTTTTTTTTTCTGATAATCTAGCCGTTGCTGCATTTTTATTTTTTTTGGTGTAAGTAAAATGGTGGGAATCAAACTACAATTTTCAGATGTTTCCTTTGACTGAGCCTTAAAAACAAAAATGACATAAATTATGTTGTTATCATCTTTCTATGTAGCTTACTCAATCTCAAAAGTAAAATAGTAGAAATTACTATTTTTGATAAATAACACGTGGGGCAAAAGTAATCACCCTATTGGAAGACTATAACTTTTGCTAATGATGGGGTTCAAAGTTGTGTAATTCCATTACATCAACCAACAATTTAAAAAATGTTTTTACCTGGACTTTGTTGAATCCCCGAGCTCTGGCTGCCGATGTGGCTTCAGGTATTCGAAGTGATATGGATGGATTTCGTTTCCTAAAGCCTCGCAGCCAGTCCAAACCTGCCATTTAATTTTCCCAAGAAAATCTATGTGGAAGTTTCTTAGCAACAGCTACTTGATAAGCAAGTTTTCTCAAATCAGTCCTTCTCATTCCAAAAAAACCGGTCAAGAGCGAGTCGGACTCGCGCACCGAGGGTTCCGTTCCGATTTCTGAAAAAGTGTGCTATTTAGAGACATCGTTTTATTTTTCCTGTAATCTTTACATGAACTTCTATCACATAGAATAATTTCAGATTTTTCTCTTTGCAAACTTCGGAGATAAGGGGGGGAACGGTATTTTTGTTTTACATTTTTCATCAGAAGTCGAAAACTATGGGGCCTAAAAAAAAGAAAAAAAATGTTTGAGAATGTGCAAACAGCGTTCTTTCATATGGTACCCCACATGCCCTAGTAGCCCCACTTTGATTTTTTAAGACCCTTTCAGTCCCTGTTGCAAAAAAAATTGAAATATTTTAATTTCTTTCTTATTCGCAAAATAGTTGGGTCAACGTCATCTAAAACTATTCTAAATTTCAAGTTGATAGCATTAGTAGTTCTTGAGATATCCAGCTGTGACAGACAGACAGACAGACAGACAGACAGACAGACAGACAGACAGACAGACAGACAGACTGAGTGACACCATAAGGGTTCCTTTTTTACCATTTTGGTACGGAACCCTAAAAACGCACTTCCAGCTCTTGTAAATGCGCAATAATTTGGCTTTCGGGTTCTGTATTAAATGTAATTTTATGACCACCTAAATACCCTTTAGTTGTTTCTCCTTTTTAGGGTTCCGTACCAAAATGGTAAAAAAGGAAGGGTTCCTTTTTTACCGTTTTGGTATGGTGTGACTCAGTCTGTCACAGCTGGATATCTCAAGAACTACTAATGCTATCAACTTGAAATTTAGAATAGTTTTAGATGACGTTTACCCAACTATTTTTCAAATAAGAAAGAAATAAAACTATTTTGATATTTTTTTGCAACAGCGACTGAAAGGAGGACTTAAACATTTAAAGTGGGGCTACTATCTCTCTCATATCTATATTTGTTTCATTCCAACTTTGCCTTGTCGTTTTACGAATGTATGGCGCCATTTCTAAAAAAAAAAAACCGGTCAAGTGCGAGTCAGACTCGCGCACGAAGGGTTCCGTACCATATTATATGTTTAACAATCGCAAAGATAACTTTTTACTTATTTTATAATGATACCGTGTTGTGTCATTGTGTCACCCTATGTAAAATTTCAACATTTATATCTGTAATTTTTATGGTGTGCATACTATACTGTGAATTACAAGGTTATTTTTTGCAGTTGCAGAAAATCACCCATGTTTAAACAAAATACCTTATCAATCGCCGTTTTCAGTATTGTTGATTAAATACAGTATTAATGGTACCTACATGGTATAAAGAAGTTTCAAATTCCTAATTTGTTGAATTGTTGCGCTAGAGCGCGTACAAAAATGGTCTAAAATTTACAACTTTTGCGGCCCCCTATTTCTTATTTTAAAAGATTAAAAAATATATGTTTGTACTCTACCCAATGAGTTCTAGACGATGACATACATGCTAGATTAAAATTTTTATTTTTTTTTCAAAATGAAAAGTTTATTGTATGGGGATCGACCCCTTACATTTTTAACTTTGCTTTATTTTTATTATTTGTTGTTATAGCCGTAATAGACAGCGGAGGCTTAGTAAGTTTGTACTGGACTGTACGTGGTTGTCTGATTTCATGGATTTTAATTTTCTTGCGCGGAACCCTAATTATTTTTCTAAAATAAAAGTAGCCTAAGATCATCAGCCATATGTCGTCAAAATCGGTGAAAATTCGTTTGGCAAGTTTCTTAACTTGCTTCAAAGTACCATTTTTTTAATCGGACTGCGCTTTAAAATACTTCTATACAAACTTTAACATCCCTAACCTCATTTGAGGCGTAGTTTTGAAAAACTAATAATGACAAACATTATTAATTACTTATGCAAGTATTTGTGCTAAGTTTCAAGTTCATTAACCAAATTAATAAGATTTTTCATATAAACTGTAGGTATCTCTGTTTTCACGAACACAAATAAAGAATTTCAAAAATCGTCTGGTATGTTTCCATAACTTGACTCAAACATTATTTACACCAATTTTACAGTCAATGGAAAAAAAAAAATCCACTATGGGATGATGTGGGGGTGAAGCGACTCCAGGTTATTTTATTAGATGGCGCTACAGGGGCCGACAAGGCCAGGCTGCGGGCAGTGTCGCAACCTGAATCTGGAGCGTGGTTACAGGCGTTGCCTTCGCCTCACCTGGGCACGCTGCTCGACGACGACTCCCTGCGTGTGGCGGTGGCTTTCCGCCTGGGCTGTAAGGTGTGTGAACCTCATATTTGCACCTGCGGTTCCATGGTGGAAGCGAATGGCCACCACGCTTTGAGCTGTCGACGGTGCACTGGGAGGTTTCCGCGACACCATGCTCTGAACGATGTCGTCCGCAGGGCCCTTGTAGCGGCGTACGTACCCTGTGTGCTTGAGCCTCCGGGTCTGAGCAGGTCGGACGGCAAGAGGCCGGACGGGCTGACTTTGGTGCCCTGGAAGAATGGCAGGTGCTTAATTTGGGACGCAACGTGCGTCAGTACCGTAGCCGCCAGCCACCTTAGTCGCACCGTTAACTCCCCGTCGGCCGCTGCAGAAGACGCCAGCTCAAAAAAGAGGCTCAAGTACGCTGATTTGGAGCCGCTATACCACTTCGTGCCAGTGGCGGTGGAGACCTTAGGGAGCTGGGGCAAGGAGGGCAAAAACCTGGTAAAGGAGATTGGACGAAGGCTCATAGAGTCGACTGGTGACTCGCGTTCCGGATCGTTCCTGGTGCAGAGGCTGGCCATCGCAATCTAGCGTGGAAACGCGGCGAGTGTGATGGACACTTTTGGGCCAGGAGCGGTCAGGGACTTTCAGTTGAAAAAATTATTGAGTTGTGTAATAGTGGATTTTTTTTTTCCATTTATTGTTATAGTTTTAGTTTATTTATTAAAAATGTCTTGTATTTTCTTAATCCTAAATAAATTAAAATTTTACAGTTAATCAAGCCCCCAATAAAATCCTCCGCTATAAAACCAACTTTTCACCCCTGAGGGGTAGATTTCTGGAAAACCCTGATACACGTTAGTCATAATTTTTGGTCTCAAGTATAAAAACTGAGTTTTGAGTTAATCGGACCGCGTGTTAAAGTTCTTCCATACAAACTTTGACACCCCCAATCCCTCCTTAGGGGGTAGTTTAGGAAAACTAAAAATGATAAACTTTATAATTTACTTAGATGAATATTCGTGCTAAGTTTCAAGTCTATTAACTCAAGGGATAGGATTTTTCATACAAAATTTCATCCCCTATTTTACCCCCTTAGGGATGGAATTTTCAAAAATCCTTCCTTAGTGGATGTTTACACTATATAAGGTATCTATGTGCAAAATTTCAAGTCTCTAGGTCCATTGGTTTGGGCTGTGCGTTGATATATTAGTCAGTGACTCAGTCAGGACTTTGATTTTTTTATATATATAGATTTACCATGTTATTTTGAGACCACAGACTTCTTATAGGTTTTCCTGTAATCTACAGGTATAGAACTATTTTCTATATTTTTTTCAAAATTTTAGGCTCAGTAGTTTCGGAGATAAGGGGGGGGGGGGAATGGTCAATTTTCGTCTATTTTCTTAAATAACTTTAAAACAATATATTTTAAAATTATAAAAAAAATATATTTGAGACTCTCATAGTAAGCCCTTTCATTTGATATGTCACACGGTACAGTTTACAAAACTTTTTTTTAAATTTTCTTATTTTCCCCCTAAAAGTGACTCTCATATTCAAAATTCATATATTTACTTTAGCTGTACGTGTTTGGGTCACAGACATCCATATGTGTACCAAATTTTAACTTAATTGGTCCATTAGATTCGGAGCAAATTGGCTGTGACAGACGGACAGACAGACAGACACACGAGTGATCCTATAAGGGTTCCGTTTTTTCCTTTTGAGGTACGGAACCCTAAAAACAGGTAAGGTTAGATGGGGTAAGTGGAACATAGTTTATTTTTCAAATTCTATGATCACTTCTTGCTTCTAAATGTTATGTCCTATGGTGACTTTGATAAATACAATATATACCTTTTCCATAGTTAAACGACTTCTTAAGCTAATTTTAATGCTTATAGCCAAAAAAATGGTATTTCGTTAGGTTAGTGCTGTTGTTCCTCTTTCCCCGGTTTTTGGGGTAAGAGGAACAGTCGACATAACTCTGTAAATACCTAACCTGTGTGGTTCAATTTGGGACCATCTCATTTTATACAATTTTGTTAGTCAAGTGTGAACTCAATGCCATTAAAATAAAGTCTACAATAAAAAATACTGAGCAAAAATCGAAATTTGGGGCGAGAGGAACATAATATATGATTTCGAGTCAGGGGTCCTAAACTAAAATCAAAGTGGTATATTCTTATAGATATTTAATTGTTTATTAAGTACAACAGCCTCGTCAAACCAGTCTTGAATGTTCAGTTGGCTGAGCGTAGGTACTACGTACAGTTCAAGATATAATTCGATGCAGTTAATGAACGATAGATGAATTGCAAAAAACACGATAAAATAACCTTTATTTCAAAGAGAAGTTCGTATTTTTACTGTATATTTATTGAACTGTAGATGCACCCGAACAATCCGCCCATTAAATATATCTACATAATATAATAGGAACTTTTTCACTAAAAATTAAAACATTGCTGCCTTTTCAGGCAATCCTACTGAATATTAAAAGAATTAAATGACATTTTAAAAATAATCTGCCCTCTTCGACCAATTACAGGCGTAGGCAGTTTTGAGACAATGTCCTCCGTGTGTACGTCAGAGATATCGTCTAGTACAGGGAAAGTAAAAATGGTATCACCTTCTACTTTTGACTTCTTTCTCGTGTATTTTACCACAGCACAAACGTTATCATTTATATTTAACACTACGCCTACATAATGTTTCACGTACTTTTTTGTGCATTTTACCAAGAGCCAATCATTCTCACAAAATGGTGCATAAGTATTTTAGTTTTCTTTCTCATTCTCTAGCTCTTCACTCTCACCATCATCATTACATTTTATTAGTTCCTCCCAGAAATTACTACTCTCATTATAATCGTCATACTTTATTTCCGTCTCACTATCATTTGATGATAAGGAATGTTTTCTTTTATTACTATTTTTTTCTAAAGTTTTTTCATTTTTGTTTCCATTTTTAGAACTGTTTAATCACGTGTGTTTTCTCTTTCTTTATTTCAGTTTCTTTTACCTTCCGTTTAACTTGCTGTTTCGTTAAAGGTGTCTTTGTATTCATCTTACCTCTTTTTCTCGTGTTTTTTGGTTTGAGATTGTTGTGCTTGTAGAGTTCTTTTTTAGACGTCGTCGCATGTTATAACTTCTGCACCAGAGGCCATATTGACCTCTATTTCGTCACTCTCTTCACCATTGTCATCACCTTTTAATAGTTCTTCCCAGAAATTACTACTGTCACTATCATCGTCATACTTTATTGCTGTCTCACTATCACTTGATGATAAGGAATTTTTTCTTTTTTTTCTAATTTTTCCAAAGTTTTTTCTTTTTGTTTCCATTTTTAGAGCTCTGTTTAATTATGTGTGTTTTCTCTTTATTTATTTCAGTTTCTTTCACCTTCCGTTTAACTTGCTGTTTAGTTAAAGGTGTCTTTGTATTCATCTTAGTCTTTTTTTCCTGTTTTTTGGTTTGAGCTTCTTGTGCTTCCAGAGTTCTTTTGTAGACGTCATCGCTCGTTATAACTTCTGCACCAGTGGCCATTCGTTTCCTTTTTGTTTTTGTGCTGGTTCCTGATTTAATTTTCATCAAAAGCAAGTCTTCAAACGTGACAAGGCGGTCTTCCAGTATTTGAATGTTAGGTTTTTGCATTTCGATTATATTATTATGTAATTGGGCACCTACGGTAGCTGCATTGGCTGGCGTATGGAACGTATGGAGGTTTGGCATCAAGACCATGTCTAAATTGATTTGTTTCAATGAAAGTTTGAATAATGAATCTGGATTCAATCTTTTGGTTAGGTGGTCAGCATAGCGAGGCGTTTCAGTAAAATGGCCGTGTAATAATGTTTCATTGATCACATAGTTGATGACTGAGTCACTTTGTCTGGATGTAACAGCCCAAGGTTCCTTAGATATTTGTTGGTTGATCACACGGTTGGCGACTAAGTCACTTTGCTTGGATGTACCAGCTCGAGGCTCTTGGAAATTTGTATTTGCGCAGATCTGGTTGACACACAACGGCACATCAACAGCTTGCTGGTTTTTTGGTCCTTCGACGGAATCCAAACAGTAATTTTTGTTTCCATTCTTGCAGATGCACTTGGTTGAACTTGTCTTCTGGAACAGCTTGTTTGTTAAGAGGGTAAAGTCCCGCCTTTCGAAAACCAGCTGCACATATACTCGGATCTAACTCACCCCAAATTTGACCAAGCATTTTGGCAAATTCTTTTTTTGGTAATGTTTTACGAATATTCAACCTCTGCCATTTTAGTATGGCAACGTCCCATCTATCTTTGAAAGATTTATTTACAGCCAAATCTAATGGCTGTAACAAATGGCTGGTATGAGGGGGGATTTTGAGAATTGTGATTTGAGCTTTTCGGGCCTTTTCGATAGGATTTATACCCACATGAGTTGCATGACCATCGAATATCAAAATTATAGGCCGTTTTGGTCCTACTGTAGTTAGAAAAAGTTTTTCAAAAAAGGCCTCGAAAACTGCTGTCTCCATCCAACCATTAGTTGTAGCAGCGTATGCTGTTCCGGGATAGCCTTCATTTGTGGTCCATTCATCCCAAATATTTTTGAACTTAAAAACAATCATAGGTGGAGTTTTCTCCCAACAATACTGTGGTGTTATCCTATCCAGGCGATGCTATAGTTCGCGTAGAGGTAAATCCTATACAACCAACTACTTTGGATTTAGAAGGATCCTTGGAGAAGCTGGTTTCGTCCACGTTCCAAATATGCGATGGTTTGTCGTATAGTCCTAACTCATTCACTGTTTCTTCTAATAAATTAAAATATGGCTATATAACATATGGACTGCATGCTTGTTTTCGCGAATACTCCACCGGCTGCGGCTTCTTGATAGACAAATTTTGCCTTTTTTAAATAGAAGAAACCAATCCTCACCAGGTATGCCATTCTTAAATGGATTTGTAATAGTATTTTCTGAAACGTACTGACCGACTGTTTCCAGTAACTCCTTTCTTGTCAAACCAAAGCCATACTTTTCCATGAAACGAAGATTTTAAACAAAATCTTCCTCTAGTTCCCGTGACAAGACGGCGGATCTTCCCAAAGAATTCGATTTTAAGCCTTTACGATCATATACCTAAAACAAGACAAAAGGAATATAAACAAAAGTTTACTGAAATAATGCATTATATTTGCATAGTTAAAAATAAACCTGGTGAAAATAAGTGCAAATGCATGTACCTAACGTGAAGCACATAACATGTGGGTACACTAGGTACAAGTTTCATTTCATTACACATTATTTATTTATTTATTGTTAATTTATCAGGTATTAACCCATATCATCATAATAAATTAATTGATTAAAATTAAAAGTACTAAACAAACATTATTAGGGTCTTAGCAGGTACACATAGTGAAATATAACGGACACTATTTGATTAGTACATTCACATAATCTAATCAGGAAAGATGCCTTGAGTCTCCTCAAGAGCCCATAAAAATCAGTAACTCTGTTCTCAACGAACATACTAGTCGCACTACACCGCCAGGGCAGCTTTGATATAGCTCTAAAGGCGTTATTGTATTGTACACGAAGAGTGTTGTAAGCACTCTTCGAGTACCTGTACCAGAGTTGACTGGTGTAGAACGACTGACAGTAGGCCTTGAACAGAGTTATTTTAACTTGGTTGGAGCAGTGAGAAAAGCGTCTAGCCAACATGTTGCTTCGTCATGCGATACTACGCCTCCGTCGTTCCAGATCTGCATCATCTGCTAAATCATCCTTAACTATGTAGCCAAGATATTTAAACTTACTAACGATGTTAAACTTATTATACGTACACACGGCTACACATCAAGCTATACATTTCCAGTTTACACTGACCTCTCATTGAAAGGAAATCTTATACAATGCGAGATCAGTTTATGGAAATGTATAGCTTGATCTGTAGCCGTGCGTACTAGAGCCTTTATAAAATGATGATATACATACGCGATTTATTATCGTTGATCTGGGTATATTATAATGTTTTGAAGCCGCATATCCAGATAAGGCCCCACATTTGACAGCTCTTACTGCTTCTTGTAGTTTTTCTGGCGGGTACGATGCTCTATCACTTTTTCTTTTGTAATTTCGCATTTTTCTGTAACAAGTACCTATGGTATTTTAATTAATTCAGTCATAGCATTAGGTAGGTACTTTTATAACCAATTCATAATATACTAAAAAAAAATTTCATGTTTGTGACTTCTGACACCGGGAAAGAGAAACACATGCCCCTCTTAACCAGGCCATGACAGTTCCTCTAACCCCACTTTACAATTTCTAGGTTATACGTCGAACAACATCAAAAATAGATATTAAAAGCATAGATTATACAACATAACATGCAACATTATAAAAATTGAACTTTAAATAATACTTACACACATTGACAGCCTTCCAGCTAATCTTTTTAGCACTTAAAGAGCACACAAAAACAATGCCGCGAACTCGTGCTTTCGTAGTCAGTCAACTGAATTTTTGTTTGTGTCAAACTGTCGGGTTGATGAATACTAGCTCCATCTGTGTTTTTTCTTTGGTATTCATTTTGTAATACTGTTTTATCGACCGAGTAACCATAGAGCTAGAACCTTAGTTTTTTATTTACACACTACAGTTTCTCTTGCTCCATAGTCCCTCTTCCCCCAAATTGACCTTACATATTTTTACTAATTACCTATTGTTAATTTATCTTACAAAATAAACTACCCATATGTTTTATTAACAAAATAAAATGATCTCAACATTCAGCATCACTCACTGAGTGAGATGGCATACACACTATGCCATCTCACCCGGTAGGTACAACATAAACTAGAAAATAAATCAAATTTAATTTGTTTGACAAGCTACGTAACTTTGCTTATTACAATATATTTTTTACACGCTACTCTAAAAGAAAACATTGATAGTTACCTGTTAGCTAAATGTAGAACAATTTTATTTTTACAGGAATCATGATTTGACGTCTACAAAAATAAAAATTTTCGAGAGCAATTTTTACCAAAACCGACGCAAAGACAGGTATTTGGCCCTAAAAGTCGGACAAAAATATTTTTTGCGTTTTATAGTATTATTAAAGTATTTCGTTCTATTTTGAGGCATAATTGAGTAAAAAAAAGGCATACATTATTCTTAACAAATTTTATTTCTACTTTTCATCATCTTCAGAGTCATTTTCAATACTAATACGAGTATTTCAAATATAATTTTCCTCCAAAAGATTCATGGTATCCGCTGAAAGAGGACTCTTTCTTTTATGTTTAGCGTTCCTCATTCCCGTCAGCAAGGGGTCTGATGTCAAGAGCAACCTATTTAAAACGTCTGCGTTGCAGGCTACTCTCGAAAATTTTCGGGCGTAGTTTAGCCGAAACGCTCGGATGTGCTTATTGCGGGCTTCTGCAGCTTCTTCAGACAGTTGCCCGATTGGCAGAATCGCCTCCTTTATCACGGCTGCCCCATGACTCAACATCTTATGTAATGTCGGCGACATTGGATGAAACTTGTACAAAGAAACGTACAATTCAGCAGTTTCTTTGCAGTAATTTTCGAATTTTTGGATGTTAATTTTTATCCCGTAGCACATGGTGTCTAGGATGACTTTTAATCGGTAGATTAAATTCTGGTCAATCCCAGTTATTTCAGCAGCTTTCTCGTATTCATCGAAAAATCGCCTGCTTGTATTCCCATCATTCGTGTTTCCAAAGTTAGCCTTTGGAATATTAACTAATAATCCTAGTTGTTTACGAAACTTGTTTTGGATTTCTTTTTTTCGTGTCTCCACTAGTTTCTTCTCTTCGGCAGTCAGGCGAGCCCTCCACTTCATGACTGGTAATTTATAAGCTACGTGCAGTATGCTCTCCAAAAATCTTATTCGAGCGTGCAGCAAAGATAGACCAAATCGCATGTTTTCCGTATTGCAGGGCCTTTCTTTTGTAAGGTCGTTGAAATCGGAGGATATGGCGCCACATATGTAACATCTCATGGTTGACTTCCCAGATAGCATTTTTCGGTCGCAAAATATTTGAGTCAGTAACAAATTGACAAAGTTCCGTTATTGTTTCGAAACAATGCGACTGTGTGCGTTTCGGTTTATATGTGATGTGTGGTATCAGTTTTTACACAGTTTGACCGGAACGTGATTCACTAACTCTGTGTAGTCGTTGTGTTGACAAAATATGTATGCATTTGTGACGACTTCAGTTTGGTTTGCACTTGTTGTATCAGTGATTACACAGTTTGACTGGAAAGTGTTTCAGTAACTCTGTAGTCGATGAGTCAACACGATATGGGAGAGTGGGGCTGAAAGTGTCGATTTTGACAAATCGTTCTATAAATCGATCAAAACAGATACTACGTTAGGAAATATATGTAGTTTATAGGTGAAATTTAATCTATTTTATAAATTTACCTGCGGTTTTTGCACTTTTTTGATAGTTTTCGATAGAAAGTGATTTTTCTTGCAAGCGGGCGAGAGGCACTATCAACCCCGCTCTGGGGCAAGTTGTGCCGTAGCGAAGGTTGGTTGTGCCGTTCATAATGTCTATGTAAAATTTGATAATGTAAATAAATTAAAATAAGTTAGGAATAAAAATACATCAGTTTTGTAATTTTATATTTATTTGTTATTTGTTTTTGCAAAAAATCAACAGTTTTTAAACTTTAAACTAAATAGAATAAAAAAAAAAACAAATAACTTTTGTTCTTCTAGTTTTTTTGAAACATTAAGTAACTATCTATTAATAATTAACACTTATTTCTTAATCAAATGAGATCTATAATATTATTCCCAAGTATAAAAAATATCAGCCTCTAAAACCACTCAAAAATAACTGAGATTTTGCTTATTTTTAATCAGTCTCACGAATTAATTATATAAAAACTTATTCTCCAGATGACTGGTCAGAATAGCAATTAGGACACACATATGATAAGCTATCTTCATCTTCAATACATTGCAAATCGGCCCAATTTTTACATTCTCTGCATTGAATCCAGTTTTCCCCAGGAACAGAGTTAGAGTAGGCATCACAACATTTGATACAGTACCATTCTAGTCCCTCATCCTCTTCATCGGAACTTTCTTGAAGCACCTGTCTTCTGGCGGGATTCTCAGCCTTCTTGTTTTTTTGTTTACCACCTTTGCCTTTTCCCTTCCCTTTTTCATTAATGTTCTTCGCGGTCTTACTTACTTTCTTTTTTTTTTTGTTAGCCTGCTCTTCTGCCAAAGCATTTTTCACCGGAGTATCCGTGAGGACAGCTGACTTTCTTTTACGTCCTTTATTAACTCCAATTAAGCGAGGAGGTGCTTTAGGCAACGGTCTTATTAATTCCGGTGAGAAATGCACTGCGTTTTTATCTCCTGTTTGAGAAATTATGTGATCAGCTGCTGTTTTCGGGTGGCAGCGAGGGATAAGACCTGGACTATTCTGGCGTGACTCTTGTCTTTGATTATCTGATGACCCAGAATCATTTCCACGGTCTACTTCAACTGCTTCCTGTCCACCTGACGGTACAGACTCATTTCCACGGTAAGGATGCTGAATACCTGAAGGACCTGGTTCACTTATAAAGTCAACACTGCATTCGTTTTGCTGATGCCCTTGCCCTTGTATTGATGGACTAGTATCAACAATATTGCTCATGCAGATTGACTCATCGAGATTTTTATGAGTTATGCCGTTGAATAAACGTAAACGCCATGCTGCCGCAGCAGCAGCTGTTATTTTGCTCAGTGGTGACTATTTCGGCCAACACTCTAAACACAAGGACACTGGCACCCAAAACACAAGTTAAATCTTACTTTCGGTGCCAGAGTTAATCGAAAATACTCTTTGTTGGCGTTCCCATTGAGGGACCACGTTTGAATTTTGAGCTTTTGAATGCGTCAGCTTTAAGTAAAACTTCTCAAACAATTGTAAATTCAGCCTCTAGTTTGTAAAAGTAGGCACTCAAAAGATACAATTGGTTAAAGGTCCCTCAATCGTGCCTGCCAGGCATAATTACATAATTACGTACAATTCTCTCGCCAAGGATTGCAAACTAACACCCGTAAAAACTATATAATATGATTATATAAATAATAACAAAAAAACTGAGATATGTTACTTTTCTGTCGGGTCTGGGTTTTTTTTTGCCTGTTCTTCTTTTGTGAACAATTCATATAATATACAGGGTGACTTTGAAAACATGCGACAAAATTTAAGGGGGTGTTCTACGCATCAATATGAACAACTTTTACTAAGGGACCAACATCGAATTCGCAAAAAAAAAATTACCTTCCCATATTATAGTTAAAGGTATTGGACCCTTTTGTAAAAGAAGGTCGGATTTTTTTTTGCGAATTCGAAATTGTTCACATAGTAAAAGTTGTTCATATTGATGCGTACAACACCCCCTTAAATTTTGTCGCATGTTTTCAAAGTCACCCTGTATAATATTATAACACAAAACAACACAGACTTCCAATCTGTAATTTAATTAATATAGCATTACTAGTATTTATTCCATCTATTAAAAAACTATGTTACCTGTAACTAGAACTTGTGGGAATCTGTTGTCTTTAGGGTTGAGGAAGACTATCCGCTCGTGATACAGTTTAATACTAGTACGAGGGGATAGGGCGAATCAGTCTAAAGACAACCAAACAGTAAGACCACTTCACACTCTCCAACTGTAGATCTGCACAAATATCAAAATAGCTATTTCTGTTTATTTTTGTTTATTATTAAGTTACTGTATGGTTGTCTCATTAATGCAATAAAGATTATTATGATTATGATTATGATTATTCTGAATTGGAAATTATTTGGTGGTCCTTGTCATTAGAGATAAAAATAAATGAATAAATAATTTATCTTCAGAAAATTTCGCATTCACCGATTCGTATGGATAATATTGAGAATTTAAAAAAAGAGTAACATTAGTTAATTTACAATGATCAAATATTGAGCAGTCTTTACTTTTCACATTTTTTCTATTTGTCTGCAAACCAAAGATCAGATACCTTGGTTTTTCGAGTTGTGAAGCAGTTTTAACAACCCAGGAATGTTTTGTAGTTCTAGGTAATAAAGGGTATTCGTACAAGTCCCAATTTCTAAAAGCTATTTGAATAGGACGATCCTTTTCTAAATGTTTAAGTAAAGTTAATCTTTCCCGATCTGAGACTTTTATATGAGGCATACGCCACTGCAGTCTCTCTATATTAATTTCAATAAAGTCATTATTATCAAGTATAACACTTAAGATTCGAACTGCTTCTTTTAAGTATAAGTTCATGTTTACAGTTAATGATAATTTTATTATAATCTTCCGCAAATCTTAAAACTTTATTCAGAGGTATAAGGGCACTGAAAATACCATCATTATCTTTAACCCCTTTCAAATTCCAACCCCAAATAGCGGCAGCCTTACTTTCCCCCTCGCTCATTGACACATATGATTTTAGAGTTGTAGAAATACCTGCATTTTTTATTCGATCCATCTCTACACCGTTAATTTCATATCGAATGTCTTGAAATAGAAATGTTATATGATTATTGGTAAAATTAACAGCCTTTCGCGTTAGTTTTCCTGTTCCATCTTTCGAAACCGTAGTGGCTCGACCTTCAACGTATATGTAGCTGGCTGAAAGTAATACGTACAAATCTTGCTGATTTATGGGTTTACGTATTTCATCATTTTCATTGAAACTGTTGCTATATGGATTATAAGTGTGAATTTCATAACTCACTATAGAGTTGTCGAATTGTGGTAAATCATTCACTTGAAGAATACTCATAATTTAAATCCCAAAGCTCGAAGAAATAATCTATTATCTTTAGTTATTTTTTTTATAGTTCGTATAATATGTCTTCGTCTTTTGATGGTACGAGAACGAGTAAAACTATTAACTTTGGCAGTTGATTTTATATTGTAAACTATCATTTTTTATTTTCTCTAATCTAATTGACATTCATCTCTTGTGACAGATAATGTCAAAGTGTTGTCTTCTGTAGACGACGCCTAACTTTTAAACCATTTTTAAGTACCTAGTGAGTTAATAAAACCATGATTTTTCCAAAACTCTTTAAGAAATTTAATGCATAAATGCCCGCAATTAAATAAGTTATTATTTTGCAAATTATTGTAATTATAATGAATATTGTTAGAACCTACATAGCGAACAAATTCTACTGGGGGTTTCAAGTTGCCGTAACTGTCAAAGTACTCAACATATTCTTTTCAAATTACATAGGCTACCCAATGTGTACCAGCGTTTTTAGAATTATCTAAATTTATGATTCCACACTCTTTAGAAAGCGGAGACTTCGGTAAGGTATCTCTCATATATACTCCGCGAAAATATGGAACGTTTTTTGTAAAATGTATCAATCAATCAATCAATCAATCAATCAATCAATCAATCTTTATTTGTGAACATAGGTACACATAAAAGGTCTTAAATATACATATTGTAGTCGAGCTCTATGTTCTACCAATAAAATTGGTGTACAAATAGTAATTTTTGCATCATACTTTATAAAAAAAATAGTAATAATAATAGTATTCGAGATTAATAAATGTCAATAAAATGTCAATTAAATTAAGTAAATTAAATTTTACATGCATGTCAAAGGAAGATAATATTATAGGAATAGAGTCACAGTTTGTCATTTAAAAAATCTTCAATAGAGTAATACGACTTGTCAATTAGAAATAAAAATAAATTATTTTTAAATTTGCGGACATTTTCTTCACTTCTTATACATTTTGGTAATTTATTATATATCCTTGGAGCCATTGCAAAAACACTGTTCCCAAATAGTGCAGTTTTAGATCCAACTGTTTGTAACCGGTCACAACGGCGCTGGCTACTTACGCGAGCAAATTTGTGCAGATTATTTTTGACAAACATGGACGTTTCAAATATGTACAACGATGGCATTGTCAATATTTTCATATTTTTAAAAAACGGTTTGCAACTGTCAGTTGTCTGTAAGTTGTAGATAGCCCTTATGCATCTTTTTTGGCACTTAAATACTGTATCTTTACCCGTTGCATTGCCCCAAAATATAATTCCGTATCTTAATGTTGAGGCCACTAGACCATGATATGCTGTCAATACTGTTGTCCGATCGGCTGTTTTACTTAACATATGCAAGGCATAGGAGTATTGGTTTAGTTTACTACACACTTTGTCAATATGTGCTTTCCATTTTAATGTGTTTTCTATGTTTAACCCAAGAAATTTTGTTACATTTGTTTCATTAATAACTTTGTCATTGTATCTAATAGTTAAGTTCAGTTTGTGATTTAGTCTTTGTTGAAATTTCATTATTACTGTTTTGTCTAGGTTTATAATCAAATTATTATTTTGCAGCCAATTTACAACTGATTTTAAATTAGAATTAATGTCAGCCTCTAATGTACTTACTTCGTCATTATTAAAAAGTAATGTGCTGTCGTCCGCAAACATTGTCATAGGATACGTTGACGCTGTAGGAAAGTCATTAATATAGATAATAAATAGAGGCGGTCCGAGTACGCTACCTTGTGGTACCCCGTAAGTTACAGTTCTCTGGCTAGATTTATATGTGAGTTCGGTTTTTTTACAAATTCTACTAATTGTCGTTATTTGCTTTCTATTAGATAGATAAGATTCTATTAAATTTAATATATTTCCTCTAACTCCGTATGCATTAAGTTTATCTATCAGTATTTTATGGTCTACGCGATCAAAAGCTTTTGACATGTCCATATAAAGCGCTATAGTTGGTAGTCTTTTATCGATTCTGCTGCTAACCATATGCAAGAAATCATAGATGGCCATGTTAATTGATCTGTTTTTTCTAAAACCTTTTTGGTTATCAACGAATAAGCTATTTTTCTCAAAGTATGAAGTAAGTTGATTATATATTGCTTTTTCAAAAATTTTTGAAAAAATTGGCACTAAAGCGATAGGTCTGTAGCATGACATATTCTCTCTGCTATCTTTTTTGAAAAGCGGTTTTACAATGGTTATTTTTAATTCTTCCGGAAAATAACCATGCAATATGCACATATTGATAAGATGACTCAACACAGGAGCAAGTATTGTAGATACCTGTTTAACAATTTTTGTACTTATATCATCGTACCCCGTGCTAGACGTATTTTTTAGTGACATAATAATACGATGAATTTCAATGGGTATTGTAGGCAACATAAACATAGATGTACATTTACTTTGTATTGGCGTATTTTTATTAATGTTTATGTTATTAACGGGATTCACTTGATCCACAAAATAATTGTTAAAAGCTTGTGCTATGCGCTTGTGTATGATATCTATATTAGTAAGAGCACGATTAGGTAGCCTATGATTTAGTTTTTTTTACTTTAAATTTGTATATATCCCAAGTCCATCCTTGTAACTGTTTAGCTGCAGTCCATTTCCAATATGTATACCTTCCACATTCTTGCTATGTCTTTTCATTTCTTGTAAACGCTTTTTTGCAACTCTATATTCATTTATGGTTTTGACGATTCCAGCAATTCCACTTGCAATAATGCCAGCAGCGGATAAACCAGCAAATATTGGTATTAAAGGTAGAACTCCTCCAGTCTTAGGAATTGGTATTATGCGTGGAATCCTGGCAGATGAATCACGATTCAATTCTCTAGCAGCAGCGTAGGCCAATTCTATTCGTTTTTTCCTACACTTCGGCTTAACTTTTTTAATGCATTTTTTAGTATTGGTTGGTACATTTTTAAAGTTTTTTTTGAGCCCAGCTCCAGAACTTACTTTTGTTAACATTATGTTATTAACTAAATTGGCAGCAAGTTTTTCTCCAGTGCTTGAATCGGAAGACAAGGCACGCTTTTTTGCCATTTTTAATAAAATTATATCTGCTTTGTGGCGATCTTTCAAACTTTTGGAATTGTTATATGCAATATCGTGATGTTTACAATATTCGTCTAACTCAGGGGTGTCAAACTCAATTTTGCAGAGGGCCATATATTAGATTTAGAATGTGTAGGCGGGCCAGGTTGAAATTAAAAAACTAAAACATACTGAATTATTTTAACATCTTTATTTATTTAGTTACATATAGTTGTTACAAATCAAACCAAAAGTAAAAAAAAGGGTAATTATTTTGACCTCGAGGATCCAATTCAAGGTAAACATCGATTGTTGACCTTGAAGTTTAGATTTTAAAGATGATAATTTGTCCATTCTTATCTTATCAGTGTAACAATCAAATTTTGATTTATGATTCGTATCATAGTGTCTCTTCACGTTAAACTCCTTACAAACAGCAATAGTTTGATTGCAAATCAAACACAGTGGTTTATCTTTCCATTCTATGGAAAAATATGCAATTTCCCATTTTGACTGAAAAACTCGGCACTCACTGTCAATTTTACGTTTTTGCGACATTATGCCACCACAATCATAACAATTATGAAACTCGAATGAACACCAAACTGTAGGTACGTACGAAATACTTGACGCGACTACTCGTAACAAAGACTTCAACCTGAGTGCGCGGGGGAGGGGCGCAGTATGCGTTAGCTGCACAGAAGAAATAGAAGACGACTTCGCGCGCGCACGAGAGAGAAAAGCATAACTAACACTCTCTCACTCGTCTAGTGAGGCGCTACTCTTGAAATTACTTTTAAGTAAAGCGCGCGTATTTTTAAACCTGCGTAGAGGCATTGAGTGCAGTCTAAAATCTCTAAAAACAAGATTCATTTATCTGTGATATTTGTGATCGCGGGCCGTATCGAAATGGCCCGAGGGCCGGATCCGGCCCGCGGGCCGTATCTTTGCCATGACTGGTCTAACTTGTTTACACCTTTATCACCTCGAGCTAATCTTTCACGTAATTTAGTTCCTGGACCGCAATAGTTATATCCTGGATAATGGAGCTCAAATGGCAAAATATTAAATAAATTATTAATAAGTCCTTCTCCTTTCATGTAAACAAACAGAATGAGATCACTATCATAGACCATGATGTTATAATGATAAACAACTCATGAAACATTGGTATCGTCAATCCAACTATTTTCGCAGGATGATAACCCCAACCATTTCACGAAAACTTTTCTGCCTTTTCGTTTCAACAAGGTAAATGTCAGGATGTTTGGTTTTTTGTAATTCTTGATCGTAAAATGCTCCTAAAATAGGTTGCTGTTTAACATCTTGTAATAAATATGTAACAGGACTTGTGTTTTGAACTGTACTGATCTTGAATATCTCTGTCGACCAATTAGGAGTATAACCTTTTTCAAAACAACCTTTATGTTTACTTATTCGAACAAAATCACCCGTCTTTAACTTAGAACATTTTGTTTTCGTTCGATTTTGATTGAAATATCTCTGTAGTACTTTAGTTTTATTGCTATGATTTAACTTGAGCGGGTGGTAAAAAAGCAGCAAGCAGGTGGTAAAGGGGTGGTGGTTCTGTGTATTGTATTATTATAACTAGTCATGGTTTTTGCGAGTGTCCCGTCAGTCCATTTATAATTCCCATTTAAACTAAATTCCTTGAAAAGCTTACTCTTTATCGTCCTTATTAATCGTTCTACAATTGAAGCCTTTTTCGTTGAATAAGTGCAGTAGTGATTGATAGAATTATTTACTAATATTTTTTGAAAACTTTTATTGTAAATTTTTTTTCCAAGATCTGTTTGCAAGTTTTTAGGGATGCGTTTTTCTCTACTCAGTAACGTAATAAAAGCTTTAGATACAGCTTCTTTGTTTTTTTGTTTAAGTGGTATAGCCCAAGCATACTTAGGAACCCATCAATGATAGCTAAAATGTATTTGTTGCTGTTGTTGAATTTTGAGAAACTTTGCATATCCATTAAATCAGCTTGCCAAAGATCATCAATGTCTTTTAATATTACGTGCCTTCGAGGAAAATGTATTCTTGCACTTCTATGAATTTCGTTTATTATGTCTCTTTTCACTTTGCTCATTCTTTCAACTGTCACTTCTGAATTACAAAAGTATACTGACATTCAGTTTATATGATGAGTCTTTTTATTCTTTTATAACACCTGCTTCCTTTAACTCTTCAATAATTGATAAGATTTCGTTGTCAAGATTAGTATTACCTGCAGTTTTAGATGTTATCAAAAGTTTAAGCCTGTCTACTAATTCATTAGGATCATCCCAATACACAAGTTCGGTATTTTTTTTATATTTTTTAAGATACGGCAAACCAGCACCTTGTTTTTGTTTTGATTTAACTTCTGTAGGTTCTTGTAAGCGTTTACTAGACTCAGGAAATAACGGTTTGATCACTTGAGAATATTTTAGACCCTTATCACCTTTAACTTGACCTGCAGGGTCAGTCTCTTTTATGAGCATTAGTTGTAATAAGTATTTCTTTGTAAACTAATTTATCTTTTAAATTGACTAAACTCAAATCAGGCTTCTTGCGAAGCAATAA